>CM077200.1:60000-147500 GCA_039654625.1 Rhinogobio ventralis
AAAATGACAATCATTAAAGTAGTTATAAGCCTTTTAATTGTATAAAAGTAATACAGAGGGGCATATGAGAACAAATACAAGAATAAAAAGGACAAAATAAAAGGGTACTGACAAAGGATTAAACTTAAAAGGTTTTTAAAAACAACATGGGTGAAAGTCCATTTCTTTGTCTTTATGCTTTTAAAGTTTTTCTCCCTTGGATAAAACAAACATGACGCAACAAAAAGAAGTCAGTGAACTTTCATTCAAAGCTTCACAATAAGGGTTAGGCATAATGCAATAACAATGCAAGAAACAAGGAAAAAGTTATACAAATAAAAGGGCAAAACATTAAAAGCACAAATTAAAAGATTAAAAAGGCATAAAATATAACATAAGTACCATAAGTTACAGTCAGACAAAAGGGGTATAAAAAAGGGAAAGGGAAAAAATAGGGAAAAAATAGATAAAGAAATACAAGCATTAAAGGGTACAAGAGGCAAGCCATAAATACAAAAAAGCAAAAGTTATCAATTTAAAATGTCATGTGTGTGACATTAATACTAAAGACATTTAAAAAAAAAAAAAGAATATGAGCATAATTTCTCTTGAGCCAAGTACAAAGACACAACAAGTAGGACAAAGGCAAAAATACAGGGGTATAAAAGGGAAATAAACAAAGTAAATACAAAAAGGAATATATGGGCACAGATGAATACAAAGGGGACAGGGACTATGGAAAGGGTCAGTTGCAAAAAAAAGCCATCCAAAATAAGAGAAACTGGCATAAATAAAGTGCAAAAAAAGACATTAGGGTCACAACATAATACAAAAAAGTCATAACTACAAAACAGCAAAGTTGAAAGGATGCATAAATACAAGGAACAAAAAGGCATGGGTTTAAATTAAAAGGGGGCACAAATATAAATCTGGGATAAAACAGTCTTAAAATGTTTTTGCTCTTTCGTGTAATATGCAGATACAAACACAGCTGAAATGTAGAGAGCATTAGTGAACACTAACAAAGTTTTCAGTCACGCAGGTTTCCATGTTGAAATTGCACCAATGATCAACAATCCCTGAAGTTTTTTTTAGTGTGCATGTCGCTGAGTGCATCTCTGCTGCCTAATTATCATGGAGTGCAGGGAGCCCCTATATATCTGATCTTAAGTGGCTTTGGCCATGCACCTGCAGGTGACGGACACATACTGCTTCTATAGTATACCTTGCATTGGCTGACCAGAGGCTGCATTGAAAAATGTCCCATAAATACTCCCATAAAACTGTTGAATAACATTGTTTAACTCCACTTGATCAACTAGTACAGAAACCATTGGCACAGTTGACCACTTAAAGTTCTGCACGTTTCCAGTAGCACCCAATGAACCAGACTAACCATTCCAAGGAGGAGGAAGAATTCAAAAGCTAAATGAAAATCACAAAGGCAGAATTAAATGCATACAAAAGCCAGTCAGAGAGAAAACAGAGGTGCATAAATAGACAAAAAAAACAGTCAAAGAGCAAATTCCTTATACAGCTTTAAGAGTAAAAAAGTGGCAATGACTGCATGATATAATGGCACACTTGTACAAGCACATGCTCCCTGTCAGCAGTTACAGTCCAACAAGTGTATTGAGGTAGGAGTTCCAGTGGCAGTCCTGAAAGCCAGTTAAAGCCTTACATTTGACTGTCCGTAACAGTCACCACCTGATCTCATTCTACTGGCTCAATGAGGTGTGACTTTGGCAGAATAAAATTTTTTTTTAAAAAATCTACATTTAAAGGATGATCCTTAAACCACACAGATGTTATGCACCTGTGCCTTTATTCTACTCTGATGTATGCCCCTTTTCATTGTGCTATTGTTCTTCTACAAAGCAAAATACAAACGGGGGTGAAAAGTTCTTAAATACAAAAAGGACAAAGGCTAAAATACAGAGTGGCATAAAAGGGAATGCACAAGGCACAAAAAGCATACATAAGGGAATACAAAAAATGCAAAAAAAAATATAATTTACTCATACAGGTTGTATGAATACTTTATACATTTTGACAAGTATATTAGAAACAAATAGAAAGGGGCATAAATATAAAAAGGTACATAATACTGAAACATAGTGGTTAAGTTAAATTTATAATGATTTTAAGCTGGTTGACAAGCATAAGCTTAAAAAAGGGCTGCATACAAGAGGGCACAAAAGCATAAATACAAAACATTGCAAAGGAGCACAAAGGCTAAAATAACGCGTCATAAAGTCACTTTGTCCTATTTGTTTAAGTCAATTTTAGTTGTATAGTGCTTCTCAAAATGGTTTCAAAGGCATAAATACAAGGAGTATAAAGGGGAAGAGGAACAGAGGTATGGAAGCATTACAAGATTAAATAAAATGCAAAGAATGCAGATGAGCACAGGCAAACTTACAAAATACAATCCACATTCACACATTATAGTACATGTCGACATTAACAAGAACAAACTTCAAGACAAATTAAAAAATTAAAAAAAAACATTAACAGATTGTTAACATTGACAAATTAATGCATCCATAATTAACCACACCTAAAACTTTAACAGCCACATTGCTAAATACACCTCTGCTGCTTAATTTGCCTAAAACCAAGTTTGGGGCGCCCCTTATCTGATACCTGAGCTTCTGGTTTTGGATATTAACCTGCAGGTGACTGACTCTACCCTGTTCCGGTCCTCACAAAGATTACAAACCTAACATAGATTATTGATCAGAGGCTGCATTGCAAGATGGCCATATTCTAACAAAACTGCTAAGGAACATTGCTTAACTCAAAACTCTTCAACTTTTAGTAGAAGCGCTAAATTATAGAGGCTTACCTAGGTGAGTGAGGAAGTTCATGGACAAGTGAGAACGAAGAACAGAAAAACGTCAAGCTGCATGGCTCACCTAGAAGACAGTGCATGTAAAGTTGGTCAAGAAGAAACTTAAAAAGGGGGGGGGTTGGGGGATGAAATACAGAGCAGTTTGATAGGGGTATAAAATTACTACAAAAAGGTCATTAAATTATAGCATTAATCTAACCCCAACTACAAAGAGCAACATATAAAAGGTGACATAAGCTCAATTTAAAGGGGCACATGGAGATAGGCAAAAGTTTAACAGCAACTTACAAAGCATACAGCCACTAACTTGAAATCAAATATTTAAATGTTTGATTCAACAAAAATCTGTCATGATATGGCACAGATTCTATGATAGAAAAAAAAAAAAAGGAAAAAAAGTTAATACTCGCTTTCCATTTTGTCTAATTCAGAATGCTGTAATGATTTGTAATAGGATCTTATCTTTTGCAGGCCGGACGATGAGAACCATACACTGAGAAGCTGACGAGACGACCAGGATGACAAGGAGACAACCGGACTTGAGACAGTGACAAAGAATTTGGTCAGGTAACGATAGGAATCCTCAGGTAAGAGCACGCTCTCGACGAGGCCAGACACCAGTTGCTGTGTGAATGTGCTGCTGATGGGGCTTTGAGTGACAGGTGTGATTAGAACCCCAGTTAACGCTGGTATAGTGAGGGAGAGCCTGGCATGACCGTGACAGACTGGAGCAAGAAACCGCAGAAATGTGGAGAACCTTTGTAAACATGCGAACATACTGGTTTTCAAAAAAGTGAACAGCTTGTTAATGTTGACTTAAATGCACCAGTGATCAACCAACCCTAAAGCTTTTTAGTGTGCACATTGCTAGATACATCTCTGCTTCCAAATTCTCATCACCAAGTATGGGGCACCCCTATATAGCTGCGATCTGAGCTTAACTAGCTTTTGATATGCACCTGCATGTGACTGACACTGCCCTCTGTTCTGCTTCTCATCAATTACTATACCCAACATTGGTTGACCAGAGGCTGCATCAAAGGATTCATTGGGCAAGTTTTCACTTTCCACAAATGGATACCAGGAGTCAGTGACATTTCAAATAGTTATTTTACTGAAGTGCTCTCCACATTTACAAATGCCAGGTGCAAATGAGGCTAGAAGATACATACCTTTATGCACCTTGCATACAGGTGACCTGACTAAATAAGCTTGGAGTTTTTGGGAAAATTTTACGAACACTCTATGTGTGACGTGGCATGATGGCGCCTGTGTCCGGCTTTGCTTCTGCCACCTCTCTGCTGACTCGTATACTAGTGTTTTTCCTTATATTATGCCTTATCAAGCCTGTCAACTAAAAGCTGTGTTTCTGCTGTCATTCAATATGATCGGCACACGCCATTTCGCATCAGGGAGCAAATGAAAGACGTGTGTGTTACCTGGGACAGGTACAGGGAGTATTTTCCTCCACTTTTTGAATGTGCCGCATCATCACCGGAGTGTCTGCTGCTTGTGAAACGTCGCAGCAGGAGACGGAAGAGGACATCGAGGGCTGGTGTACAGTCCAGGCAAAGAAAGCAGCAAGGACAAACATCATGGTTTGGCGGGTCCAGATTTGTCTGAGCTGAGCGGTGCCTTCGTCTGGTTCCAGCCAGTGACAGGACTTGGGAGTTTCACCGGGAGCGATAGGCCTCTGCTTTTCCACCTCTTTGTAATTCCGATCTGATTTTTCCAACCCGGCAAGCACGGATCCTCGCTCCGCGTGGGCATGTCCTGCGAACTGTCACGGTGGTGGATATTGCTTTGGGTGCACCGAGGTGTCCCGCCAGTCAGCGTGCACCTCAAGTCCATTGCACGCAGGAAACATGATTTGCTTTACTAAATGCCCGCTCCATAATCGAACAAGGCGCTCTATCTGGGATTTCATGGCTCTTACTGAGACATGGCAGCGGGAACAGGAATACTCTCATTTAAATTAGCTATGTCCTCCGGACTGTTCCGTGTTAGGAACTCCACGGGTTGCGCGGCAAGGAGGCGGCCTCGCGCTCATCCACAGAAACTGCTTTCACTGTAGGCTTATGAAGCCGGAGCCTTTCAAACTCATTTGAGCTTCAAATGACAAAGGTTGGACCCACTGACTTATTTTATTATATCTTAATTTACCGACCTCCTGGTCCTGCACGAGAGTTCTTGGATGAGTTTTCAGAGTTTTTATCTACTAAATCCACTAATTTGGAAGTGCATAGACTGCATTTAAAGGAGCTAATTGTATCACTAAACAAATTGTTGAAGAAGGCCAGATCAAAGTATTTTTTTGATCTTATAAACCAGAATAAGACAAACCCCAAAGTTGTATTTGATACTATTCAGACTATTGTTTCACCTTCAGCACAACTGGTGCCTGTTTACACCATTGATGACTGCAACAGATTTTTTAAATACTTTGTAAATAAGGTAAACGAGATCAGAGAATGTGTAAAACCATCTGATGAGAGCACCACTGTTGTAGCTTTTTCAAATTGCTCCTGGGCTAACTTTTCTGCTGTCTCATTAGATGATGTAATGGGCATATTCAAAAAGATGAAGCCATCCTCATGTCCGTTGGATATATTACCAACTTCTCTGTTTTTTAAAGTGATAGATCTTGTTGCTCCTTTTGTCGTTAAAATAATTAACACGTCACTTTCCACTGGGATTGTCCCGATCTTTTATAAACAGGCAGCAATAAACCCTATTTTAAAAAAGCCCAATTTGGACCCAGCGGAGCCTTGTAACTATAGGCCAATATCAAAACTGCCCTTTCTCTCAAAAGTCATGGAAAAGGTAGTAGCTGAGCAGCTGACAGCTTATTTAAGTAGCAGTAAACTCTTGGATAAGTATCAGTCTGGTTTTAGAAAGATGCATTCTACTGAGACTGCTCTCCTCAAGGTGTCTAATGAGGTACAAATGGCTGCTGACTCTGGAAGGTACTCTGTATTGGTTTTATTGGATTTATCATCAGCTTTCGATACAGTCGACCACAAAATATTGTTGAACAGATTAGAAAAAGAGATTGGTATTCTTGGGTCCGTTTTAAAGTGGTTTTCCTCTTACCTTAGTGACAGAACCTTTTCTGTATATGTAAACGGTATACTGTCTGAAGCCACTCAACTCTTGAATGGTGTTCCCCAGGGTTCTGTCCTAGGTCTACTTTTGTTTTTACTTTACATTAGCCCTCTTGGAAAAATGTTGAGCCATTTTAACAGTGTGTCGTATCATTTTTATGCTGATGACATACACTCACCTAAAGGATTATTAGGAACACCTGTTCAATTTCTCATTAATGCAATTATCTAAATCAACCAATCACATGGCAGTTGCTTCAATGCATTTAGGGGTGTGGTCCTGGTCAAGACAACCTCCTGAACTCCAAACTAAATGTCAGAATGGGAAAGAAAGGTGATTTAAGCAATTTTGAGCGTGGCATGGTTGTTGGTGCCAGACGGGCCGGTCTGAGTATTTCACAATCTGCTCAGTTACTGGGATTTTCACGCACAACCATTTCTAGAGTTTACAAAGAATGGTGTGAAAAGGGAAAAACATCCAGTATGCGGCAGTCCTGTGGGCGAAAATGCCTTGTTGATGCTAGAGGTCAGAGGAGAATGGGCCGACTGATTCAAGCTGATAGAAGAGCAACTTTGACTAAAATAACCACTCGTTACAACCGAGGTATGCAGCAAAGCATTTGTGAAGCCACAACACGCACAACCTTGAGGCGGATGGGCTACAACAGCAGAAGACCCCACCGGGTACCACTCATCTCCACTACAAATAGGAAAAAGAGGCTACAATTTGCACGAGCTCACCAAAATTGAACAGTTGAAGACTGGAAAAATGTTGCCTGGTCTGATGAGTCTCGATTTCTGTTGAGACATTCAGATGGTAGAGTCAGAATTTGGCGTAAACAGAATGAGAACATGGATCCATCATGCCTTGTTACCACTGTGCAGGCTGGTGGTGGTGGTGTAATGGTGTGGGGGATGTTTTCTTGGCACACTTTAGGCCCCTTAGTGCCAATTGGGCATCGTTTAAATGCCACGGCCTACCTGAGCATTGTTTCTGACCATGTCCATCCCTTTATGACCACCATGTACCCATCCTCTGATGGCTACTTCCAGCAGGATAATGCACCATGTCACAAAGCTCCAATCATTTCAAATTGGTTTCTTGAACATGACAATGAGTTCACTGTACTAAAATGGCCCCCACAGTCACCAGATCTCAACCCAATACAGTATCTTTGGGATGTGGTGGAACGGGAGCTTCGTGCCCTGGATGTGCATCCCACAAATCTCCATCAACTGCAAGATGCTATCCTATCAATATGGGCCAACATTTCTAAAGAATGCTTTCAGCACCTTGTTGAATCAATGCCACGTAGAATTAAGGCAGTTCTGAAGGCGAAAGGGGGTCAAACACAGTATTAGTATGGTGTTCCTAATAATCCTTTAGGTGAGTGTATAGTTGTATTGTTCGTTCAAGGATTCTGAGTTGCACAAACTAACAGATTTATTGGATTGTATTTCTTGTGTAAAATTGTGGCTTGCTAGTAACTGTCTCCAATTAAATTTGAAAAAGACTGAAACCTTAATTGTTGCCCCAGATAATAAAATCCCATCAATAGTTCAACACCTTGGTTCTCTGAGCTCCTCTGTTCAGTCGAGCCTCAGAAATCTTGGCATCTGGTTTGACCAGTCAATTTGCAAAATTGAGGGCAATACAACCAGACTCTGATCTTGAGATGGTTATCCATGCTTTTATTTCATCACGATTCGATTATTGTAACTCTCTTTTTACTTTTCTCAACAAATCTGCTCTAAATCATCTTCAAATGGTTCAAAATGCTGCAGCAAGACTCTTAACAGGATCTGGCAGAAGAACACACATCACACCCATTCTATTCTCCCTTCACTGGCTACCCATCAAATTTCGTATTGATTTCAAAATATTAGTTTTAACTTTTAGAGCTTTAAATGGTCAGGCCCCACAATACATTACTGATTTGTTGTGCCCCTATTCCCCAGGCCGTGCCCTTCGCTCCTCAGGCCACAGTCTTTTAAAGGTCCCAAAGACTCGTGTTAAAACCCGGGGAGACCTGTCCTTTCAGGCTGTAGCCCCTAGACTGTGGAAAGCCTTGCCCCTATCCCTCCGTGTGGCTGACTCTGTTCATTCTTTTAAAAGGCAACTCTAGACACTGTTATTTATACAAGCTTTTAGTTGACTAGGTTTTATTTTTGGGCTTTAAAAATTGTTGTATATTGTTTATGTATTTTGGTTGAACTTGTAAAGCACTTTGTGATTTTATCTGTGAAAAGTGCTCTATAAATAAATTTTACTTACTTACAAAAAGCCTGTTTGTAACAGAAGACCGGACCAACACCACAGAGCACCAGATGAGCACTCCGGATCCCTTTCAAGAGCTTGTCGATGCACTTCGACGTGCTCTCCCCACCAATCCTGCACCTGCACACTCACCTTCACCTTCACCAGCGAGCACTTCCGGAAACAACACCGCTTCTTCACCACCGGTGTATGCCAGTCCCATGGCCAAACCGGCGCCCTTCTCTGGCTCGGCGGAGGATTGCACAGGTTTTTCCCTCCAATGCTCGCTGGTCCTGGAGATGCAACCGCACTTATTTCCTGACGATTGCGCTAAGGTAGCGTTTATTATCTCCCAGTTATCTGGCAAAGCACTTCGTTGGGCCGAAACTCTCTGGTCCCAGGGCAACCCGATCACTCAGTCTCTCTCCAGTTTCACTAACCACTTCAAGGAGGTTTTCGGAAAGCCAACCTGGGATTCAGCGATCGGTGAGCAACTTTACCACCTTAAACAAGGAAATGAGTCTGTTAATGAGTATGCCCTTCAATTTAGAACCCTCGCTGCTGCCAGTGGATGGAATGAACGGTCCCTGCTGACGACGTACCGAGGATACGAGGATACCATTGGCCTTGAACGCTTTATCCAGCTGTCCATCCGTATGCAGTCGTGTCTCGATGAACACCAGGGCCAGCTGATACCGTCGCCTGTCCTCCGCCGACCAGAGCCTGTCAGCCCTCCAGAACCAGCCCACGAACCAATGCAAGTGGAGAATTCTCGGTTGACGTTGGCTGAGCGGCAGAGGCGGCTGACCCTGAATGTATGTTTATACTGTGGATCTGCAGGGCATTTAAATACTGAATGCCCCATTCGTCCACCTCATCCTCTTGTAAGTGCCATCATCCCTTCTCTAAAGAAAATGCAACCACTCACCACAATAATAAACCTTACTGCTGCCGGTGTTTCTCTTCCAGTCAATGCTCTCCTCGACTCTGGGTCAGCCGGTAATTTAATCTCAGGCACCCTCTGCCGCCAGCTCAAGCTCTGGACATCAGCCACTCCGTCGATCTACCAAATCCACTCCATAACCGGGAAACCTCTAATTCGTCGTCAAGTCTGCTCCTCGGTGGGTCCTGTCCAGATTTAAGGGGGTCTCCTGCATGTGGAACATCAACATCTGCTGGTTCTGGAGAAATCTACCGCTGACATCATCTTAGGGCGCCCATGGTTGGAGCAGCACAATCCCATCATCTCATGGAAGACCGGCAAGGTCCTGAAGTGGGGCGATAGCAGTTTTCCGCATTGTTTCTCTGCTCTTCCTGTTCCACAGTGTTCCCAAGATCTGTCTGTACCACCTCCAAAGTCCTGTAGAGAAACGCTCCGTGGAGGTCCCTCTGTGCTACGCCCCCTTCAGAGACGTATTCTGCCCCAAACGACCTCCAGGCTGCCTCCACACCGGCCATGGGACTGTGCCATCGACTTCCTTACGGATGAGCCAGTGCCCCACGGTAAGATCTACCCTCTGTCACTTCAGGAGGAGAAGGCCATAGAGGATTACATCAAGGAGGCCCTGGAGCAAGGTTATATCCGCCCGTCTACTTCCCCTGCTGCCTCAAGCTTCTTCTTCGTGGCCAAAAGGGGAACCCCAGTAGACTCCACCCATGTTCCTTCTCCCGCAAGCTCAGCCCGATGGAAGTCAACTACGACATCGGGAACAGGGAGCTCCTGGCTATCAAGCTAGCCCTACAAGAGTGGAGGCATTGGTTAGAGGGTGCTCAACATCCCTTCCTTGTTCTAATGGACCACAAGAACCTAGAATATCTTCGAGATGCTAAAAGATTGAATCCCCGCCAGGCTCGATTGGCATTATTCTTCACTAGGTTCAACTTCACGATTTCCTATCGACCAGGTCCCAAGAACATCAAGGCGGATGCCATTTCCCACATTTTCAGTCCTGAGGAAAGGATAAAGGAATCCAAACCCATCTTGCCCGGTAAACTGTTAATTAGCCCAATTGTCTGGTCCGAAGAGACTCTGTCCTCCTCCAATGCCTCCACCAACGCTCCGCCGGGCTGTCCCCCGGGCTTGCAATACATCACTCGGACCCAGCGCACTCCACTCATCCACTCCTCCCACACCTCTCTGGGCACTGGCCACCCCGGGGTCAATGAAACCCTCTCGCTGCTTAAACAGCGCTTCTGGTGGCCCAACATGGCATCTGACGTAAGAAGGTACATGCAGGGATGCCAGGAATGTGCCATTTCCAAGAGCCCTCGTCATCTTCCCGCCAGCAAGCTCCTTCCTCTGCCCGTTCCTAACACCTAGGAGTGGATTTCATCTCCGACCTCCCCGTCTCTGACAATTGTACCTGCGTCCTAGTGGTAGTAGACCGATTCTCCAAGTCCTGCCGTCTGCTTCCCCTGAAAGGTTTACCCACTGCAATGAAAACTGCTGAAATAATGTTTAACCATATATTCCGTTATTATGGCATTCCTGAAGACATTGTCTCTGACAGAGGTCCTCAGTTCATCTCAAGAGTATGGAAAGCTTTCTTCACCCTCCTAGGTGTGACCGTTAGCCTCTCCTCAGGGTACCATCCCCAGTCGAACGGGCAGACGTAACGCAAGATCCAGGAGATCGGCCGCTTCCTCCGTACCGTCGGTCACGGCCACCAGAACTCCTGGAACCAGTTCCTGGGTTGGGCCGAGTACGCCCAGAATTCACTACGTCAACCTTCCACTGGACTCACCCCCTTTCAGTGCGTACTTGGCTACCAACCCCCTCTATTCCCCTGGTCGGGGGATCCCTCTGACGTCCCTGCAGTAGACTACTGGTTCCGGGAGAGTGAGAGGGTCTGGGACTCAGCCCACCATCAACTCTAACGGGCTCTGCACAGACGCAGAATGACAGCAGACCTTCGCCGCTCCAAAACTCCAGCTTACCAACCTGGGCAGAAGGTCTGGCTGTCAACACGGGACATCAGACTGCGTCTGCCATGCCGGAAGTTGAGTCCCAGGTTCATTGGCCCCTTCCCCATCATTCAACAAATCAACCCAGTCACATACAAGCTCTAGCTCCCCTCTCAGTATCGTATTCGTCCCACATTCCATGTGTCACTCCTGAAACCTCACCATCCTTCTGTTCATTTCTCCACAGAGCCTGGCAATACCTCGGAACCCCCCCTTCCAATCATCTTGGAGGACGGCGCAGCCTACGAAGTTAGGGAGATCCTGGACTCCCGGCGTCGTGGTGGTCTGCTAGAGTATCTGGGGGACTGGGAGGGCTATGGTCCCGAGGAACGCTCATGGGTACCCAGAAACGACATTCTAGATCCGAACCTGCTTGACACTTTCCATGCCTCTCATCCTGACAGACCTGCACCACGAGGAAGAGGATGCCCACCACGACAGGAGCGGGCCGTGGCGGGGGGGGGAATGTTACAAGCACGTCAGGCTCCACCCTCTCCCAACCACAGCGCACTGCATCACCAGAATGTTGATCACACACACCTGCAGGTCATCATCACCTGTAATCACCACCAGCATTTAAGCCCCATGCATTCACTCAGTCACTGTCCGGTCTCGTTCGCACATAGCACAGCTTATGCTTACCTCAAGGACTCCCCTGTGATATCTACCTGCATTCTCCTCGTTCCTCCAAGTCTCCAGTGTTCTCCATGTCCTGTCTCCAAGTCTCCGTGTCTCCTGTGTCTGCTGTTTCCTCTATGTCTCCTCCGGTTGAGTTTCCAGCACCATCTGCACACAAGAGTACAGTATCATCCAGTTATCTGCTACATTCATCTGCTAACATCTTCCTTTCACTTACCTGACCCGCTCATTCCTGGTTGTTCAATAAAAGACTCTGATCACTTACCATCTGTTCTCCGTGTCAAGCCTGTTTGTAACAATGAAACTGTACGCAATGTATATCTTGAGTAACCTGGTCATGATTTATGGAAAGAGACATTGCAGTTTTGCCATTTTAAGCAAGTGCAACAACACAAGACATAGCAAGCCAGCTTATATTACTTACTAGTCCAACAGCAAGAAGGCCAGCTCTGTGTCTGTCTGGCAGCCTTACATTTTGCAACTATAAAGCCAGATATATGCCACAACACCAGCCTAATATGCCACAACACTACTCTTTTCACACTCATTTCTTTAAAAAAAATTCTTGATTCATTTTCTGAACAGTAGGACATGATGAGTATATCTGGTTTTGTTTCAGGTGACAATGAAGCTGAGGGCATGGATGCTGTCGTTGGAGGCTCAAGTGGTCATGGGACCTCACCTTGACTTCACAACCGGTCTGGCTGCCATTTTTGCTAGTTACTACAACGTCAACTTGAAGTATGCTGAAGATGCTTCTTGCACTCTGGAATTTATCCAAAGGTAATGTCTAAATTAAAATGTTCTAAATTTTGCGAGCCATGCAGGACCACAGAAGCCAAACGGTGACAACCACCTTTCTACTCCTCAAACAAGTGGTGTGTTGCAGACTCAACTGTCTGTGCTGGAGACCAGAGAGAAAGATGTTTTTAAAAGGATGGAGCTCTTACTCCATCCTCTGCTAACAGTATATGTAAATGATGTAAATTGTTGTATGCAAATGCTCTACCTGGGTAAATCACACATCTCTACTTTGTTGCAGGACTGTTCTTGACTGTGTGTTTGTGATAGAAATGTTTTTCAGTTGGTTGTGGTTTAACTGATCCACAGTAATGTCACTTTGTTCAAAATAACTTTAGTTTTGCTGTGTACTGCAACAGTAGTGACCCACTGAAGGGTGTGACTCATTGGCTTTGAATGGATGTCAGTCTAGTGTGTAAGCAGTGTTCGAACGGCAGAACGGACAAACCAAACATTGGCTCGGTGTTAAGCTAGATGTAGTTATGCAGTAAGATGGTCACTGAATATGTTCTTATCTATGGTGTCTCCTGATTCAATGGAGAGAAACAGGACCGTCTGAATCTCTTTGCTGGAAATTTTACACAGACTTTAAAACTGCAAAATAAATGTGTAAAATTGATCATGTTTTTGTGTTTATTTGAATTTAACATGTCTTTTCAATGTTATAGGTTATTGATGGGTTAACAGATAAAAACGTCAAATTTACATTATGTTAGTTTTTAAGTGTAAATTAAGAGCACATTGCTGGTTACTGAGTTTCATTACTACAGTTTACACTGTAATTCTACAGAAGCACACTGCTAAATCACAGTAATACGTTGAAAAACTACTGTGAAGTCACAGTATACAGCTGTCATTTCACAATTATTTACTGTAAAAATTATACAGTAAATTACTGTGAAAGTAATGCAATTAGTAGCCAGCAATTTACTGTAAAATCACAGCAGAATTTTTTACAGTGTACAGTTAGTGTTAGTAATTTAATGAAGCTCAAAGTTATTGCACAGAAGTATATTTCCAAGTAATATTGATAAGCAAACCTGTTCCTCCAATCCTAATTTAATGAAGGCTGTGGATGGAATTGACGGTGTTGAGGTGTCCTCTGGCCAGGTCCAGGTCAGTCAGTTCCAGATGAGTTGTGCAGCTACAGCAGGAATGAGTTAGCTTTGGGACTCTGGGGTGAGCAGAGGGTGATGAGGGGAGGGGAAAGCCCTGTCTGTGTCCTTGTGTAGATGTCCTGTCTGGAAGTCATTGTGTGGAGACAGTTTGGGTTACAAATGGGTCTAGGAGTAACAGGAATATTGGAAAATCATGTAAAACGAGGTCCAGCTTTGATTTGGGAGCCATTTAAAGGTCAAATGAGAACAGAAAATCATGGAATCGTCGCATGAGACTTCAACATGCTTCCATCAAGTCAAGTCAACTTTATTTATATAGCGCTTTTAACAATGCAGATTGTTTCAAAGCAGCTTCACAGTGTTAAACAGGAAAATAATGAACAGAATTTGATTCGGCTGTACAGCCGCTCTGGAGAAAACGGTGATGTCATCAGCTCATTTCAATTATCATATATATTCAAGTAATGTAGTTGATATAATTTAGTTTAGTAATTACATTTATTTGGATATTTATTTGAAAATTTAGTGTCCCCAACTGAGCAAGCCAGAGGCGACAGTGGCAAGGAACCAAAACTCCATCAGGTGTCCTAATGGAGAAAAATAAACCTTGGGAGAAACCAGGCTCAGTTGGGGTGCCAGTTCTCCTCTGGCCAATTAACAAACAGTGTATTATTATTATTTTGGCAGCCTTACAGGTCAGAAGTCATATTAGATCGGAATATTCGAAAGATCGGAGGCATCACGCCGGAGACGGGTTTATTGAGGATGGCGTGTCGATTAAACAATTATTAAATACGAATATTCGAAATATCGAAGTCATCACGCCGGAGATGGATCCATTGAGGATGCCATGTCGATGAGCAATTTCAGAGGGTAGACTAATTGACACGGTCTCTGCAGACACTTCAGGGATGAGTTGGTGATGTCCAGGCGCAGATCCACCATCTGATCTGGATACGGCCCGGATCCGGCTGACTGCAGTAAACCTCGGGATAAACAGAGAGACTAACATTAGCGTAGATGCCATTCTTCTTATGATGTAACGAGTACATCAGGTGTTATGGGAAGTGTTCCCGGTTCCGGCTGATCTAGTTAATGCAGCCTAACAATCATTTAATTGATTTGAATAAAATATATATTAAAAATGTTTTATGTGTATGCCATAGTAAAGAAATGTGTTTTTAGTCTAGATTTAAACTGACAGAGTGTGTCTGCTTCCAGAGTTTGGGTGCTAAATAGGAAAAGGATCGACCGCCTGCAGTTGATTTTGATATTCTAGGTATTATCAACTGGCCAGAGTTGAGACCGCAATAGACGTGATGGAGTATAATGCGTTAAGAGCTCGCTCAAGTACTGGGGAGCTAAACCATTTAGTGATTTGTAAGTAATTAGCAAGATTTTAAAATGTATGCAATGTTTAATAGGGAGCCAGTGCAGTGTTGACAGAACCGGGCTAATATGGTCATACTTCCTGGTTCTAGTAAGAACTCGAGCTGTTGCGTTTTGGACCAGCTGCAGTTTATTTATTAAGCGAGCAGGGCAACCACCCAGTAGAGCATTACAATAATCTAGCCTTGAGGTCATGAACGCATGAACTAACTGTTCAGCATTTTGCATTGAAAGCATATGCCGTAATTTAGATATATTTTTAAGATGGTAGAATGCAGTTTTACAGATGCTAGAAACGTGGCTTTCAAATGAGAGATTGGTATCAAAGAGCACACCCAGGTTCCTCACTGACGACGAGGACCTGACAGAGCAGCCATCAAGTGTTAGACAGTATTCTAGGTTACTACATGTGGAGTTTTTTTGTCCAATAATTAAAAATTCAGTTTTTTCAGAATTAAGTTGTAGGAAATTACTAGTCATCCAATTCAGCTATACATTCCGTCAATCTTGTGAATTGGTAACTTTTGTCAGGGCGCGAAGAAATAACAGACAGTCCCTTTCCCAATCAAGGTTATGTCATGATCTCACTGGAACAGAGTGATCAATTAAAATAAGCAAATTGGCTGTTAAAGCACTTCAAACATACATAGGGCAAACTTTGGAACACAGGCATCCACATAATACATTGTAAAGGGATTGTTAAGTGGATGTAAAAAAATAAAAATAAAAAAATATTACTTTTATTTGTGCTTAATGGATAACTACGGAGCTGCGCTCTCGGGTTTATTATGGCTGCTATAAATTTGACCTGCCACAAGATGGCACTGTTTTTGACACTCCTGATGCTTCGAATCTTTTCCCAAAACAATCAGAGAAAATCTTCAAAGGGCTTTATTTCTCCATCCATAATTAACATGCACTGTAATTCTTAAATTTTTATCCCAAGTATTGTTACATACAGCACCATATTACTATGACCAGAGGATTGAAGGTGTGTATTCCTAAAGAACGTTATGCCATAATATAGAACAGATTTTTAGTTTTAGTTTTTAGTCTTGTATTTTATATTTCCTTTAACACCAGATTCAATGGACTTAAACCTTGAAGCTGTTGATAATTTATTTCTAATGACATTATAAAGCTGTAACATAACAAATAACATTAAAACAAACTTCTCACTCTGAATAATTCCAACCTTCAGGAGCTTCATTCCTCTCCAGCCTCCATCACACACTGAGAATGCTGTGGACGTTCAGCTGGAGGGCATTTATACTCATGGACACAACCACTGACAGACATGCCAGCAACCACAAATTAACTTCACCAAATACCAAACCTCAGTATTAGTGCCCTAATTAAAAAATATTATATAACAATATATTTCACCATTGCAAAGCCTTTCAATTTAAAAAAAACCCTAAATAAAAAATATTCCCATTCAACCCCAGTTTGGTTTCTCCCACCTCCCATGATGCACCACAGCAAAAATATAAAAGACCATTTTAGAAGCACCTCTGGTTTGTCAACTGGTTCCAGCAAGCTGTGAGATGGGTTCTTAAACTGACTGATTTTTTATTTTATTTTCCAATGTAAATCATGCTCTTAACAAACTTAATTGTTTTACATTTTATGTTGAAGCATGACCTGTTCTCCTTAAAAAACGTAGGGAGATTACTTGGTACATTCATCACACATTCAACAATGTACGTTCATCATTTATATGTTATATTCTTCATACGTCGCCAACTCAGTTAGCTGGATTTGATTGTCGATGATTTGGCATGATCTTGGATTGTTTGGTTCTTCGACGCTCATCCTGGAGTTGCTGTCATAGCAACAGGTCCATAAACTTATGCTCAGGAACAGCTTATTTCATGTAAATAGGATTAGATCTTTTTAAGCGGCGTTGATAATTAAAATTTGTCCTAACCACTGCTACTTTATTACAAGACTTTCTTACTGAACCAGGGGTAATAATAATTTTAAATAATAACAATAATAAACATTTCTTTGAAAATAATAATGTAATGTTGTGTATAATATGATAGACACAGCCACTTGATTGAGAGATTTATTTTTGATAGAATAATTACTTAATAATTTGATTGGAGTCTTACACACATGTAAGTTATAAAATGTAATAAATGTGGACAGAGAGGCCCAGCCTGCCGCTGCACAGATATCTTCCAGTGGTATTCCACTGAACCAAGCCCACGACGAGGCCATGCCTCTAGTGGAATGAGCTCTGACACCTATGGGGCAGCAGAGACCTCTTGACTCATAAGTCAGCGAGATAGCATCTACTATCCATCGAGACAATCTTTGCTTCGTGATCACGCACCCTCTGGTGCGACTGCCAAAGCATACAAATAGCTGTTCCGACTGCCTAGATGCGGCAGAACACCCTAAATAAACTCTAAGAGCCCTGACGGGACAGAGTAGATTTGCGTCTCTTTCTCCCTCAGACGAGGGAAGAGCTGATAACGAAATGATCTGTGCTCTGAATGGAGTGGAGAGCACTTGGGTACATACCTGTGTCTTGGTTTGAGGACAACTCTAGAGTCGTTAGGCCCAAATTCAAGACAGGAAGCGCTCACCGAGAGCGCATGTAAATCGCCAATTCGCTTGACTGAAGCTAGTGCAAGCAAGAGGAGCGAGGGCCGCATTGCACTTCGTAAATGTACAGGGTGCTATGGATAGACCGAATGGTAGGACTTTGTATTGATAAGCCTGCCCCTCGAAGGTGAATCTCAAACCCGAAGCAGAGCTGGAGCGCTTTGGGGGAAAATGGCGCATGGCTTGTGACGCCTTCTGTGCAAACCCTTTCACCGCTGGACCAAACAAGCAGGTGGTGGAGACGGGAGAATCCAGGAAGGAGGCCTTATCTGCGCTCTTCATGTCCATAAGGGTCAGCCAGAGATGGCGCTCTAGCACAGTCAGTGGCACTGCGCAGGTCTTTGAATGCCTCAGGATCAGGGCTGGACTCATCCAGAGAACGGAGAAGTTTGGCCTGAAACACTTGAAGGACAGTCATCGTGTGAAGAACCGAAACAGCCTGGCCGGCGGAGGCGTATGCTAGACCAGCGAGAGCTGACGTAGTGTGGCAGGGCTTAGATGGGTGTGTCGCTTTTGACTGCCATCTTCTGGCAGAGGGCAGGCAAAGATGTGCAGCGACCGCTTCCTCAAGAGAAGGAAGACTCTCGTAACCTTTCTCCTTCGCGCCGTCGAGTGTCGAGCGCACTGAAGAAGCAGACGATCTGAGACGAGCTGAAAATGGCGCCTTCCACGATTTCGTCAGCTCATCGTGAACTTCAGGGAAGAAGGGGGCGGGCCTCTGCAGAGGGGCCTGACAGCGGCCTTGCAGAAACCACTCGTCCCGCCTGCTTCACGTGGGTCCCTCGGGATGAGACCAATCGAGCCAGAGGTCTCCGACGGCCCTGGTCAGCAGGTGAATGAGCTCAGCATCGAGGCCAGCTCTGATGCCACTGGTGCTGTCTTGAACAGAGGGTGCGGAGTCAGCTATGGAGTCCGACCATTCCTCACTTCGGGATGCAGCGAGCAAAAGGCTATTATCCCCGCCGAAGAGAGGGCCTCTGCACAAGGCACAGGATGTACGAGGCATTTGAAATAACGCCTCAGCTCTTTTTGTGAGTGTGTGTGTTGCAGCGGCGAACACACACACAGCTTTTAAAGGATATAGCGCGCCGGATGGCGAAACAGAACAGCGGGCTGAAGGCGGTGTCCAGTGAAGACAGGAACTGGCGTCCTCAGAACTGCAAGGCAGGTGCGAAGGTAAGTGAGCTGAAGGAGATTAAATCTGAATCCTATGGCGTAAGGAGGGCTTTTATAGGGGCTTTTATGGGGTCTGCTGTGCAGCTGCACTGCGTTTTACATATATAACATTATAAGGATAATTTTGACTTTAATATTCTTGAATAAAGGAGTTTTTCCCATAGTGTAAGCTAACTTACGCATTACGAGAGTACTCTCGAAAGGGAACCAAATTAGCCAGAGATCAGTTATCACGATTAGAAGATCTGGGATCTGTCAAATCATCTCAGATGTGTTAAGCAAGGTACAAAGGACAGACCCCAGGGCAATATGTTAATGTTATGTTTTTGTTATTAGAAGAACGTTGTTATTTTTGTTATTTTTTGCCAATCATAATGATCTAAACAATAAATTTATTATTAATAACTATTAAAATTAAATTATTCATATTTGCCCAGTGAAAAAGGGCGATGTTTATTTTTATTATCTTCTGCGCCACTGGTGAAAGTGTGTATGTCTAAATGTTTATGTAATTATTTGTAAACGAAATGAAGCTGAAGAACTTGGAGACAGAGCGCGTTTCGTAATCCAGACGTGTTTTTGGACCCCTCGGCTCGCCGTAGCTGTCAGGCTGCAGGATGTTGTTAAAGTTCAGTCGCTCGCAGCATTGGGAATAATAGTCGTTCTTATCCGTCTACGGTACTGATCGCATTGTTTTTACATTTTACTTTACAGCAAACGCTTTAACAGTTCACAGTGTGTTCTGATTCAGTCACTTTTGATCCGACGGAAACTATAAAGCTGGATGCTAACAGCTAGCACTGATTTCACATATGCTAAATATAACCTAGCATACTCATAACAGCGTTCATCTTGCGTTTCTAATGGCGTTTACTGGGTTTGTTTCTAGTGTTTGGACGTTCAGTGACATTTGATGCGTTTTAGTGTCGAGTCTTTGACTTGAGTCAGCTCAATATTGAAAAGAGACTAAGCTGTATCAAAATCTAAAGTTAATGAGATATAAGAAATGACTGTAAATAAAAGTGTATATTATACATCAGAGAATGTGTTCACAGAAGCCTCTAAATCTGCTGGAGGATGTGAACTCACGACAGTGTGTGTGTGTGTGTGTGTGTGTGTCATGAAGAGTTTGCAGTTCTCACCTCAGTTCCTAATGTTGGTTTGTTTGTTTGTTTGTGTAGTGAAGGCTGACCGTAGAGCATCATGGGAAACACCAGTGACCGTCTGTCTGCTGACCGGCACGGACCGAAGGCACAGCGGTCAGACAGTGGAGGCCATAAAGACCTTGAGCCCGGAAAAATGATGGACAGCACAGACGACCCCAATATCTTCAACACACATGGGCCAGAATCTAAAGTATGCAAGAGCGAGTCATTTTATAAACACACAAACACTCTGTACAGTATCGTCACAAACTCATATACATTTAATGAGTTTGCCTGTGTTTTATTTGTGCTCATTACCATCGGATTAAACAGCTTTAAATGTAAAGAGTTAGCAAGACTTTCTTACATAATGATCTCGGCTGTTGAGCTCTGAATCACAGGGCAGTCGAGTCACCTTAGCGCTTTTTATCATACAGATCAAACCCGCTTTACCACGATAACAGGAAAATAATGCAAAAATAGTTTTTCGGCTGTACAGCAGATCTAGAAGAAAATAGTGTCATAGTCCAGCTTCAGTGATGGTTCATTTCACTTATCATTAGTTATTAATTTAGTTTATTTATTACATCGTCCAGCTCAGCTCAGTTCAGTTCTCATACGATATTTAGTGAGCAAACCAGAGGTGACAGAGGCAAGAACCCAAACTCCATCAGTGACAGAATGGAGAAAAACCCTTGGGAGAAGCCAGGCTCAGTCGCTCAGTTCTGGCCAATGAGCCAACAGTGTGTGATTATGGCTGCGTTTACACTTGGCATTAACGTGTGATCACGTGATCCGATCCAGCAGAAATCCAATCGGGACACGGCGCGTTTACATTTGTTCACATTAAGTGTCCTCTGTATCTGGATAACTGATCGGATTTCTGTTTCCCGCACAATATTTAAATTATGTCTGTGGGTTGTTTGAAAGGCGTAAATAGCTTTGTAGCGTAAAACAACTTTCACTTTAGCCTCTGTGGTGCACGCATCACGGACATTTATTCAAGAAAAGTACAGTCGTTCACAAATACAGTATTAGAGGCTATACGACACCAGATTAAGAGTAAAGATGATACAAATTAAACAATGTCCCATTGCTTTCACTCACTTACTTTACTTTCCAATGCAATCTCCAGTCTTAGATTAAATGAAGTTTAAATGAAGCAATACTTCTAGAGTTGATCATACAATAATAACAGGGGTTGGTCATGTTAAACATCATCTGGGTTTGGGGTTATAGTGCGCAATGACTATATTGACAGAAACGGGAGATTAATAATAATGCTGAAACAATAAAAACATACGTAAAAATCTAAAACGTAAAAAAATACAAAGTGTACTGTGATTATTCCTCTAACAAAGCAGTGTGTAGCTCTTCATAAGATCTCATGACTGATATACAGACGATCGCCTCGTTCAGATAATGAAACGTGACACACACTATCATGTTTTAAAGATCAACGTTTATTGTGAAGTTCAAATAAGTTTAATTTCTAGTCTCAACTGCGTCCGTCCATTATTTTCTGCCAGTCACGCGGAGAGACGGGTTTTATATGACGTCGCCTCTGAATGCAGATTCGATGGATTGCGTTTACATTACACTGAGATCCGATCACATGCGTCCTCGACTATGCTAATGCCAAGTGTAAACGCAGCCTTTGATTCAGGCAGCTAAAGCACATGTGTTCTGCCAGGCGCCGAGTGAGAAGGACTTCGCCCCAGATTTAGATGACATGGTAAAGACGGGCTCTCAGGCTCGACCCACCGTGATCCGCTGGGCCGGAGGAGGAAGAGAGGTTTACATCACCGGCTCCTTCAACAACTGGAGCAGCAAGATCCCGCTCAATAAAAGGTATCTCTGCCATCCGCCATCATGAACAGAAGGGCGCACATTGTTATTTCATGAATTTTTCATGCACGTGTTTGTGATTTCTCTTTTTCCTCTCTTTTTTTGAAGCCATAATGATTTTGTAGCAATCTTGGACCTGCCTGAGGGTGAACATCAGTACAAGTTCTTTGTTGATGGCCAGTGGCTTCATGACCCGTCTGAGGTGACTATATCTACATAATGGCCTGCATTTAAACTGTCACATGACTTATGAACCTAACTTCCTATTGTAGGCATCACCACTATACAAACAAATGCAAGAAATGATGACAGTTATGGAGGTTAAATGTGTAAAATCATCATTCTGTACTCGTGTGCCTTAAGAAGCCAAAAGTAAATCTAATCATCATACAGGCAAACGTTCAGTGAACAAAAACAGGTTTGGCTTTTGAAAACAACAGCGCACACAGAGAGAGAGATGTCACAAGGAGACATTTAGCACAATGTTCATGCTTCTTTTGTGCGTTGTGATCAAGGCCGGACTCAGCATTGGGCATGACCCTCCGTTACCCGTTTATTATTAACAGATCTTGAGCGCTTGAAAACAAACTCATATACACTAGAATGCGTAAAATGAAGTATACCCAGGCCTTAATAAACTCTGACTGTGAGCTTCATAATCAAACTGTGTAAAATTATATTTATCTTTATTTCACATAGAAAAACACGTGTTGAATCGCATTTGCTCCATTGTGATCACATGGCTACTTTAATCAGCTTCATTAAGGCTTTTAGCCCTAAAGAGCGCACATTTACAAAGATCTTAAACAATTCTCATATGTTCACGTTTCATTTCTTTAGAGAATGATTATTTATAATAATTTTCCTCTAAATTATGCATTCTGAAGAGTTGAGCGCTCTCTCCCGTCTCACTGCCATCACAATATAGTAAGAAATATACACAGAAATCTCATCAAAATAATATATATATATATATATAAAAAAATAAACATTTTTATTTTTTTAGTTTTCTAGATTTATAACATGAGCCAATGATAGGCTGAGTTAAGGGTTCTGTTTTTCCGAACATCAAAAATGTATTTTATTGATACTGGCTTGGTTTTATTGGTAAGGTTAGCCATATGTTGTGTCTTTGTATTCTGATTGAATTAGTTGATTTAATTAAAGAATCTGACATACGAGGACACAGATGTGACAATACATTTAAAATGTAATTTTTACTTCTAAACTTTGACTCGGCTAGGCATGTTGCATATTAATGAAACCTCAAAGCATATTTTAATTTCTTTTTTTTATTGTAATGTGTGCTACTCCATAATGATGTCTGTAGCGTAGGCAGGGCTCAAACTCAAGCCCCGTGTCCTCAGTCCTGCCCTGCTCTGCTCGTGATCATCGTCTTTCGTGCTCCACAGAAGAAAGGGTCACACGGTTTGGAGTTTGATGATGGCCGAACCCATTTCTTTGTGTTTTCTCTTCAGCCGGTTGTCACCAGTCAGATGGGCACCATTAACAATCTGATCCATGTGAAGAAATCAGATTTCGAGGTGTTTGATGCGCTGCAGGTGGACTCGCTCGAGTGCTCTGATACGTCAGGTAAGAATGATCACACAAATGCACATGTGAATGGACGTGTCTTAGAAAAACTGCTTCAGTAGAGAAGATCCAGCACAGGGTCATTTGTTAATGTGATGGTTTTGTGTGTGTAGATCTGTCCAGCTCTCCACCTGGGCCGTACGGACAGGAAGTGTACATGTTCAAACCCGAGGAGCGCTTCAAAGCCCCGCCCATCCTGCCGCCACACTTGCTACAAGTCATACTCAACAAAGACACCAACATATCAGTGAGAACCCTTACGTCTTATTCCATTTAAAATATTATCAAAGCGTCAGGAGAATAAAAATATGCCAGTAATGGTAAAAAAAGTAACAATATAAAGACTTTTCCCCCCTCAAAAATCTCTCTCTGTCTCTAATTCAGTTAAATTCAAAAGAGCTGTTTATGACATGACAGAAGAGTACATAAGAATGAAGGGCAAACAGGAGAGCCTTTAAAGGGGACATGACATTTATTTTTTTATTATTTTAATGTTCCTTGAGGTTCACTTATAATGTTAATGAAAACATAAATATGCAGAAAAAATATTCTTTTCCACCATTCTGAGCCGTTTTTAAGGTGCGGCTCCTTTAAGGCTGTCAGTAAACGCCCACTGTTATGATTGGCTAACGTCACTGCATAGGAAGCAGTATCAACGCCCACTCGCTATTGCATATAAGTGCTTTGAAAACATGATGCAGCTGCTGTCGGATCAATGCAGTCACTGCTTCATCTGTCAACTCTCCATCACACTGAGCCTCAGTCAAATGCTCCGAACAAACATATAATCCTCAGACGCAATCCGGGATGCCATTAAAGTAAACCATCCACTTGTTCCTGACACTGGGATCCTCTGCAGTCTGTACAGAGACTAACCAGCTGTTTAAACTAGACAGTCATTATAATGGCTTCTGTTTGCTTTTGACATCCAGTGTAGGCAAATGTCAGCCGTTAAAAGACTGAACGCCAGTGTGCGGGGCCTATGATGAGATGATGTATAACTATTGGTCGATGTCTTACTCTGGAGGCGGGTGTATGCAAATGTATTTGCCCGTGTGACCTCACAGATCAAAACTAGCCGTTTTTGGAGATTGATTAAATAAATGCTTTGTTTATAATGAGGAGGATGTTTTAAGCTCTGAAACTTGCTGGATGTTTTAATGGTACTCTTATATGTCAAAACTGAAAAAACATCCATGATTCTGAAGATGAAAATACAGAATTATTTTAGACGAATATGCTTGCACTTTGTCACTGACTAGATATATTTAAAATAATGGTGTCCACTTTTTACTGGTAACAAAAGACTTCTGGCATTATCAGGACCCAAAAATATTCTCCCATTGCATTATTATACATTATATTCAACATTACATATAGTAGTTTAATGTAGTACTGACACTAAAACTCTGTAAACTTGGATTTTTTTCTCACATTGTAATTTTTATTTCAGGTGAACTATACACAATGCAGATTGTTGCATTTTTGTAACACGATATATTTTTACACGCAGTGGTTAAATTGGCTTTTGTAGGGAGGGGGAGCCCTTATTTACGGTGAATGGTCATCATTCAAAATCACACCGTAAAATGACGTAAAATGAATGTTAACAGGTATGTTTGAAAATATCGGGTGACTAATATGTAAACATCTTTTTAAACTTTTAAACATCTTTAAGAGCATCAGGGCCAGTTTCTTTGGCAGTTTATGTTTGATTTAATCACACCGGCACGGGAGGTTTGCTTTGTTTATTAAAATTTCAATAAAACATATCAACTAAATTCATTAAATGATTATGAATTAGATTAATAACTTACTTGTATAACTAATTTATTAAAATGTTTAAGAATAATAGTCCTTTGATTTTTTTTTGATTTTTATGATTTAATACAAATATATGATCACAAACGGTGGTAATCAAATAAAATGTAACAAAGTTTTATCCTTTTTTTTGCAAAGTGCTGCAAAACAGAGATTTACTAAATTAAACCATGGATTAAAAATATATATTCTTAAATAATGTTTAAATTATGTATTATTATTATTATTATTATTTTGACAAGTACATTCTATTGGGGGCTTACAGTAGTGATATATTTCTGTCATAATCTCTTTGACAGATGTTCATGTCCAAATATGGTTTGAACGCAGCGATTAATGACGCCTGATAATTCCATGTGGCCTGGGTGTCTCTGTGTAGTCTTGCTAATTATTCAGTCTCATATGTCATGTATTTGCCAGGAGATAAAAAAATAATTCAAGTGGAATAACAATATTTGGACAGAGCTGAGCTCCGGCAGGGTGTGTTGTGGACCTTGCGGCCCAATTTAACCTCTGGTTACACCCCTACAGTGCCGATTGTCTCAAAGCAGCTTCACAGTGTTAAACAGGAAAATAATGAACAGAATTTGATTCAGCTGTACAACCGCTCTGGTGAAAACAGTGATGTCATCAGCTCATTTCAATTATCATATAGTGTCAATTTGGGCAGATCAGTAATATAGTTGAAATTTAAGTGTCCTCAACTGAGCAAGCCAAAAGACAAAGGTGACGGTGGCAAGGAACCAAAACTCCTTCAGGGCCAGAATGGAGAAAATCACTTGGGAGAAACCAGGCTCAGTCGCTCAGTTCTCCTCTGACCGACGAACAAACAGTGTGTGATTATGATTCTGGCAACATTACAGGTCAGAGGTCAGATTAGATCAGCACATTCAGAATATTTGTCCAGTTCAAAAGATCAAGGCAAATTTCATTTCTCGTGTCATGACCCCTTTAATAAAATAAGAAAGGGTCTGTTCACACAGAATGCTTTTCTATGCTAACGTTCTCTGAACGGACAGACATCTGTTGAACGGTTTACAGTCTGTTTTATGTGTTTAGTGTGATCCTGCCCTGCTGCCAGAGCCCAACCACGTGATGCTGAATCATCTGTACGCGCTCTCGATAAAGGTACATCACACGCCTGATGTCAAACATACTCCCATGTAATGCTGAAGAACTGACAGATTTTTTTTCTCAGGATGGTGTGATGGTTCTCAGTGCTACTCACCGTTATAAGAAGAAATATGTGACGTCTCTTCTGTACAAGCCTATTCAATGAGCTCTGGATGCACATCCTCTGCAGTCCGCATCCACTGTAGTCGAGATTGCACTATTAACCCGCGTATCGTACGCTGGATCTGTCAGCTTGAGACTTCAACAGGTGTGTGTGAGTGTGTGTGTGTGTGTGAGCATGAGTGTGTCTTTTATCTCCTGTCCTCACATTCAGCACAAGGACATCTGAACTTCTTGTGTGTGTCGTCTTAGGTGCAGCATTTTGCGATTGCAATCCGAGGGCCAGATTTTTATCTGCCCAAAGCGCTTTATGAAATTCTGTCAAACAGGATTCATACATTAGAAAACTGCAAAACACACAGGGAGTTTATAAATAAAAGTGAGTTCAAGTTTTGAGTTTTAACTCAGATGAATATTTGAATGTAATGTTTCATTCTAAGCTTTTATAGTCGTAATTCATTTTATAAACCGAGGGAAAGACATGCATGTCTGCTTTCAGAACGAAAGGAAGTTTCAGCAATAGTGGCGTTTAGTATTTGCCTTTCGCTTCAGTACTTTCACATCGCCACTGATGGTTATGTTATGATTTCAACAAAAGAAAACTTTAGGAGTGGACGGGACGGATAAAAATCTTCACAGAATGTCACAAACTGTGTGTGTTTGTGGAGTTGTACTACATGCGGTTTGAATTTCACCTTGACGCTGTACAGACGAGCACTTTATCCGTGTTTCACTGACAGGTTCCTTTATTTTATCGAGCAGGAATGTATTTTTGCATCTGTTACAGATGTTATTTATATGATGCACAGACACTATATTGGCCAGAAGTATGTGGACACTCAGTATCAGCCGGCTTGTTCCAGTGGGCTTCAGGTTTGTGTGTCAGGATCTCTGTGCTCACGCTGGAAGAGAAAAGGATCCTCCACAATCTCCTGCAACAAAGTTTGAAACTAAATTCTCTAGAATGTTATTATACGTGCAGCTTTAAGATTAAATGGGGCGTCCACATACGTCTGGCCGTATAATGCACGTTTGTCTTTAAATATTTGTAGTGTGAAAAGGTTGGCTTGTTGGTTTTATCATTTCTGGACATCATCAATATAAAATGTTTAAACAGAAATGTGATTTGTGTTCTTATCAGGACCCAACCCTAGCTATTTATTTTATGTTGATGAGGATTTGTTTTGATTTGTTTGCTTCATTCACTCCAAAGATAATAACGGTAACTTTAGTCATATGGTGTGTGAGATATGCTCAAAATATGATTTTCATGAGGAAACGGCGACACCACAGCTTTAAATGCTTCTACGGGATATTGTTTTGAGGAAAAGTCCACTAACTTGAGTGATGTGTTGAGCTGTGCATTACAGATGATGCGTGTATTGCCTTCACAAATAATAAAGGGAACCGTTTTGGTTGATTTGATCCAGTTTCTTTTTCATAAAAAAAATATTTATAGAACATTTGCAAGAAAAATGAAAATGAATGCATTTCTATCGTTTATTCATGTTTAAATTCCAAAAGCAGCTTTCATAATTCATTGCACATATTCAGCAGCTTCAAACGCAGAGTTTGATTGGCTCTTGCGTCGGCAATCCTTTGTTACATCGCACAAGCACATCAGTAACTATGGCAACAAATGAGCCTTCAAGCACTAAATACACGATACACATACGCTGCTTATTTTCCTAGTGTCTTTTCCCCTCTGGCTTTGGTAGTTAATCCAAAACATTGAAAGTATCACATCAGTACTTTTCCTTTGTGGTTCTGCGTAAACCCCAAATACTGATGCGCTCACAAGGCCATTTAAGACTGATATTGCATTTCTCACCGAGGAGAATTCATTTACATGGCTGTTTCAAGGCAAAGCAACATTCACTTACAAGCTTATGTTTTCATCCTATGCAAGAGATTTGAGGCAAGGCAACTCTGCAATACTTTAGGCAACTTCTACAGTTTATAAACTGGTGTAATGTACACAGTAAATGCATCTATATGATGTCTCACATCATCAAATGGCTGTTGCACAGCTACCCATCTTTTGAAGATCTATAGCAAATGTTGACTATATTTACCCACACTGCAAAATAAAACAACATGAAGGCATAGATTATGTACAGCTCTGAAAGATATTATACAGCGCGGTATTATACACCCTAAAAGCGGTAAAAAAACCGCTGCGATTGTGATTGGCTGCGTGATCGTGACATCATCAGCTCTGGTCCCACCAATCCTCTGCCAAAGTTTGCAATCTCTAGTTCAGAAATCTTCAACACCGCCATTGATCATATTTGCACAGATCAATGTCAACTTATTTTTCTGAATTGCAGGAAGTCACAACTTTCTATTTGTCCACTTAACTCCCTTGTGAACAAAGTTTGTATATCTGTGGTGTAAAGCTCATACCTTGAGATTTGCAGTTTACACACAGACGTCGACGTCAACAACCGTGACGGTAAAATGAGGGAAACGAACCATGCAAACTTTGGCATGTTTGGTGAGCCCTGCTTCACAGAAAAACAGGTGTTTTATTTTTAATCGACTTCCTTCATGCAAATACTAAACACACGTCAGTCAGTGGCACTGCAGAATGATGACAACAATCATAATAATACTAACAGCGGCACAATATATGAGTGAAACACATGCTTCAAGTGACGTGCGCCTCGTCTCTCAGGTGACGCACTGTTACGTGTTATTGCCGAAAATCCCTGAGATGCTCCAGGGAATTCAGTGGCAGTCTGTTTATATCTCACACATTAAAGAGTGTTTCCTCTCTGTCTCGTGGCTGAAGATAAACACTGAATCAATAGGCATCTGGATTTTAGCAGCCCACTGTTAAAGGAAAGAGGTAAAAGGCGGGTAAGGCGGGCGAGTTAGCAGTGTTGGCTGGTTTAACGGGAGGCGGTGAGCTGAAGAAACTTGGGCTGCTGCAGACTGGCTGTTTCCATGGTGATCTCAGGGCACGCAGGGGTCACGCGAGCCCGAGCAGAAGAGCCCGCGGGGGCTTTACCTGGAGAACAGAGAGAAAGATCCTAAATCACTGTAGAATCAGTCGTGTTGATTATCAGAATAACATCAGGGTCACACACACACACTCAGAGGCAGTTTGAACATACCCACAATTTGTAAATAATATTTATGGATGAATGGATATTTTTAACCCTGGACCACAAAACCAGTCATAAGGGTCAATTTTGTTTGTTAGGATAGGGCAATATTTGGCTGAGATACAACTATTTAAAAAACTGGAATCTGAGGGTGCAAAAAATCGAAATATTGAGAAAATCTCCTTTAAAGTTGTGCAAATGAAGTCCTTAGCAATGCATATTACTACTAATAATAAATTTTTTATATATTTACCGTAGGAAATTTATAAAATATCTTCATGGAACATGATCTTAATATCCTAATGATTTTTGGCATAAAAGAAAAATGGATCATTTTGACCCACACAATGCATTGTTGAATACTGCCACAGACACACCCGTGAGATCAGGACTGGTGTTGGGCTCCGGGGTCACATTTGGGCAAAAATGTTTGGTTTCAGTTTTGGAGGGCGGAAATCATTCATTGAAACCCTGTCGTTTAATTAGCGTTTCTCTAATGGTGTGTTAGACTGTTTTTTCATGCCACGACATGGATAAACTACAACAGGTAAGCATTGGGACACCAGGACTGGAATGACAATATTGATTTCTCATATTTAATCAATCTTCATTTGGATGAACAAAGATCTGTTTACATTTGATGAACAAAACCACTTTATTTGTAGCTCTGCCATCCAATAATCACAATATGCTTTGACACATCTGATATGAAACAGTCTCAGCTTTTATCACAGAGTTCAGTCAGTAAATGTGTGTTTGTGTGTGTCAGATCGCTGTAGAGACGATCATCTACGAGTTACAGCAGCAAATAAACGTGATGAACATCAGAAGATACAGAACAACTGACTGACATCGATCATGTGTCATGTGATCATCAATCCGTGTTTCAACCGCAGAAACGTCAATAACACAGCTGGAGTCACGTGACGTCACATTTGCCTCAGAAAAGCCATTCCGTGAACATAAACTCTATAATTAGTAAAATAACTAATAATAATAGAGAGGAGCGTTCTTATATTATGAAATATACATTTTATTTTTAATTAACATGTTCTTAAATGTATTTTTGAATAAATCCATCATGAAAATCAGTTTTTATTATAGTCACCCAACATATAATTGTTATTATGTAAGTTATTAAGTTATTAAGTTATTATGTAAACTGCCTTATGTTCAATTTAAATCTTTGTATAAAAAAGCGTTAATGATAAAATGTGATAAATTAATTTCAGGGCATCACTAGTTGTGTTTTATAATGCAATGTGAGTGAGCAGCACGTATGATTGTGTGTGACTGGAATAATCACGAGTAACTCAAACAACCATGATGCAACACGACTGGTGGCACGAGCTGACATGCACACGGCACAAAACTGACCGTTACCATGGCAAAGGGAGGAAGAGGAGGAGCTTAGAGAGGAAATCCTGAGCTCGTTCTTCTGGAAACACTCAGAGAAAATGAGAGAAATGGAGGAAAGGGAATAAAGACAGAAGGAGGTCGAGATTCAGGATGAGGGACAAACACAAGACAAACAGCACTGATCACAACGAAACCCAACACTCACCTCTAGATTCGCTCGGGCTTTTTTCAGCACATCTCGAGTGCGGGACACTGTAAGACACACGTGTTCGTTAAAGCTCTGATCATCACACTAAAACATCGCCAAATGTCCAACCACAAACTATTGAAGCAAATCAAAGGTGATCCAGCCTGAGCTTCTGACTGGATAGTGTTCAAAACTGTCGGATTAGTGCAAAGCGTAATAGAAATAAAGGCTTGTTGAGAGACAGGTTTCAGACGCGTTATGGCTTCAGATAAGGCTGTGCAATCCAAGCAACTTTATTTTCGGATTCTAGTGATTATAAAAACAGGACAATTGAGGTAAAATAATTGTGCCGCATTCTGTTTTGCAATTATTTTCTCGTTTTGTCGTTTGTTATAAATCCAGTGCATTTTCCTTTCCTTCACAGCAGTGCGCTTTTGTTCCTCACAATCAGTGAATCCACTGAGAGACATGCTTGATTTTAAAAATAATTATAGAACTTGCGCTGTTTTCTCTGCAGAAAGGGAAAGTATATTTTTGGACGTTACGTCAAATACACCGAAATATGTCAAAATCTATCTTTGCCTGAAAACCTGTATCTTTGCTCTATTGTTTCAATTTGTCAAAATCGGTAACGAGAATTTGCATCTTTATTTCTAGCAAAATAAACTTACATCATGATACGAGTCATTTTATTTCATAATGACAATATACACCGATCTGGCATGACAGGTGAAGTGAGTAACTCTGATGATGTCTTCGTGAGCATCAGAACTGGACTACGGAGCAATGGAAGAAGGTGGCCTGGTCTGAGGAATCACGTGTTCTTTTACATCACGTGGATGGCCGGGTGCGTGTGCGTGGCTTACCTGGGGAACACATGGCACCAGGATGCACTATGGGAAGAAGGCAAGCCGGCGGAGGCAGTGTGATGCTTTGGGCAATGTTCTGCTGGGAAACCTTGGGTCCTCCATCCATGTGGATGTTACTTTGACACGCACCACCTACCTAAGCATTGTTGAGACCATGTACAGCCTTTCATGGAAACGGTATTCCCTGGTGGCTGTGGCTCTTCCAGCAGGATAATGCTCCTGACACAAAGCACAAATGCTTCAGGAATGGTTTGAGGAGCACAACAACGAGTTTGAGGTGTTGACTTGGCCTCCAAATTCCCCAGATCTCAATCCAATCGAGCATCTGTGGGATGTACTGAACAAACAAGTCCGATCCATGGAGGCCCCACCTCGCAGCTTACAGGACTTAAAGGATCTGCTGCTAACATCTTGGTGCCAGATAGCACAGCACACCTTCAGGGCTCTAGTGGAGTCCATGCCTCAACGGGTCAGGGCTGTTTTGGCAGCAAAAGGGGGACCAACACAATATTAAGAAGGTGCTCATAATGTTATGCCTGATCGGTGTATATAATGATATAAGATTTTGGTCTTAGAGTTTCTGCAACTGTAGCACTGAACGGGCTGTTCGACTCACGCTGGTTGACGATAAAGGTCTCCATGCTTTCTTTGGTTCGGCTGGTGCAGCGCAAACGCTGGATGGTTCCCTGCAGAACTTCCTCCTGCTCTGCAATCCGCAAACGCAGCAACTGGATCTCCTCACGCATGGACTGCTCCTGAGAGGAAATCAGCACCATGCTCATTTATGTTGCCTTTCATGTTTTAGGGATCAATAAATGTTGACCAAACTATGTTGATATTCGAACCCTCTGAATGAGATGGACGGGCCCATCGCTGCTCGGCAGTGCCGCCCGCCAGAACATCTTGAGCAGAGAGACGGCCTCGTCCAGAATCTGATGCAAGGTCTTTGTGTCTGAGAGCAGTGTCTTCACTGTGTTGTAGTCCAGAGCCTGTAAGAGAGAAACATATGAAATGTCTGCCATTTGCAAAAGCACTTTGATTTGTCAGCAGGCGTCTCAGCATCACCTTCTCCAGCAGGGCCGTGTTGAAAGACGCCTGCAGCGCAGCCTCCATCCGCTGCACCAGCGCCCGGCCCTCCAACACCTGCTGCTGCAGCGCACAGTAATCATCCACATGGCCGATCGCGTGCCGCCCGTTACGGTTGGCGAACGAGCCGTCCGGTGCTTCTCCTTCCAGATCTGCATGAGGCTCCAGCGAGTCTGAGGTCAAGACAGTTTTTAGCTCTTCTCATCAACCTACTAACTGCAATTGAACATTAGTCAAGCAAACCCATTAATAACTACTTTTCAACCAGAAGAACTTCAACAGGTTTCAGGAGGTAGATGGAAAGTTTATCTGTGACTGTCTTGCTCAAGTTTTAACAGTTCTGTCAGCAAACAAGCTCAGGTTCTCAATAAAGGGAGAAGCCGAGTTTTATTTATGTAGCGGTTAAATTTTAATTCCATTCAAAGCTATTTGATGGGCCTGCTTTTCTGTCTCAATGAAAAGTAAGTACAGTGATATCAACATCCCAGTTTAGCACAAACACACACACACACCGTTAGTCTCCTCCACCTCCGAGTACGGCGAGTACAGAGGCCCGGCTGGAAACGGACCCACATCTCTTACAGGAGGAGAAGGAGACGGGTCTGTGGAACATGGCAGAGTGGTTAGTACAAAACACACACACATCACATCCATTCACATGCAATGTTATTGGCAAAATGGTTCTTTACAAAGATAGCAGCTACAAACTGGTTTTTAAAGATAATGCTCAATATTTTCAAGCACGGACTCAGTGCACATGCCAACACGTCACATTAGTGTCTGTTTTGTAGTTGTTAAATTACACAAGACAGACAGCTGAAGTGAAATCAAGACATCCACACGTTACCGTGGAGAAGCTGTCGGCGGTAAAGCACATCGCGCAGCGGGCTGGCCGGAATGATGGGTGACGGGCGCTGCTCGACCGAATGATCCAGCTGCTTTTGCAGTTGAGCTCGTAGAGCACTGTTCTCCTGTACACTGTGCTCCAGCTGGGCCCTTAGAGCCCGAACTTCCACCAACAGCTCCCCCAACTCCACTGACGGGCACGGCACCTCACAGGCAAACCCTGAGCAGAGGCAGAGAGCGAGTGAGAGAGAGAGTGGTTAATAAATCAATATGCATTTTGAGCAACTGTAAACTGTCACTTGGCGATAATCTTTCCCTCCGCGATTAGCGGCAGATTCTCAAAATCACTTGTGTATATATTCATACTCGTGTATATACTGATGCGTGCCATGACTGCCATCAAATCAAATAATGATTGGCAGTCAATAGCCACAATTTCTATCCGCTGCACAACATTGTTGGAATATGGCACACAGATCATATGGGCTACTTTTATGGCAGTTTTATGATGCTTTCATCATTTCTGGAGCTGGATGGATCTGCATTTAATTGTATGTAAAAGAGTCAGCGTGGCTAAACTGTTGTGGCTGATTATTCCTGTGAGATGTACAAACCTTGTGGTGCTCTTGCGGTGTCTTACCTGCAGCGGTGCTCTTTCTTGCACCAGAAAATCGGTCGTACAGTCGTAGTTCACCCTGTAGGGAGTGTAGAAGCTGTCTGCTCTCGGCTAACTGCTGCTGAAGTAAACTCACCTCGTGCTGCAGTCTGAACACACATCACCAGTTACACAGCCTTTCATTCATGTGTATATCTCACACTCATCAGTAAAGCAAGAGTTCCAGTCACACTATTGAAACTTTCTTTACATGAAGCTGCTCTTCATATGGTTTCTCTGACCTGTTGTTGTGCTCCTGACTGTTTTGTCTGTCTTGTCGCAGTTGCTGGATTTGTTGACTTTGCTCACAGTTGTGCTTCTGCAGCCTTCTCAACTCCTCCTTCCATTGCTCTGCCTCTAACTCTGCCTGCTGCAGACGAACATGCCCAGAAAGCACCGCCTCCCTGAGCTGCTCCGCCTCTTCACTGCTGTCTGCATCATACAAATATCAGATAATAAACTCAAAGATTATAAACACCCCAGAGTTCTAAAGCCAGTGATAATCATTCCACAACAAAGACTCAAGACTGTAATATGATTCATGTGAATGAATGTGTGTTTTGATGAAATACATAACCAGCTTTAGCAGGCGTTAAATGCTTTATGTGATTCATTATGTGAATTGTTGAACTTATGTTTTAGAAGTGTTGTCCACAAATGATGTCTATGTGCTCTGCAGATTGGTTGACTGGGTAAAAGAAGAGCTCAGAAGGAGCTCAACAGCTATTATCGGTTGTCTAGTCATTTGGAGAAGGCATTTCTTTCTTTATCCATTGTAACTGTAAAACTAGAGGTATTTCGCATTTCGTGGAAGGAAAGTGTTATTGCGTACAGAAAGGCCTTATAAACAGCTAAATCTGCTTATTTTTCAACTCTTAGAAGAAAACAGACACAACCCTAGGTATTTATTGCTAGGTATATATATTTATTGAGATGCTTCCAGAGGTCATAGATCCTCTTCTTAAAATCATTAATTCATCCTTGTCATTAGGATGTTCCGAAAACTGCCAATTGTTTTTACTCTTATCATCCGATCATGGTTGTATCTCGCTATTAGTGTTACTCGATCTTAGTGCTGCATTTGATACTACTTGATATTATTGACCACAACATTCTTGTGAATAGAATCGAAAATTACGTTGGCATTAGTGGAATTGCATGTGTGTACCTCTGCTGGCTTGTAACCTGGACTGTAGTGCCAGATTTTCCTCCTTTAATGCTCTGACTTCATTGGTCAGTTTACTGACTGCATCATGACTCTGGATAAAGATGTTGGTTGGAGCCACTGTCAAACACACACACACACACACCAGTGATGTGCCATTTATTTATTCTTGGACTTCTTACATCTGTAGACAATCACACAGACAATTTAAACACTGTCATTATGCATTAAACAACTCAGTGATTTCTGCAGTGTGCCATCCAGACTGAACAGAGATTTATTGGCTGATTGTGAACACTGTGTTCATTGAACTGTTGCATAAAGGCAATGCAACACTGACAGTCATCGTTATTCTGAATATCAGTCATGTGATGATCTGTACACACACACACTTACACTCACACACTTACACTCACACCCACATACTCGCACACACACACACACATACACACACACACACACAAACACACACGCTCACACACACAAACACACATGCTCACACTCACACACACACACACACACAGATGAAATACATACCCAGCTTTAGCAGAGGCATTAAATACATTATGTGATTCATTATGTAAATTGTTGAACTTATGTTTAAGGAATTTCTTTCTTTATCCATAGTAACTATAACTAGAGGTATTTCGCATTTCATGGAATGAAACTGTTATTGCATACAGAAAGGCCTTAAAAACTGCTAGATCTGCTTATTTTTCGACTCTCGAAACACACACTCACACACACACCTGTGTCTCTCGCCGTGGTGACCAGGCGTCCCTCTAATTGCTGTCTCAATCTCTCGTTGGTTCTGATGGAATCTTCCAGTCGTTGGCGCAGAGATCTAATCTCTCTCAGATGCTCCTCAATCACGTCTACACCTGTCAAAATCATCACATCATAATCATGGCAATGAAAACAATTTTTTCTCTTAACTTGTTCTTGTTATTCACCAGTTTGCTTTTATTTAAAGCTCTAATTAAGCTGCAATAGTCATGCACACACCTGACTGGCTGTTGCCAGGCTGATAATACGATGATCCATCAAAACCTCTGATTGGCTGAATCATATTCTCCATGTCCCACAATGCATCTGTCTGCACAGACGGGCCTCCACTCTTTCCCAGTGCATGATGGGATACAGGCGTGTAATCGATGGAGCGGGGCGTGTGCGCGGTTAGCTGATAGCTGGAGAGCGAGTGAGGCGCGCTGAACGCTGTTGGATAAAGAGTGAAGCAGATATTCAGTCTGAGTGATTCAGAACATCGCATTAATGGTCGTCACATGCTCTCAAACTGCAAAGAAAAGCAGAACAGCAAAGAGGTTTGTTTTGTGAGTGCAGTTTAAGGGCAGGTGTGGATCAGTGTTGTTCGTCACTCAGCTCTTTTGCAAAGATACGCTGCCCGATCTGAACCGTTCTGCATATTTACACCAAAGGAAACATCATAATATCAGCACAAAGTATTTAAAAAAAATAACAACAGAAAATGCCAAATGAAACTAGGTGTTTACACTTTTAAGCACTAATGACTGCCGACGTGCTTCAGCACACAGCCAATCCAGACACTTTAATCTTAGCCTGACAAGCCAGACCCACATCAAGATGTTGGGTCTGGGAACACACCATTGGCAGGGCTCAATCCGAGGGGCGGGTAAACGGTTGTCTTTCTAATTCCCTCTGCATGCAATAGGATAGTGCTACAACCAACCAGAGCAACGAAGAAGGTGAAGTGAAGCTAGTTGATAGATTAAACTTTTGCCGTATCCGGTCAGCAAAACTCCGAACACATCTTCCTTTTTTAAGAATGACTTCAGTGCCGTTCTTTGTTCTTTTCTCAAAAAAAAAAAAAAAGCTTAACTCCAAGTCTTCCAGAGTCGCAACCAAAGTCGATTCGAAAGACCGCTGTTCGCCAGCCTCTGCGTTTTCAAGTAGCACTCGGAACAGTCACAACTCTGCCATCATTATGTTAAGCCCGCCCACCGACTCTATACACAATGTGATTGGCCTGACTAGAGTTTGGTTTTTCAAGCTCGCAAGCCAACGGAGAGTTGCTAGACGACCCTGGCTGCAAATTACATTACTGCCGCTAGGGTGCGTCTAGATTTCTAGGCTACTTTAATCTGCCTGTCCGTCTAACATAAAATGACTGATTACTGTAATTGATTATATCATGAAACATTAACAGATGTATATGTGGTGTTTGAGACAATATTTGCACACATTTGAACTGAAAATCAGAGGGGCCACTGGCTTATTCATGAGACTTTAACTGACAGTGACGTGATCAAATCACAGCCAGAGTCTCTAATCTGCTGGTTTCTCGCAGATGAGAGCAACAGAATTCGCCAGGTTATGTATATATAACAATAATGAATGATGCCAACACATTTTATGGGAGAGTCTCTAAATGTATAACCTGTGCTGAAACAAGAGGGTTTCATGACAGTTCAGATCATTCACAGCATGTCACACATCAAAGCTTGTGATGCATTAACATTAATCTGAATGTTAAAATATGTCCTTAAAACTGTGTGTTAGTCAGTTAGCCAGGGACAAATACACACACATGCTGTCTGCTCACTTCTCATCGGTGGCCTGTGGCCGCCAGGGTAAGGGCAGGTCAGGGGGGCAAAGGTCATGGGATCAGCGTGAGCAGACCAGCTGTGAGTCTGGATCAGAGGCTGTGAGCTGGACAAGAGTCCGGTGAAAACACCTGTAGACGGTGGAGCTGTTACTAAAACCCTGCTATTGTGTTGCTGCCAGATTTGAGTACTGAATCTATTATATATACCCATAAAATATAAATGTTTACTAAGAATCTCATTGTATTTAGTACCCCATACATATAATAAACGCTTTGACTTTGTTTTATTTGTGTAAGTATAATATATTGTTCTGTGTGTATAAGCAAAAATATTTACTGTCTTTGGGCTCCGGCTCCGTCTCCTCCTGTGCAAACTCACTGGCGGCATCCACGTCTGAGCACAGCTCCACATCCTCATTGGTGGAGCCTCTCTCGTCAGACACAAATGAGATGCAATCTGATTGGTCTGTTGTCTCAGAGGGGGCGTGGCTGCTGCAGGGCGTGTCAGGGCGCTTCTGTAACCGTGTGTGGAGAGACTTGATGATCTGATCTTTGTGTTGGAGCTCCTTACTCAACCTGTTGAAGACATGAACATCTGATCACCTGTGATCAATAAAGTGAAGGAATGCATACTATATTCCAGAGGAGACACTGACCTCAGCGCTAGCAGCTCATGACCCGCTTTATCATCTCGCTGCTCTGAACGATCACCTGACAACAAAGACAGCATGTGATGGACTGTATGACAAGGACACAATCAGTAAATTACAAAGAACTCAACGCTTCATCGTTGCCTGGATGAATGACTGCATTGTGTGATTGCTGAAATGCGTTTCTGTTCGTGTGTGTGTGTGTATACACACTCACGTCCACTGATTTTGCTGCTGACTCTCTGAGCGAGAGAGGAACTCTGGGAAAGCTGCTCCCGGAAGCTCTGGCCCATGTAGTAATCGATGTCGTTGGCACGCAGCAGCTCCTCAAAGGCTTTGGTGGTGTCGCTCAGGTGCTGCGTGAGGATGTGGCAGATGCCTCGGCCCTCTCGCATCTTCTGCCGCAGGTGTGACAGCTCCCGTGCCTGTGCCTGGATCAGCGTGTTGTACTTCCTGTACAAACAGGAAGAGGAAAGGTTTAGTGCTTTACAACAGAAATATACACTTCGAGTTTTGCACTGTTTAGGGTTTGTACTCGTGCTGTCAAGACCATGAAGAGCTTGTTTGTTTGACGGTGCGTGACGCGAGCTCACCCAGGCCAGGTGGCACAATTGCCCTCCTCCGGGCCGCTCTTGCCCTCCAGCTTGGAGCTCTGGATCTGCGTCTCCAGCAGCGCCACGCGGCTCACCAGCTCCTGCAGCTCTCGGCTGGGTCTCTGCGGCCCGTCAGACTGCCAGCCCTCGTCCTCGTCCAGACCGCTGTGAGCCGCGGTCACCTGAAATGCCCAGTTCACCTGACGGGTTCAGACACAGAGTGTCATCAGAAGACATGAATCAACACCAACTATTCATGTCATGAAGGTAGGAAATCAACGATCCAGATAAACATATCCAAGTATGATACGATCAAGCTAATGTGATCTTGCTGTACAGTGAGTAACAGATCCACGCCGCGGTACCTTGCGAGGCGTGCGCTCCAGGCTGGAGGCGTAGTCGGAGGTGGCGGAGAGCGAGCGTACACGCAGCTGCAGGCCACGGATCACTTTGTGGCAGCGAGAGAGCTGAGCCCGCAGGTCCTGCACCAAACACTGCAGTGAGGACGGGTCGTCAGTCTGAGCGCCGTCGCTGTCGCCACGCCAACCGCAGCATCTGCTCCCCGTAACTGAGAGGGACATCTCCAACTCATCAAACTCTGACAAACAGGAAAACAAACACGTCAAGATCTTTCACTAGAGTTTCATCCTGTGCTAAATGTTTGTGACTGAGAAGAACCGCATCCCAGAATGCTGTTGTGCACAGAGAGAAATGAGAGCACATGAAAGCGTGTGGAACCTTATAATCGAAGTTTTAGGGTTTTGACAATTGAGCCCTACTTTTAGTTGAGTAATCACGTGACACTGCTCAGATCGTGATCATCAGCTCCAGTGTTGCCGTCATTAAAGCAAAAGTCCTTCTTCATTCAGACTGTCATGCTGATAATATAATTTGTAATGAAAAGGTTTGCCTTGAATGCAGACAGAAGCACTAGTGTGTGTGAGTGTGTGAGGTGTGAGTGTACCGGGGCTGCTGGCGTCGTCTCTCTCCGCTTCATTCTCACTGCGGCCGCTCGTCTCGTATCCCAGATCCTGAAGATCCACCTGAACCTGTTTACTGTCCCGCTGGACGGCACTCTCCGCTGACGGACACAGATCAGATGGCACTCATCACAGCTGTGTTCAGACTGAAGGAAGAGTGTACGACAGAGTGTGTGTGTGTTAGTGCGTGTGTGTGAGTGTGTGAGCATGTGTGTGTGTGTGTTAGTTTGTGTGTGTGTGTGAGTGTGAGAGAGAGTGTGTGTGTGTGAGTGTGTGTGTGTTAGTGTACGCGAGTGTGTGTAAGAGCGTGTGTGTGTGTGTGTGTGTGTGTGTTAGTGTGCACGAGTGGGTGTGTAAGCGTGTGTGTTAGTGTGTGTGAGTGTGTGTGTGTTAGTGTGCGCGAGTTGCTAAGCGTGTGTGTTTGTTAGTGTGTGTGAGTGTGTGTTAGTGTGAGTGTGTGTGAGCGCATGTGTGTGTCCTCACTGAGCAGCTCTCTGTAGTCTTTCAGTTGTTCGGCCTGCGCATGCACCGTCGCCTCCGACACCATTAGTCTCTCCTGCAGCTCGTGGCTCTCCTGACGGCTCACAGCAAGGTCGCTACGAAGACGCTCCGCCTGCTCCCGAAGCCCTGCCTCCACATGCTGCCAGAACCCGACGGCTGCGCCTCCTCTTCTGGCACTCGACTCGCTGCTGTCGCCCTCAACCTCTCGCTCCATCTCTACATCCTGGTCATAAAGCAAACACACAGAATCCTTCACACACACTGTATGACAGTTAACCTGGTTAGGGTTACCCAGCGCTAGTCATCCATTACCTGAGCTATGTGCTGTGCCGCAGGTGTGTGTGACAGCAGCGCTCCGAGGTCCAGTGAATGAGGTCTGGTGCACCTCCTCTTCCACCTGCCCTCACGCAGTTTCACACACGGAGGCCTGCGTTTGCCTTGAGTGGCCCGGACATTTTCCTCTCCATCTTCATCATCATACTCTTCCTCCTCCTCTTCCTCTCGGAACGTACGGTAAACTCTCTGAGGCTCGTGGGAGTTTTGACGGTCTGCTTCATGCTTCTCCAACCCTCGACTCCTCACAGACGCGTCCTCTGGCTCCCTGAGATTCAGTGAAACATGTAAAGAGTTTCTATGAGAGCAAACAGAAGCGATCCGCACAGACTGATGGATGTTATACCTGAGCGAGGAGTCGTCGGGCTGGACCGTCACTTCAACCGTCTCGCATTCGTCTCGATTACTCTGCTCCGCCTCGTCACATCTTTTCCCCTCTGATGCATTCTGGGACGTCACCAGTCGGCCGTACTCCTCAGCTTTCTGTCAGGAGAGCACAGTGAGCTCTGAACTACAAGAACTCCAAACAGAAGTTAAAGTCTGATCAGACTGATGCTGAACGACGACTAATGACTGATGCTGACCGACGACTGATGACTGATGCTGACTGACGACTGACGACTGATGCTGACTGACGACTAATGACTGATGCTGACTGACAACTGATGACTGATGCTGACCGACGAATGATGACTGATGCTGACTGACGACTGATGACTGATGCTGACTGACGACTGATGTGATGCTGACTGAAGACTGATGCTGACCGACGACTAATGACTGATGCTGACTGACAACTGATGACTGATGCTGACTGACGACTGATGCTGACTGATGACTGATGCTGACTGACAACTGATGACTGATGCTGACCGACGACTGATGACTGATGCTGACCGACGACTAATGACTGATGCTGACTGACAACTGATGACTGATGCTGACTGACGACTGATGCTGACTGATGACTGATGCTGACTGACAACTGATGACTGATGCTGACCGACGACTGATGACTGATGCTGACCGACGACTGATGACTGATGCTGACAGACGACTGATGACTGATGCTGACTGACGACTGATGACTGATGCTGACCGACGACTGATGACTGATGCTGACAGACGACTGATGACTGATGCTGACTGACAACTAATGACTGATGCTGACTGACGACTAATGACTGATGCTGACTGACGACTGATGCTGACTGACGACTGATGTGATGCTGACTGACGACTGATGCTGACTGACGACTAATGACTGATGCTGACTGACAACTGAAGACTGATGCTGACCGACGAATGATGACTGATACTGACTGACGACTGATGACTGATGCTGACTGACGACTGATGTGATGCTGACTGACAACTGATGCTGACTGACGACTAATGACTGATGCTGACTGACAACTGATGACTGATGCTGACTGACGACTGATGCTGACTGATGACTGATGCTGACTGACAACTGATGACTGATGCTGACCGACGACTGATGACTGATGACTGATGCTGACAGACGACTGATGACTGATGCTGACTGACGACTGATGACTGATGCTGACTGACAACTGATGACTGATGCTGACCGACGACTGATGACTGATGCTGACAGACGACTGATGACTGATGCTGACTGAAGACTGACGACTGATGCTGACTGATGACTGATGCTGACTGACAACTGATGACTGATGCTGACCGACGACTGATGACTGATGCTGACAGACGACTGATGACTGATGCTGACTGACGACTGACGACTGATGCTGACTGATGCTGACAGACGACTATTGACTGATGCTGACTGACGACTGATGCTGACTGACGACTGATGACTGATGCTGACAGACGACTGATGACTGATGCTGACTGAGGACTGATGCTGACAGACGACTGATGACTGATGCTGACAGACGACTGATGCTGACAGACGACTGATGACTGATGCTGACTGAGGACTGATGCTGACAGACGACTGATGACTGATGCTGACAGACGACTGATGCTGACTGACGACTGATGACTGATGCTGACTGAGGACTGATGCTGACAGACGACTGATGACTGATACTGACAGACGACTGATGACTGATGCTGACTGACGATTGATGCTGACAGACGACTGATGCCTGATGCTGAAAGACGTCGCTCTGAATGAGTTTTTACCTGCGAGCTCGTCAGACTCTGAGCCGTGAGTTTGATGTCCTCGTCCTCTATGCTGTCGGTGAACTCTTCACTGCTGCTGCTGTCAGGATCTTCTTCATCTTCATCACTGCTGGATTCTAGAAGGAAACACAACAGACACTAAGATTCCTCTTCACACACCTCTTTCCTTCATTTGAGTCATCGTCTCATTCTGTCTCTCTACGTCCAGCTAACCTGTCTGTCCAGCTGCCTTTTCTACCTCCCTTCATCACCACTGCCATTCCTCATCTGTCTCTCACATGGGGAACGTTAAAGGGAAAGTTCAAACAAAAACACAGAACATTTTACATCATTTACACAGCCTGTCTTTCCAAAGTGCAATGACTTCTGACAAAAGAAGATGTTTGTTTTGACCATACAATGACAGTCAGCAGGTTCAGTGTTTGTATTCCTCTTCTTTTGTGTGTAACAGAAGAAAGAAAGTAATTCAGGTTTGAACGATGTGAGGGAGAGTAAATTATAACAGAATGATTATTTCTGTGAACAATCCCTTTAAAGTTACTTTCTGCTCTGCCATTCTAGTTATATAACATGAGTTTACACAAAAGACCTGAAACTACAATAGCAAACAGAAAGAAAGAAAGAACGAACTACACTGACTATGATCACTAACTACAGCTAACCAGTCACACTAGAGATCTAACCGTGTTTATTCCACTCATGCTGAAGGATTCAGATGTGTATGAAGACAATATTGTGATTAACTGTATGAATATGTCATTTAGGACAGATAAATATAGCGTTTCATATTGACAGATAAATAGATATTTTTATATTGATATTAACAAGTTTGTTTGCCCATATAATCTTAAGATATTAGGTTAAACTTATTTGGCTTGTTGTCCACTGATGAGGGGCTCGATGAAGCAGCTTCAACTCAAGCTCTGATATACCCTCACAGTGACTAAACATAGGATATGATTACGTAGGGCAAGATACCTAAGATGAAGGTGGAGTTTGGGGAGGTGGAGGGATGCTAGAACAGCAGAGACTGAGGAGAGGTAAGCAGCTGCTTATATACTCTGGCTATTGATTGGAAGCTTTGATGGGCTCGCTCCTCCCTAAATTACGTTTAGGAACCTCACTTATACACTGATCAGGCATAACATTATGACCTGATCCTGATCCTAATATTAGGTTGGTCCAAAACAGCCCTAACCCGTTGAGGCATGGACTCCACTAGACCCCTGAAGGTGTGCTGTGGTATCTGGCACCAAGATGTTAGCAGCAGATCCTTTAAGTCCTGTAAGTTGCGAGGTGGTGCCTCCATTGATCGGACTTATTTGTTCAGCATATCCCACAGATGCTCGATTGGATTGAGATCTGGGGAATTTGGAGGCCAAGTCAACACCTCAAACTCGTTGTTGTGCTCCTCAAACCATTCCTGAAGCATTTGTGCTTTGTGGCAGGAGCATTATCCTGCTGGAAGAGCCACAGCCACCAGGGAATATCGTTTCCATGAAAGGCTGTACATGGTCTCAACAATGCTTAGGTAGGTGGTAATAACATATTCATCCATGTGGATGCCCCAAGGTTTCCCAGCAGAACATTGCCCAAAGCATCACACTGCCTCGGCTCGCAACAAACTGAGATGCACAGTGTATTCTGACACCTTTCTATCAGAACCAGCATTAACTTCTGGAGCAATTTGAGCTCCAGTAGCTCGTCTGTTTGATCGGAACACACGGGCCAGCCTTCGCTCCCCACGTGCATCAATGAGCCTTAGCCGCCCATGACCCTGTCGCCGGTTCTCCACTGTTCCTTCCTTGGAGCACTTTTGATAGATCCTGACCACTGCAGACCGGGAACACCCCGCAAGAGCTGCAGTTTTGGAGATGCTCTGACCCAGTTGTCACAATTTGGCCCTTGTAAAACTCGCTCAAATCCTTACACTTGCCCATTTTTCCTGCTTCTAACACATCAACTTTGAAGACAAAATGTTCACATCCCAAGTTTTTTTTCTCCATTCTGGCCCTGAAGGAGTTTTGGTTCCTTGCCACCGTCACCTTTGGCTTTTGGCTTGCTTAGTTGGGGACACTTAAATTTCAACTATATCACTGATCTGCCTGCATTGTCACTATATGATAACTGAAATGAGCTGATGACATCACCGTTTTCACCAGAGCGGCTGTACAGCCGAATCAAATTCTGTTGCATTATTTTCCTGTTTAACACTGTGAAGCTGCTTTGAAACAATTGGCATTGTAAAAAGCGCTATATAAATAAAGGTGACTGACTTGCTGCCTAATATATCCCACCAACAGGTGCCGTGATGAAGAGATAATCAGTGTTATTCACTTCACCTGTCAGTGGTCATTATGTTATGCCTGATTGGTGTATATATATATATATATATATATATATATATATATATATATATATATATATATATATATATATATTGACAATTGTGCAAAGACCCAGAGATGGTGCTATAAAAGTCACTTCTGTTCAGCTGGTTTAAGATGTAAATAGATACATGTAGGATGCCTCAGCTAGAGTTCACATCATCAGCAGTAATGATGGCCACCGTCACAACAGGAAGTACATAGGGATGTCCCGTGGTGACCTCTGACCTTCAGAATTATTTGATAAAGAGATGAGTGACCAATAGAGGATCTAAACATCAGATTGACCTCTTGGCTCCTAATTACAGGCAAGAGGAGTATCATGTCCACATTTTGAATATGTTATTATTCGTGATTTATTATTCATAAGTCAATTCACTTGTACAAGGTGATGTACAAGGAAGACAATTAAACCAGCCGTGAAATCCTGCGATATACAGTCTGTGTAATGCAGCGAACAGATGAAAATGTGCTTTCTTTGGTGTTTCATGAGATGCTTCATCTTCTAGTTTAGCTAATGATTTTAAATCTGCATATTGTCATCAAACCACACAAAGTCACAGCCATGCAGACATGTGATGCATGAACGCTCTGCATGCACGTGAATGACTGGTTAATTATGGTTATCAAACTGTTCAATGATAATAAAAACAACACGTGACTAGTGGAAATGAAATCCCATTGAAGTCTTCTCTGAGAATACTCCAGTTCACACACTCACCTGTGATGTTAGAGTTTATCTGAACAATCTGAGGAGGAAATGTGAGGAAGCACCTATCCTGATCCTGAGTGATTTCTGACTGTTCGAAATGGATAAAAAAAAAATACAAAAGGGTTTCGGCCAAGAAATCTGGTTAGATTTATTTCTTTTCAGTTTGAGGTACATTAAATTGATTTCATATTTGCATTTACAAGAACAAAGCAAGCTGAGTGATGCAGTAAAATCAGTCTCATTTGGCACTAAAATATCGTCCTGTACAGTTTGTGTCACAGAAAAAGAGCTTGAAGTTACAAAGCCATGCAGGACCGCTGAACGAGCGCATGCGCCGCCGCACGGCTCTGGCAAAAAGCACACAGTAAAAAGTAACAGTGTATTTCTACATTTGCTTCTAGTCTGTGTAATTCAAAGTGAACATAAAGGCATTTCAGGACCTTGAGTGTGTGAACTCAAAATCATGGATGAGGCAGACAGAACACAGAACAACAACAACAACACACACACACACACACACACCATTCACAGGCAGACTACTGGGGATAATGGATTAAACACATATATACTGTACAAAAACACACAGTTCTGGCTGGTTATGATCCTTCATGCTCGACTAGTGCTTCATTCAGATCAGCGTCAGCGCCCCCTGCAGGCCCGGAGGCCAAACTCTGCCGTGTCCCACCTCCATAGTTGGCCTGGACCCGTGCGGCACGGTCCAGTGCCAGCGCCGTCTCTCGGCTCCGTGCCAGGGTCTCGTCCAGCTGCTCGCGCAGCGCCTGAAGCGAGTCCAGTTGGGTGTGTAGTGCTCTCGTCTTCTCTGCGCTGCTGGAGTACAACGACACGGACAGGTTAGAACAGAACCGCTCCTTCTCAGCTTCAGCTCTTAAAGGGGGAGTTCAGGTTTATTCTGTTTTTATCAATGATGACATCATCACATTAAACATAAATCTTGATTATGATTTGACTTTTTTAAACTTTAATTAGTGTGTAGTGTGGCTGTTTGAGCAGAAACAACATCTGCAAAGTTACGATGCTCAAAGTTCAAAGCAAAGGGAGATATTTTCTTTTACTGAAATCGCTTTTTAAGGACTACAGCAAACGGCTGGTAGGGACTACAACGAGCTTCTTCACAGGTTGGCGACATCACTAACCCTAAAGTTCAGTAGCCCCGCCCACTGATTCGAGCACGACAAGTAGTAGTAGGTAAATAACAAACATGACGCTAACACTGGATAGAGAAACTAAGCGATAAACATGCCTTTGAAGAGTCAAAATGTTGCGCAGTGCCAGGTTATGGACAAACACAGTTGCTGCATTGGATTTGCACAGAGCCTGAAATTAATAAACGATGCTGTGCCTTCTATATTGGATCTGACAGGAACATCACAACACACTTATGTGAGTGAAAAAGTTTTACTGTGTCACTATTGCTTTGTAAAAGATTGTTTGATATGAACGGATGTGTATGTGTCTAACCAAAACCACCTGTGATCAGTGATTTCTGATATGATTCCTGTACAGTCAGATGCATGGGCGTCGGAACCATTGTATGTGGGATAAGACCCACCCACTTTTTAAGACCAATGATATTGGACCCACTCACTTTTACCGTCTATAATTCTGTTCACCTACCCCTAACCAATAAACACTTTATTATTAAATAAATCACTTTATTATTTATTTTGCTTTATTTCCACTTCTTCATTTTTATTGAAAATAAATGCCTTTCCAATCTGATATGTGATGGGAAAAGGGATTAGAGCGAGTTTGGAAAAAGGCGGATTCGAACCTCGGGTCGATTTGTGTCAAAACTTTCTGGCATGCGTCTAACCCCCACACCATTGTCACTGTAAATGATGTGGTGACTTTTATAATTTTGTCTGGCCCAACCAAACGTTTAGTAAACGATGCAGACTATTTGCACTTAATGTAAACGGCATCTACTCCAGTAAAAGTTTCGGGGGGAACCACCCACATTTTTTTTTGTTTCCGATGCCCATGGTCAGATGTTTTTGTCTCAAAATCGTTTATTGTCAGTAAATCAAACCAGTGACTAAACGCTCAACTTCACATTGTTTCTCTTAGTAGGATGAAAATAATCTTATTAAAACTGTGATTAAATTATATATAGAAAGCGATCAACGAACGCTCCCTTTACAATCGCTGAGCTGTCAATCAAGGAGCGCGAGTTTATCAGTGGACTCGCGCCAAAACTCCCGTTATAATCAATGAATCTCTTATTTACATTGTGTTTGCACTGTTAGTTCTGATGAAAGCATTCGTTAGTGTGCAGAAATCCAGTTGCAATGACGAGATCGCTGCATTCATGAGCTCAACATGTCTGTGATCGGCTACAGTGCTCATCACCGCAACCTTTCATGCCACAGATCTAAATATAATGCTATATTCAACACTTTTACCATTAGTTAACCTTGAGAGCTGTAGGAGTAAAAACATGCTAAAAGTTTGAGAGAGAGTTCCACATGTAATATTCAGCTATTTCATAAGCAAAGATGTCAGCCAATCACAGCAGTGGGTGTTTACACTGAAGTCTCACAGCAGCCAATCACAGCAGTGGGCGTTTACACTGAAGTCTCTCAGCAGCCAATCACAGCAGTGGGCGTTTACACTGAAGTCTCACAGCAGCCAATCACAGCAGTGGACGTTTACACTGAAGTCTCTCAGCAGCCAATCACAGCAGTGGAGGTTTACACTGAAGTCTCACAGAAGCCAATCACAGCAGTGGGCGTTTACACTGAAGTCTCACAGCAGCCAATCACAGCAGTGGGCGTTTACACTGAAGTCTCTCAGCAGCCAATCACAGCAGTGGGCGTTTACACTGAAGTCTCACAGCAGCCAATCACAGCAGTGGGCGTTTACACTAAAGTCTCTCAGCAGCCAATCACAGCAGTGGGCGTTTACACTGAAGTCTCTCAGCAGCCAATCACAGCAGTGGGCGTTTACACTGAAGTCTCTCAGCAGCCAATCACAGCAGTGGGTGTTTACACTGAAGTCTTACAGCAGCCAATCACCGCAGTTCAGTTCAGTTCGTTCAGATCAGAGGCTAAAATAAGGGTAGGATTTCTAATTAATAATAATTCTAAATTATTTTATTTCTAAATTATGAAAATGTTTGATGTAAAAATCATACTAACATTATAAGTGCACCCCAGGAAATATTATAAAACACAAAAAAAAAAAATCCAGTTCATGACCCCTTTAAAAATTCAGTATCAACTGGGCGTGCATTGCATTTAAATCCTCAATATTTGTTTGTGCGTTGGGTCACTGTTGGACAGACGGATGCGTGATGACCGTAGCTCCACTAAACAAAAATACACTGTAGGTCTTTTGTGAATAAACAGTCATGCGTGTTTAGAACGTCATGATAGTCAGAAAACGACAGAACATTCCTGAACTCCTCCTTTAAGTTTTGAAAGCACAATTTCAACAACACATTCATACGCAGACAAAATCAACATCATGAGTGATGGATATCAGCAGCGTTACGGACACACGCAGTGATATGAAGAAAGTGTGCTTGTGTTCTGACCTGTCCTCTTGACCCTGGACGCATCTGAGCGACTGATAGAGACTCTTCTCGGCTCTCAAAGCTTCATTCAGCGCCTGCTGCTCTGACACAAGCTGCTGCAGGACACACTGACACACACACACACACAACATGAGTACACACACACTCACACACATGTACAGGCCGCATCTCATGATCTTACCTGCTGATCAGAGCTCAATGTGTCATGACGGCCTGCAGCCAGAAGAGAGCGCAACTCTGACAGCTCCCGCTACACACACACACACACACAAGGACAGAGACACAATTAGGTCAATGTTTCTCAACCTTTTTGACTCCAAACCCCTCCATTGTCCACAATAATATTTGAAGGCCCTGTGACTTTTCCAGTTGTTCATGATTTACTGGAAAAGGTTTTTTTTAAATATTGTATAGTTTCCTAACCCTCAACTAGAAACATGTACACTACCAGTCAAAAGTTTGGACACACTTTGACATTCTCTTTGATGGGAAAGTGTGTCCAAACTTTTGACTGGTAGTGTATATTCATCCAGGTCTAGAATTACCTTGATGTTTGGTTGTTTTAGCTTATTTTAACACTTTTTTTGTTGTTTGATTGAGAACCACTGAATCAGTGTTTATTTCAGCTAGAGAGCTAAATCTTACAGAATAATTAATTCAAGATGTCAGTGTTATTTTAGCTGTGGGTGGTTCTGCCGCTGGTTAACTTTAATAACCCACTAATCACTGCCTTACTAACATGAACATACTAACAAATGAGTATTCAAAGAATCATTTCAGTTATTCAACAAACACATTGGCTTTTCCAGAGTTTAGGACATGGACTGTGAAAAGTGATATACAAATAAAAGTGACATGATTTGATGTGTTTTACCTCAGTCTCTCTTTGTTTTCTGAGGGTCAGCTGTAGCTCATCTCTGATCGCTTGAATCTCTAGATCACCTGAGCTGCTCGTACACACAGCTGTTCATCATAACACACACACACACACACACACACACACACACACACTCAGAATGAAGAGAATCATTTTAATTGATCAAATGCTGGCTGTACAGCGATGACACTCACCCTGTGCTGTGGAGCTCAAAGTCTCACTCTGACCCTGCAGTAACTCCTGCACACACAACACATTATTACCACGGTACATCTACACACAACAAATCATTACCGCAGTACATTTACACACAACACATCGTTACCACGGTACATCTACACACAACACATTGTTACCGCGGTACATCTACACACAACACATCGTTACCGCGGTACATCTACACACAACAAATCATTACCGCAGTACATTTACACACAACACATCGTTACCGCAGTACATTTACACACAACACATCGTTACCACGGTACATCTACACACAACACATCGTTACCGTAGTACATTTACACACCTCACATCATTACCGCAGTACATCTACACACAACACATCGTTACCGCAGTACATTTACACACAACACATCACCGTGGTACATTCACACACATCACATCATTAATGCGGTACATTTACACACAGCATATCATTACCACGGTACATTTACACACAGCACATTGTTACCACGGTACATCTACACACATTATATCATTACCACGGTACATCTACACACAAAACATCACCGTGGTACATTCACACACATCACATCATTACCTTGGTACATTCACACACATCACATCATTACCGCGGTACATTTACACACAGCACATCGTTACCGCGGTACATTTACACACAACACATCGTTACCACGGTACATCTACACACAACACATCGTTACCGCAGTACATTTACACACAGCATATCATTACCGCGGTACATTTACACGCCCCACATCGTTACCATGGTACATCTACACACAACACATTGTTACCGCAGTACATCCACAAACAACACATCGTTACCGCGGTACATTTACACACAGCACATCATTACCGTGGTACATTCACACACCTCACATCGTTACCGTGGTACATTCACACACATCGCATCATTACCATGGTGCATTTACACACCTCACATCATTACCGCGGTACATTTACACACCTCACATCATTACCGTGGTAAATCTACACACATCACATCATTACCGTGGTACATTTACACACATAACATCATTACCGTGGTACATTTACACACCTCACATCATTACCACGGTAAATCTACACACATCACATCATTACTGTGGTGCATTTACACACCTCACATCATTACCGCGATACATTTACACACCTCACATCATTATCGCAGTAAATCTACACACATCACATCATTACCGTGGTACATTTACACACATCATCAAAGGGATGAAAAGGGTAAATGCGTTTCATGTAGTAAATATGTTGAAGTCTGTGACCTGTATGAAGGAGTCTTTCTCCTTGAGAAGGTTCTGGAGTCTCTGCAGATCTCTGGCCGCAGAAGCGTCTCTCTCTCTTTCCCGGTTCACATCATGCAGCTCTTGTTCACGTGACAACAGCTGCCGACGCAACTCCTGCAACTGACCCGATCGCTCGGATATCACCTGTCCCAGCCTCACCCCGTAATCCTGAGAGAACATGAGACGTGAGGAGACGAGCACAGAGGACAGAACAGAGGTCACTGATGATCATCTGCACCTTCATGTCCTGATCTCTGGAGCTGATGGTGTCGAGCAGCTCGGTCAGCTGTCTGTGGTGTTCCTGCAGCTGCCGGCTGCGCTCTGACATCACTTCCTGGAACAGACGCTCTTTCACAGAGAGATGAGCCTGGAGCTCCTGCAGCACGTCAGCGGTGGACGCCTTTCCCAACACTGACCTGAGCTCCTGTCAACACAGAGACACTCGGTCAAGGCAGGCGTACACTGTGCTAAATCACAAGCTCCAATCTGATTGGCTTCTTTTACTCAACGTTCTGGAGTGTGTGTTTACATCCGAGACTAGCCTAGTGTGTGCGTTTACCTCGGTCTCTTTGCTGTGTGTGCGCAGAGTCGTCTGCAGCCGCTGGATGAGGTTGTCTCTCTCTCGTACAGCGAGTGTGTGCTTCTCATCGCTCTGCTGCTTCATCCACTCCAGTTTCTGGCATGTCTCCACTGTTCTCTCTAATTCCAGCTCCTTACTGCGCACCAGAGCATCTAGACCCTGCACACACACACACAGAGTTAATTACAGCTCAGCAGACGGTCTGTGTACGACGGCACTGATGACACACACCGTGACGGTGTCGTTGGTGTTGTTGAGGACGCAGCGTAGCCTCTCCAGGTCTCTGTCTTTCTCGCGCAGCACCAGCTGCAGTCGGTGCACTTCAGCGTCCTTCTCCTCCAGACAGTGGAACTTCTCATCGATGGAGCGCTGAAACAAACATCAGGAGCGTTACAGAGATCCGCACACGTGATCGATTGAGTGCTGAAACACACGTCAGGAGCGTTACAGAGATCCACACGTGATCGATGGAGCGCTGAAACACACATCAGGAGCGTTACAGAGATCCGCGGACGAGATCGATGGAGCGCTGAAACACGTCAGGAGCGCTACAGAGATCCGCACACGTGATCGATGGAGCGCTGAAATACGTCAGGAGCGTTACAGAGATCCGCACACGTGATCGATGGAGCGCTGAAACACACGTCAGGGGCGCTACAGAGATCCACACGTGATCGATGGAGCGCTGAAACACACATCAGGAGCGTTACAGAGATCCGGGCACGTGATCGATGGAGCGCTGAAACACACGTCAGGAGCGTTACAGAGATCCGCGGACGAGATCGATGGAGCGCTGAAACACGTCAGGAGCGCTACAGAGATCCGCACACGTGATCGATGGAGCGCTGAAATACGTCAGGAGCGTTACAGAGATCCGCACACGTGATCGATGGAGCGATGAAACACACGTCAGGGGCGCTACAGAGATCCGCGCACGTGATCGATGGAGCGCTGAAACACACGTCAGGAGCGTTACAGAGAGTTTCGCGCACGTGATCGATGGAGCGCTGAAACACAAGTCAGGAGCGTTACAGAGATCCGCGCACGTGATCGATGGAGCGCTGAAACACACGTCAGGGGCGCTACAGAGATCCGCGCACGTGATCGATGGAGCACTGAAACATGTCAGGAGCGTTACAGAGATCCGCACACGTGATCGATGGAGCGCTGAAACACACGTCAGGAGCGTTACAGAGATTCGCACACGTGATCGATGGAGCGCTGAAACACGTCAGGAGCGTTACAGAGATCCGCACACGTGATCGATGGAGCACTGAAACACAAGTCAGGAGCGTTACAGAGATCCGCACACGTGATCGATGGAGCGCTGAAACACACGTCAGGAGCTTTACAGAGATCCGCACACGTGATCGATGGAGCGCTGAAACACACGTCAGGAGCATTACAGAGATCCGCGCACGTGATCGATGGAGCGCTGAAACACAAGTCAGGAGCGTTACAGAGATCCGCACACGTGATCGATGGAGCACTGAAACACAAGTCAGGAGCGTTACAGAGATCCGCACACGTGATCGATGGAGCACTGAAACACAAGTCAGGAGCGTTACAGAGATCCGCGCACGTGATCGATGGAGCACTGAAACACAAGTCAGGAGCGTTACAGAGATCCGCACACGTGATCGATGGAGCACTGAAACACAAGTCAGGAGCGTTATAGAGATCCGCACACGTGATCGATGGATCGCTGAAACACACGTCAGGAGCGTTACAGAGATCCGCACACGTGATCGATGGAGCGCTGAAACACGTCAGGAGCGTTACAGAGATCCGCACACGTGATCGATGGAGCGCTGAAACACATGTCAGGAGCGCTACAGAGATCCGCACACGTGAACGATGGAGCGCTGAAACACAAGTCAGGAGCCTTACAGAGATCCGCACACGTGATCGATGGAGCGCTGAAACACACGTCAGGAGCGTTACAGAGATCCGCACACGTGATCGATGGAGCGCTGAAACACACGTCAGGAGCGTTACAGAGATCCGCACACGTGATCAATGGAGCGCTGAAACACACGTCAGGAGCGTTACAGAGATCTGCACACGTGATCGATGGAGCGCTGAAACAGGTTTACTGCCTTTACACTTGACATTAGCATGCGACCCATATCCGGATGTTATCCACATACACACTGAAAAGACGTGTAAGCGCACCTCTGATGGGAATGTTATCCAATCAGCGTGTCCTGGTCCAGAGGTAGTTGAGGACGCATGTGATAAAAAATAATGGACGGACGCAGTTTTGACAAGAAATTAAACGTATTTCACATTGACAATAATTTAAAACTGGTTATTTACACTTACATGATATCCTCTGTGCCATCTTTCATTTTAATATCTGAATGCGGTTATTGTCACTCAGTGCTGCCGGTGTAAATCAGTCGTGAGATCTAATGAAGAGCAGCTGCTCAAGTTACTTACTGCCAGAGGAATAATCGGAATACACAATTAATTTTATTTTTAAATGTTAGCTACCCTATATGTTTTTATTGCTTCAGCATGTTTATTATAAATTATCTTCCATTTTGTCTACAATAGGCCTATGCATTGCACACTACAATCTCAGCACTTAACCCTGGATGATATGACTAATTTATCATGATCAACCCAGTTAAATAATCAACTTTGGAAATATTTCTTTATTTAAAAAACTTTAATCTAAGACTGGAGATCGTATCAGAAAGTAAAGTAAGTGAATGAAAGCAATGCAAGCATTGTTTAATTTGTACCATTTTTACTCGTACATCAATAAACCATGTGTTGCAACACTTGTTTAGTTGTAATTAATGCTCTTTGTGATGTGTTTTTATGTTGTATTTTTTTTATAAAAAGGTGGTCAGATTCTGACATTTTCTGCATGTTACACATAGCCTACAGTAGCCTATATGCTTGCGTGAAAGCGAGGGGCTAGTTAGGGAAAGTTAAGGCCTATTTACAGACCTCATTTAAATATTGTGCGGGAAACAGAAATCCGATCAGTTATCCAGATACAGAGACCACTTGATGTGAACAAATGTAAACACGCCGTGTCCCGATTGACTGATGATCCGATCTGCTTGATCGGACACGGTGATCACATGTTAATGCCAAGTGTAAACACAGCCAGAGAGATCCGCACAAGCACATGTGGCCTCTGCTGGTGTTTCTTCCTGTCTGGCCTCTCCCTGATCTCCACAGGCCTCATTTATAACCATTGCGTACGCATTAAAGAGGGCCTGAAGAGCCGTACGCCACTTCCTACGCATAAGTTGTGATTTATAAAAACAAGCTTGACGGGCGCATCGGTACGCAAACTCTGAGCCATGCGTACGGACATTTGAAAACCACTTTAAATCCTCATTATGAGTCCTCATCATAAATACAGTGCATGTTCACAATGACAGTTTAAACTAGTTGGCTTGAGAAAGCCGGACCAGAAAGTTTGAAAAAGTTATAAAAGATTAAAGTTTGAAGGTTTTCAGTTTGAAGTAGTTTGAAGTTTAAAGTAGTTTAAAGTTTGAAGGTTTTGAAGTCAATACAGTCTATCAGAAAACAGATGTTACGGTGTTACTATGCGGTTGCTATGCAGTTGCTAGGGTATTCAGGGTGGTTGCTAAGGTGTTGCTATGTGGTTGCTAAGGTAATCTGGGTGGCTTCTAAGGTGTTGCTATGCAGTTGCCAGGGTATTTGGGCTGGCTGCTAAGGTGTTGATATGCTGTTGCTAGGGTACTTGGACTGGTTGCTAGGGTGTTGCTATGCAGTTGCTAGGGTATTCTGGGTGGTTGCTATGCAGTTGCTAGGGTACTCAGGGTGGTTGCTAGGGTGTTGCTAAGCAGTTGCTAGGGTACTCAGGGTGGTTGTTAGGGTGATTCTACGCAGTTGCTAGGTTATTCTGTGTGGATGCTAGGATTTTCTGGGTGGTTACTATGTTGTTGCTAGGGTGTTCTGGGTGGTCGCTAGGGTGTTCTGGATGGTTGCTATGAGAAAATATAAAGCAATTAAAAATACAATTTGGAAAAGTAATGGAAAAGATTGAGAACAACTACAAATGTATTGTATACTATTTTGATTTATTTATTCTAAAACAAGGCAAGGATAGGCTACTGAATGATTTTTAGCAATGTAATGTGACGGCACATCCGTATCCCATATTTGCATAATGTCTTGGCATCACGTGGATGATTTTACATATGCAAATTATATGCAGATGAGGATATGCATAGTAAAACGAGGTGTTGTGAGCTCCATATATGGTTATCTCGGGGAGGAGACACGTGCGCACAATCTTCCGCTGACTGGGTTTATAAAGGGAATTTTGTGCAGGTTCTGGAAACGCATGGTTTTATAAATCTGAAAACTTTTGAGGTAGGCAAATGTTTAGAGTTAAATCTACGGAGGTTTTTAAAAATGAGGCCGCAGGTCTGTAGATGTGGCTCATGCTTTCTGGTCCATCAGATGAAAATGCTGCATCTGATCACTTAATAAAATACAACAACACACATGATCTGAGGAATCATTCACACACACACACACTCAGTTTCATCACATCACACCAGGTGCACTAACAGTGTAAATAATGCATCTCTATGAAACAGTAACACGATTGATTATTTAAGGCTCCCATGAATCCAAATCACAGCCAATCAGAACATATTAGATTTCGAATATACAGCTCAAATTTTAACCAATAGGATGAGGCTGTGGGCAGGGCTACAGGAACACAGAGATGATCACATTAACGCTGCAGTACCTCCAGAGCGGCGTCTCTGTCTCTGACGCGAGTCCTGAGCGCGTGCAGCAGCGCATCTCTCTCTGAGGCTCCGCTGGAGGCGGCCAGCTCTGAATACTCCTGAAAGACAAAAACTGTTCAAGTTTGACCCGGATGAACTGAATGAGCCGCAGGCGTCTGAGAGCTTTGTGTCACCTGCAGCAGCGTGTCTTTGCGGCGTAAGCTCTGCTGGAGCTGCGCGATGGTCTCGTCCCTGCTGGTGATCTCTGAGCGTGTGGCGTCCTCGCGCTCTCTCAGCGCACACGCCTTCACCTGCAGCTCCGCCCGCAGCGCCTCAAGCGTCTCACACAGCTCCTGCCGGCACAGAAACACACAGTGTGTTTACATCAGGCCACAAAACACTCACAACACATCACAGAGGCTGTAACGGTCAAACACACACACACACATCACAGAGGCTGTAACGGTCACACACACATCACAGAGGCTGTAACGGTCACACACATCACAGAGACTGTAACGGTCACACACATCACAGAGACTGTAACGGTCACACACGCACACACATCACAGAGGCTGTAACGGTCACACACACACACACACACATCACAGAGGCTGTAACGGTCACACACATCACAGAGGCTGTAACGGTCACACACATCACAGAGACTGTAACGGTCACACACACACATCACAGAGGCTGTAACGGTCACACACACACACACACATCACAGAGGCTGTAACGGTCACACACACATCACAGAGGCTGTATGGGTCACACACATCACAGAGGCTGTATGGGTCACACACATCACAGAGACTGTAACGGTCACACACACACACACACATCACAGAGACTGTAACGGTCACACACACATCACAGAGGCTGTAACGCTGAGACTGTGCGGGTTAGCGGGTCAGTGACACACCTGGTTGTGTTTGAGTGTGGTCTCTCTGTGCTCCAGCGCATCCCTCAGGTCGTCCTGCAGTCGGTCTCGTGAGTGCGTCAGATCCTCCAGGCGTCTCTGGGTCAGTCTGTGGTCGCGCTGACTGGCCTCCAGCTCCAGCTGACAGGAGAACAGGTGTGTGTGTGTGTGCAGCGGCAGTGAGTCCTCTGGAGCCTGAGACGGACACACCAGAGGAGAGAAGAGACGCTGCCTCAGCTCGGCTTCACACACTTGGAACACTGATACCAACACAGACAACACTGTGTGTGCTCACCTGTGTGTGTGTGTGTGTGTGTGTGCTCACCTGTGTGTGTGTGTGTGTGTGTGTTTGTGCTCACCTGTGTATGTGTGTGTGCTCACCTGTGTGTGTGTGTGAGTGCATGTGTTTTTGTGTGTGAGTCAAGTCAAGTCAAGTCAACTTTATTTATATAGCGCTTTTAACAATGCAGATTGTTTCAAAGCAGCTTCACAGTGTTAAACAGGAAAATAATGAACAGAATTTGATTGGGCTGTACAGCCGCTCTGGAGAAAACACTGATGTCATCAGCTCATTTCAATTATCATATATATTCAAGTAATGGAGTTGATATAGTTAATTTAGTTTAGTAATTACATTTATTTGGATATTTATTTGAAAATGTTGTGTCCCCAACTGAGCAAGCCAAAGGCGACAGTGGCAAGGAACCAAAACTCCATCAGGTGTCCTAATGGAGAAAAATAAACCTTGGGAGAAACCAGGCTCAGTCGGGGTGCCAGTTCTCCTCTGGCCAATTAACAAACAGTGTATGATTATTATTTTGGCAGCCTTACAGGTCAGAAGTAATATTAGATCGGAATATTCGAAAGATCGGAGGCATCACGCCGGAGACGGGTTTATTGAGGATGGCGTGTCGATTAAACAATTATTAAATAGGAATATTTGAAATATCGGAGTCATCACGCCGGAGATGGATCCATTGAGGATGCCATGTCGATGAGCAATTTCAGAGGGTAGACTAATTGACACGGTCTCTGCAGACACTTCAGGGATGAGTTGGTAATGTCTGGGCGCTGGTCCACCATCTGATCTGGATCCGGCTGACTGCAGTAAACCTCGGGATAAACAGAGAGACTAACATTAGCGTAGATGCCATTCTCCTTATGATGTAACGAGTACATCAGGTGTTATGGGAAGTGTTCCCGGTTCCGGCTGACCTAGTTAATGCAGCCTAACAATTTGAATAAAATATAAATTAAAAATGTTTTATGTGTATGCCATAGTAAAGAGATGCGTTTTTAGTCTAGATTTAAACTGACAGAGTGTGTCTGCTTCCCGAACAATGCTAGGAAGGCTGTTCCAGAGTTTAGGTGCTAAATAGGAAAAGGATCGACCGCCTGCAGTTGATTTTGATATTCTAGGTATTATCAACTGGCCAGAGTTTTGAGACCGCAATAGACGTGATGGAGTATAATGCGTTAAGAGCTCGCTCAAGTACTGGGGAGCTAAACCATTTAGTGCTTTGTAAGTAATTAGCAAGATTTTAAAATGTATGCGATGCTTTATAGGGAGCCAGTGCAGTGTTGACAGAACCGGGCTAATATGGTCATACTTCCTGGTTCTAGTAAGAACTCGAGCTGCTGCGTTTTGGACCAGCTGCAGTTTATTTATTAAGCGAGCTGGGCAACCACCCAGTAGAGCATTACAATAATCTAGCCTTGAGGTCATGAACGCATGAACTAACTGTTCAGCATTTTGCATTGAAAGCATATGCTGTAATTTAGATATATTTTTAAGATGGTAGAATGCAGTTTTACAGATGCTAGAAACGTGGCTTTCAAATGAGAGATTACTAGTCATCCAATTTTTTATATCAGCTATGCATTCCGTTAATCTTGTGAATTGGTAAGTTTCGTCAGGGCGTGAAGAAATATAGAGCTGAGTATCGTCAGCATAACAATGAAAACTAACGCCATGCTTCCTAATGATATCTCCCAGTGGTAGCATGTACAGGGTAAAGAGCAACGGTCCTAGCACTGAGCCCTGCGGTACTCCATACTGAACTTGTGATCGGTGTGAGATCTCTTCATTTACTGCTACAAACTGATAACGGTCAGATAAGTATGATTTAAACCATGCCAATGCAATTCCACTAATGCCAACATAATTTTTGAGTCTATTCAAAAGAATGTTGTGGTCGATGGTATCGAATGCAGCGCTAGTGTGAGTGTGTGTGTGTGTGTGTGTGCACTCACCTGTGTGTGTTTGTGTGTGTGCTCACCTGTGTGTGAGTGTGTGTGCGCTCACCTGTGTGTGTGTGAGTGTGTGCTCACCTGTGTGTGTGTGAGTGTGTGCTCACCTCTGTGTGTGTGTGAGTGTGTGTGTGTGTGCACTCACCTGTGTGTGTTTGTGTGTGTGTGTGCACTCACCTGTGTGTGTTTGTGTGCACTCACCTGTGTGTGTTTTTGTGTGAGTGTGTCTGCTCATCTGTGTGTGAGTGTGTGCGCTCACCTGTGTGTGTGTGTGTGTATGTGCTCACCTGTGTGTGAGTGTGTGTGCTCACCTCTGTGTGTGTGTGTGTGTGTGAGTGTGTGTGTGTTTGTGTGTGTGTGTGCGCTCACCTGTATGTGTTTGTGTGTGTGTGTGTGCTCACCTGTGTATGTGTGTGTGCTCACCTGTGTGTGTGTGTTTATTTGTGTGCTCACCTGTGTATGTGTGTGTGTGTGTGTGTTTGTGTGTGCTCACCTGTGTGTGTGTGTGTGTGCTCACCTGTGTATGTGTGTGTGCTCACCTGTGTGTGTTTATTTGTGTGCTCACCTGTGTGTGTGTGTGCGTGTGTGTTTGTGTGTGAGTGTGTGTGTGTGTGTGCGCTCACCTGTGTGTGTGTGTGTGTTTGTGTGTGTGTGCTCACCTGTGTATGTGTGTGTGCTCACCTGTGTGTGTGTGTATGTGTGTGTGCTTACCTGTGTGAGTGTGTGTGTTTGTGTGTGTGCGCTCACCTGTGTGTGTGTGTTTGTGTGTGTGTGCTCACCTGTGTATGTGTGTATGTGCTCACCTGTGTGTGAGTGTATGTGTGTGTGTGTGCTTACCTGTGTGAGTGTGTGTGTGTGTGTGTGCTCACCTGTGTGTATGAGTGTGTGTGTGCGTGCTCACCTGTGTGTGTGTGTGTGTGTGTGTGTGAGTGTGTGTGTGCATGCTCACCTGTGTGTGTGAGTGAGTGTGTGTGTGTGTGCTCACCTGTGTGTGTGAGTGTGTGTGAGTGTGTGTGTGCGTGCTCACCTGTGTGTCTGAGTGTGTGTGCTCACCTGTGTGTGTGTGTGTGTGTGTGTGAGTGTGTGTGTGCATGCTCATCTGTGTGTGTGAGTGAGTGTGTGTGTGTGAGTGTGTGTGTGCGTGCTCACCTGTGTGTCTGAGTGTGTGTGTGTGCTCACCTGTGTATGTGTGTGTGTGTGTGTGAGTGTGTGTGTGCATGCTCATCTGTGTGTGTGAGTGAGTGTGTGTGTGAGTGTGTGTGAGTGTGTGTGTGCGTGCTCACCTGTGTGTGTTGCAGCTGCTGCTGGTGTGTCTCTGTGAGTTTACACAGTGTGTTGTTCTGGTCCTCAATAACATGGTAGAGCTCCTGAGTCTACGCACACACACACAGAGCATGAATATGGGCTTGTCTGGATGGGGTGTGTGTCTGTGTGTGTGTGTCTATTGTGTGATTATTTGAATGGGGCTTTTTAATAAAGGTTTGGCATTAGTGAACAAAGAAAACAGCGACTGAGCACTGGATTCACGAAACATTACAATAAAGTAAAGTAATCTTAACTGTTATTTTCTTCCTATTTTCTAACTTAAGGATATTTTGTATTCCCAAAAACATTTTTTAAGATTGTTCTAAAAAAAGTAAAAAGAATGTTCTTAAAATCATTGTAAATAACCTCGTAATAAAGTTTGGATAACCTCTAAATTGTCCTAAATCCCAAAGGGAACATGTTTCAAATATTAGGCACTATTACATCACTATCAGTGACGTCACAGAGATGATCAATAATGTGAACAAGGATCAGGATTAGGGTTGCAAAGGGGCTGAACATTTCCGGTAAATTAGGAAAAAAGTAAGAAACTTTCCAAAAATTTCCAAAAAATCCTGGAAAGTTTCCAAAAATTACATAAAGTTTCTGGAAACTTTGCAACTCTGGTCAGGATTATGCGAGACGTGGCTTTTGTACTTCAGTATTCAGTAACTCTACAAAAAGCGAGTCAGACCAGGACCTTATTAGGAATTGTATAATCCTGACATCATCATCGGCAGCATTCGGCACACAGTGTGAGACTCACCACAGGCTCTTCAAAAATAACTGTTTGAAACACCTGTCAAGCCAGTCATGATAAAATAGTGTGTGAATTTATGATTATTACAGTAATCTGCAGGCAATGGAAAAGACGGCCTTGGAGGGGTTTTCATCGAGTTGATCAGCGAGTCTTCAGGAAGAACCGCCAGACAATCTGATAAACACCAAAACCTGACATTCCCTTCAAAAACTAAATTATGTTCTTAAAAAAACATTGAGAACTTAAGAAGACTTTCGTGAATCCGGCCCCAGATGTGCTGCTTGCTGAAATAATGACTGAAATAAAGCCAAAGGTCACGTGTCACGCTCTGATGTGTGTGTGTGTGTGTGTGATCACCTCTGTGTCTTTCGTTCTCAGGCTGTCTGTGAGGTTCTGGATGGTTCTCTGCTGGCTCTGTGCAGCTTCTCTGATGGACAGCAGCTCTGACTCCATCTCACACACTTTCTCCTGCAGCTTCTGAGACACAGCAAACACACACACCAACTAAAAAACGTCACGAGTCACTTTAGAGTGCAAATGAACGAACGAATCATGATTAATTGAAATTAACAGTTTAAACTGCTTCATGGAAATACAAATACAAATGTAAAACAGCTGTTCTCTATGTGATTATACACCAATCAAGCATAACATTATGACCGGTGAAGTGAATAACACTGATGATCTCTTCATCACGGCTCCTGTTAGTGGGTGGGATATATTAGGCAGCAAGTGAACATTTTGTCCTCAAAGTTGATGTGTTAGAAGCAGGAAAAATGGGCAAGCGTAAGGATTTGAGCGAGTTTGACAAGGGCCAAATTGTGATGGCTAGACGACTGGGTCAGAGCATCTCCAAAACTGCAGCTCTTGCGGGGTGTTCCCGGTCTGCAGTGGTCAGGATCTATCAAAAGTGCTCCAAGGAAGGAACAGTGGAGAACCGGAGACAGGGTCATGGGCGGCCAAGGCTCAGTGATGCACGTGGGGAGCGAAGGCTGGCCCGTGTGTTCCGATCAAACAGACGAGCTACTGGAGCTCAAATTGCTCCAGAAGTTAATGCTGGTTCTGATAGAAAGGTGTCAGAATACACAGTGCATCTCAGTTTGTTGCGTATGGGGCTGCATAGCCGCTGACCAGTCAGTCTGAGGAATCACGTGTTCTTTTACATCACGTGGATGGCCGGGTGTGTGTGCGCGGCTTACCTGGGGAACACATGGCACCAGGATGCACTATGGGAAGAAGGCAAGCCGGCGGAGGCAGTGTGATGCTTTGGGCAATGTTCTGCTGGGAAACCTTGGGTCCTGCCATCCATGTGGATGTTACTTTGACAAGTACCACCTACCTAAGCATTGTTGAGACCATGTACAGCCTTTCATGGAAACGGTATTCCCTGGTGGCTGTGGCTCTTCCAGCAGGATAATGCTCCTGACACAAAGCACAAATGCTTCAGGAATGGTTTGAGGAGCACAACAACGAGTTTGAGGTGTTGACTTGGCCTCCAAATTCCCCAGATCTCAATCCAATCGAGCATCTGTGGGATGTGCTGAACAAACAAGTCCGATCCATGGAGGCCCCACCTCGCAACTTACAGGACATAAAGGATCTGCTGCTAACATCTTGGTGCCAGATACCACAGCACACCTTCAGGGGTCTAGTGGAGTCCATGCCTCATTGCTGAGCAGGGCAGCAAAAGGGGGACCAACACAATTATTAAGAAGGTGCTAATAATGTTATGCCTCATTGGTGTAATTTATTCCTGTGATCAAAGCTGAATTTATCATCATTACTCCAGTCTTCAGTGTCACATGATCCTTCAGAATTCATTCTAATATGATTTGATGCTCAAGAAACATTTATGATTATTATCAATGTTTTTAAAAATCCTTGTATGAAGCAATCTCCATGGAGTGTGTTGTGGTGTATTGTGGGTAGTGTGGGTCTTGTACCTTGTTGCTGGTGTCGCTCTGGTGGATCTGAGTCTGCAGAGACTCGACCTGTAGCTGCGCGTTCTGCAGTTCCGCCACACACTGACCAGCGGCGTGATCGTCCTGGTGCCGCTGCGACTGCTGCTCCTCCATCAGGCTCTGAGGACACACGACCAGCTCCGTCAAAACCACCATCACATCATATCACATTTATCTAACCCTAAACTCTTGGGGAAAATAAGCTCTGATTTCATCTGCTTTAATATCTGTCAGTTCACACAGACACCAGTGTTGGTTAATTTATTCAAAAGAGCATCATACATGATTCTGATCTGGAGTGTGTGTGTGTCATCTCACTGCATTTATTCTGACGCATCTGAGGTCCTTCAACTGTGATGCATTGAGGTCAGACGTCACTCTGTGTGTGTGTGTGTGTGTGTGTTTTGCCTCAAGGGCTTGATGAGAGAACTAGGCCAATGGTGGTGCCACCGCCACGCTCTCCATGTTAACCCATTTAACAGGAAATGACATGGTTATCTTTGGGTTAACAGAGACTTCAGCGAGAACTAGAGATGTGAGGAAAAAGAGAGAACACAGAACATCTCTGATCTGATGATGGTCCGGCTCAACTGCGGCTTCAATCATCGGCTCGTTCAGGAACCGTTTGTGTTGATTCAGCTCCTGTTTATAAGCTGATCATGTGCTGAATCCAAAATACAGTAAAGGAGTTATAAGCGGAATATCCTCAAACACAAACTGCAGATGTTTATTAGTGACTCAGTACCACAACTGCATATCGTACAAACACGAGACAAATAAATCAAACATTGAAATGTATCAATATTAGAGACGCACCCAAATATCAGCTCAGCCTAAACAGATATTTATATGGTTTCCTAAATTTAAAATCTTTTAGTCCATGCCGTTTTCTGTTGATGCATGAACAAAACTTCACTAAACGTTTGTATCGTGCCAACCATCCAATAATCGCAAAAAGCTTTGTGCTGTGTTATATTTAATATGAAGCAACGTCTCAACTTTATCATTCTGTCACTTTTATGACGGCGTGACCTATCACTTTAGCAGAACAGATCATCTCCTCCGCTTTAATACGAGTTACAGCAGCAAATAAACATGATGAACATCAGAAGATACAGAACAACTGACTGACATCGATCATGTGTCATGTGATCATCAATCCGTGTTTCAACCACAGAAAGATGTCAATAACACAGCTGGAGTCACATTTACATCAATGAAAGCCATTCAATGTCAATAAACTCAGGAAAATAACTCTAGAGGAGCGTTCTGATACAGATATGCACTGCTACACATTCATTATATTTTTACTGAACCTGTTAGTGATATCTTCATTATTTAAAGTATATATTCATATTTAATGTGTTTGAATAAATCTGTCATGAAAAGTTATTACAGTTTATTGTCGTTTAAATGTTTATATTTCACCAACGAACTGGAGCAGAAACAATTCTGTTATTAAATAGTTTATGTAAAATCTGCATTATGTGCAATTGTATATTTTAATGTTTGCACAGCTCAGTTTCAGGAATTTGAGTGTTGATTATTAACCCTTAACTGGCTCCCCCTTTTAGAGAACAGACGTGAAAATGCACTATTCTAACTAACCCTAACCCTAACTAACCCTAACCTTAACCCTAACTAACCCTAACCCTAACCCTAACTAACCCTAACCTTAACCCTAACTAACCCTAACCCTAACCCTAACTAACCCTAACCCTTGTTTAAACAAGACACTCGGCAGATTATTGCTGAAGTGAAATTATGAAAAAGTTATGGAAGTTTAAATTTACTGTAAATGAAATAAATATTTTTATTTTATATAAAATATATATTTTACAAAATAATTTTTACTATAAAATCAAAGCCATATGAACCAAGTTGTATTCCAAATTTGAAGTTGATATCACAAAAAAAGTTGAAGTTCCCATGAGATTTTGTTTAGGCGCTGTACCAAAAATATCCACCGGGTGACACATTCCATTGATTTTTTTTTTATGCATTCTCCCGCAACAAATTAATAAATTTCTGTCCAAATATCACTTCTATCACAAAACAGTCAACAAATATGGAACCTTGAGAGTCAGACCTTTCAGATGATATGCGTTTTGTCAAGTTTAAAACATGTTTTGATTATAAAATATTTAAAATACATTTTGTAGTATGAAATCTGACACCACCGAATTTAGAGTACCGTTTCCATGGTAACGCAATGGCCAATTTCAAAATGGCTCTCACAGGATTAATTTTGAGTTTGTAAGCTTTTGAATGATAACTAATTTATGATGATTTCTAAAATATGTGCCAAGCGTCCCGCTAGCGGGATTAAATCATTCATTTAATATTTAATTAAATTTGATTAACTATTTCATTAATAATTAAATAATTATTAATTTATTATTTAGTTTCAGTTTTGGTTTTTGGCCAAGTGCAACCTGAATGTTCGGTTTCGTCCCAGAATTTTCCTTTCGGTGCATCCCAAATTAATATTGCCCAAAACATAACAAAGACTGTGTTTATAAATAGTGCATAACACACATTGGCTCAGCACAAAGCGTGTGGTCATCTGAATGCACCCGTGTCTGCCGACCCTACACACCACGGATCTTACTGTCCTGTCAGTGGACGCTTCACCTTTGGGCCCCTCCGGAAACAGAAGGGCAAGAACTCGTCCTGCCACAGCTCCTCCAGACGGGCCAGGTCCAGCGCCGGCTCCGGCTCCACCATCATGTGCTTCACTCCATCAAACAGGTTCCCCTGTTCTGGACTGTCCAGTGTAGCTCCTCCATTAAAAATCCCAGGATTCACCAAAACAGGAAGTCTGCTGCCTCGAGGACTCTGGATGGGCTTGTACACACAGTCCTGGAGCAGCGCCAGCGCCAGCCGGAAAGGAGGATCCTCTGAGTCGCGCTGGGGCTCTTCGACGGGGGACGCATCCAGCGATTCCAGCGAGCCGCCAGAGCTCTGTTGCTCCCGGAGTGTGTCTGACGAGCTTGATGCCGTCCACTGCCTCTCGGGCACCAGTGTGGTCGAGGTCACGGTTGCGGTCTGTTCCTCCCCACACACGCTTCCAGAGTAACGTGTGGACGGGCCGCAGGAAATGCTCCTCGCCACCCTTCTGGGCACCTTACACACGGCCTCGTAGTCAGCGTCGGCCACACGCAGCGCTCGGCAGCCGCGGCACCCCCGCCACCGCCCGGACGCCTCTGATGCGAGGCACGGAGGGATGAGGGCGCACTCCAACATCTGCTCCTCGTCCTCCGCCCAGGACTCGTACATGGAGTAGGTCAGGTCCTCCTGCAGCAGGGCGCTGTACTGAGCGGCGTGAAGGCGGGACATGTGGACGGCGCGCACCTCCTGCCGGTTGTTCCTGTTGTACAGTGTACTGATGCACTGCCGCAGGCGCTCTTTCTCCTGCAGGAGGCGCTGCAGCCGCTCGATAGACAGCGCCTCCACGCGGGCGATGACCGTGTCGAAGCGGTACATGCGGTCCAGCATGAAGGTGCACTTGCTGCAGGCGAACTCTCCGCGGCCGTCGCGCTGCAGGTCCCGGCCCAGGGCGTGAGACAGGAGCACCTGTAGCTTCCGCGCCGCGGCTGGGTGGAAGATCCATCGCCGCTGGTTCCCGCACAGCTCCCGCGCGCAGATGCGACACGCCTCCTTCATTCGGCCTCACGGACACTCACTGGACTCTGGAGGACCGGCTGTCCTTTTTGATTTAACAGGAAAACAAAAATATTCGTATTCCAATCAAAAACTGTCCTGTTGTTTTAATGTAGTCAAATCCAATATGTCTAAAAACAATATTTGTAATATATTTAAGCTGAGGTCAAAGATCATCATATAAAGAAAAGGCGTAGCTTAATCACCATGAGATGAGAGTGTGATGAAGTCCTCGGGGTGTTTTCACGGATGAGTCCATGAGAGCATCAGAGAAATCATCATAATCCACGAGCGCGGGGGCAGAGGAGCGGTTCTGATGCGGCGCTAATCGTGTCAAAATCACGAGGACAAACGCTCGATATTCCGTGTGTCTCGCGCTCACAGCGAGATATGCGGAACACGCGCCTCCGTCTCCCTTCATCACCGGAACACACACACACACACACAGCGGCAGTGCGTGACGTCAGGCGCTACAGTCTCACCGCGCGATACAGAGAAACAGCCTCAGATTCTGTGCGCGCGCGTCATGAGATGAAAGGAGGCGATGCGCGCGCACACCGTCTCTCACAGGAGGGGTGCACCATCCACCATTACACACCATCATACAATAATACATCGACTAAAATATGATAGGACAATAAAAAGAACAATAACCTGTGTAATATAATATCTTGGTCATATTTTCCGCGTTCCTGCTCAGAACACAATGGAGTGATGCAGCTCTGCGCGTTCTCGCGCCCCTCTGAGTGACTGACAGCGAGCGCGAGCCTCTGATGCTGCATATGAATATGCGTATATTTACATGCTTATCTATTATTATAAGTTTAATGTTTTTACATTTGACCTACTGTCCAGTCATTTAAATTATATTTTTCTAATCACAACAAAGATTAATGGAGTGTGTGTTTGTTTATATCTGCGAGTCCCAAATGTCATCAGTAGTGAAACATGTTGACCAGTGACCTGACCCCTGACCCCTGACCCTGAGCATGACCTGTGAGCAGGGGTGCCTTTAGATAACCAGAGGCCATTAGTCAATACAAAGACTATATAAACTAATAAAAAATATTTATATATAAAAAATTATTGAGTGTGTATGTGTGTTTGAGAGAGTGTGTGTGAGTGTGCCTGTGTGTTTGAGAGAGTGTGTTTATGTATGTGAGTGTGTGTGTCTATGTGAGTGTATGTGTCTATGTGAGTGTATGTGTTTGAGTGTGTGTTTTGAGTGTGTCTATGTGAGTGTATGTGTTTTAATGGTGTGTGTTTTGAGTGTGTGTGTGTGTGTGTGTGTGTTTTGTGTCTGTGTGTTTGTATGTGAGCATATGTGTTTGAGTGTGTGTGTCTGTGTGTTTGAGTGTGTTTGTGTTTGAGAGTGTGTGTGAGTGTGTGTTTTGAGTCTGTGTGTGTGTGAGTGTATCTGTTTGAGTGTGTGTTTTGAGTGTGTGTGTGTGTGTTTGTGTGAGAGTGTGTGTGTGTGTGTCTGCTTGTGTGTGCGTGCGTGTGTGTGAGTGCTGTTGCTCTGCTGCAGTTGTTGTTTATGCAAACACACATTTAGACTGTGGTGAAACTGATCTATTTGTGGAACAAAACACAGAGCAGCTCTATTAGTTTATGACACACACTCACACACACACACACACACACTTGTTGGGTTTTCATGTTTTATGGGGACTTTCCATAGACATAATGGTTTTTATACTGTATAAACTGTATATTTTATCCCCTTACACTACCCCTAACCCTAAACCTACCCATCACACACACACACACACACACACGCACACAAACTCACACACACATACTCACACACACACACACACACACACACACACACACAATAGTGACCACATCTGAAGTGTCTCTGTTTGCTCATGCATCTGGATCACAGACCACATGAAAACCTGACGTCTGGTTCTAATAATACAGGAGGGAGTGTATGGTTTGTTCTCAGGATAACAGTGTGACTTCTGCAGATAGTGAACATGTAATGGTCTGTTTGTTGGCGCAGTAAATGTGTGTATCAGTGAGCTGTGATCTGAGATGGGACTTCAAACACTCAGCCCACAAACGTCTGCTCTATTAGTCCCACAACCTACAATATGATCAACTTTTAATAGTGGGCACTTCAATGTGCATGTCTGTTGGGCTAAAGATGTTTTGGATTTGATTGACTCTTTCAGCTTTGTTCAACTCTACTCATGAACATGGACACACCCTGGACTTGACACTAACGACGGGCCTTTCCATTGGGGATGTTGGAAATTCAAAACTTAGTTTTCTCAGATCACGTTTATGATCAGTTCTGTTACTCAATGTGTCCTCCAGTTTATCAGGTTAAGAATGTAAACACGGCTACTTTTGTGAATCTGACATTACAGTAGATGTGAATGTTGATGTCTTTAATCCTGCTCCTCTATCCTAAACTCAAGGGTTAAGAGCTGTGAGACCACATCCAAACCTTGGATAAAGAGGACACACGAGACGTGAGACGGAGCGGAGGTGAAGACGGATAAGTTACAGGTGTCATACAACATATTACGTTAATCTCTCGTTACTCATGAGAATGCTGTAAAGAACTAAAGAAACAGAGTTCATTTCAAGATAAAGTGTGAATTCAAAAGTGCTGTTTAATATGATCCATTCAGCTCTTAACCCTTCTGTCTCTTCTCCTGCTCCCCGTGCTGCGGCTGGTACATTCATTCACTTCAGTCTTTAGCTGAGATCATTGGTCAGCTGAAACCTACAAATTGCTGTTGTGATATTATTCCATCATACTTTTGATATTATTGGTCCGAGTTAGTGAAAGGGAAACTATTATGCAAAATTCACTTTAATAAGGTGTTTGAACACAGGTGTGTGTCCACAGTGTGTGTAAACAACCAGCCTATAATGGTAAAAATCCACCCAATAATTTTTTTTTCATAATCCCCATCAATCATTATCAATCTCTCATATTTCCCTCTACTCCTGCGTAAGAGTAGGGAAGCGAGTGGTGCGACCCGTGCTTTAGGACGGAGCGAGTGGTGCGACCCGTGCTTTAGGGCGGAGCGAGTGGTGCGACCCGTGCTTTAGGACGGAGCGAGTGGTGCGACCCGTGTTTTAGGGCGGAGCGAGTGGTGCGATCCGTGCTTTAGGGCGGAGCGAGTGGTGTGACCCGTGCTTTAGGGCCGAGCGAGTGGTGTGACCCGTGCTTTAGGGCGGAGTGAGTGGTGCGACCTGTGCTTTAGTGTGACCCGTGCTTTAGGGCCCAGCGAGTGGTGCGACCCGTGCTTTAGGACGGAGCGAGTGGTGCGACCCGTGCTTTAGGGCGGAGCGAGTGGTGCGACCCGTGTTTTAGGGCGGAGCGAGTGGTGCGACCCGTGTTTTAGGGCGGAGCGAGTGGTGCGACCCGTACTTTAGGGTGGAGCGAGTTTACAGTTTACGGGAACGCGCTGCTCACGTGTCAGTCGCATGATTGTCTGCTGTAAATAAAATGTCATATGCTTGGAATAATAAGAATAAATTCATATTTTATTTAAGAATATCCTAATTATTATTTAATTATTCAAATGTCCTGTTTAAAAAATAGAAAGACATAGACATGTTTTTTTTGTCTTGTATTTTATCTCATAATGATGGATGTAATTTAAAAAATGTGGAAATGAGCGGAAATAAGTTAATACATTTACAAGAAATATTATTCTTGTAAATATTTTCCAGCATTTCAGTAATAAAAGTGTTGGCTAGATCTTTTAAAATGCATTCCAATTACTGCAAAGCGCAACCGTACGGTGCTCTGCAGTGGACAAAAAGGATATAAACAGTGAATTTTGAAATGATCTCTTCTTGGAAACTCAGAGATGTGGATTTGGACAGCAATTAAATCACCACACGACCTTGGTATTTGTCAAAAAACATTAGGTAATACGGCCGGAGATTTTTATGCAGGTGGTGTCAGAAACACTGACATTCTGGATTCGGACGGCAATAAAATCACGACTAGCCCCGGTAAATGATAAAAATACCATGAGTAACAATGACCGTCCGAATTAAGAACCTCTCTTCACCTCAGAAGACTAAAATATATGTAGCAGTTTGCAAAATTGCATTTCAAACGTTCAAATCAAGAATGAAATCTCCAACGTGGAATCATAAACTGTGCTTGTGAAAGGACAGCAGTATTTTGTGATCTGAAGTGTATGACCTCTCGTCTGGTCCAGTAGAGGTCAGACTGATTGTGAGTTTGAGTTGAGTTACTCTTACCTGCATCTCTTGTTGCACACGCAGCCTCTCGCGGCCCAACTCCTCTTGATAAAACTACACAAAGAAACAATCATTACAGCTACACAATCATAACATCTGTCACTCTAAACTGATTTTCATGATGTTTTTACTGTAATAAACACGGATGTGTAAGCGGAACTGAAGGTGTCAGAGTAAACACGGGATACGCGTGATCGCTGTCATCAGTGGCTGCATCCGAAAACTTAGGCAGCGTTTGCGCACGAAGGCCCCTGATGAAACTGATTTCATAACCCTAACTTCTGAGGCAGCGTAACAGTTTAATGATCTACAGCTGTGTCGTCATCAGAGCCAATCGGGAAACAACAGGAACAAGCAACAAATCCCCAATGCTAGGCTTCCTTTAGTTTATTTTAAACAGACGGTGTGTTCCTCCAAGTGGCGTTTAGTCCCCTCAGGTCGCTGTACAGTTTGCTTTACTGTAGTAAGCACTCAGCGCACTCGTGCAAAAGAGCATTTGGTCACAATCAGCTACAAAACATCTCTTCTGTTATAAAAGTACAAAATATATAGAATAATGAAAAATAAAACTTGTGCAGAAATTGGTTTTCTTTGCGTGTGAGAGTTCATTAACGTGGTGACGATGGCGGATGCACAAAGTTCAATACTACGCTTTTTCAAGAATTTACAGAAAGAGGAATGAGAAGGAGAAAGGAGTCTACCTTTCCACGAGGAGACGCGAGCAAAGCGACTGAGGCTGCACATCTCCAGGACACACACATCTCATCACTTCCTCCACACAAATCGGCACAGTGCCAAATGATTTCATCTCATTATGACAGCAGAAACAACTTAAAACACTCCACATTTATGGTCACACAGATAAGAGTAAGACATACTTCGAAACTGTAAAGGGTCTATTTTTATCTGTGTACACTCAATATAAACACATTGTGCTTTGTGAAATAAAGAAAACAAACAGAATGTGCTTTCTGCTGCCCCTGTGGAGCGTGTCACACAGATGAATGGAAACTCAGCGTATAGACTCCTAGCAAACTCTTGTGTTGGGTTGGTGTGTGGACTGTCTCTTCTTCGGCTCTTTTTCCTGTTGTGATTAGTAAAGAGCCATTGCATTAGCGCGTGCCCCCTGCTGGACGGGAGTGTGGATAGCCTGTGACTGACTGTATGCACCAAACCGTGACCCCTAACCCTACCCAGCATGCAGTGGTGTGTCAGACAGACCTGCGCGTCTCTCTCTCGCTCCAGCAGAGACACTGCCAGCTGCTGCAGCTGCTCCTCCATCTGTTTCACTCTCTGCCTCAGCTCTGTCCTCTCCTCCGTCAGCTCGCGGATCAGATGCTCCTTACAGCACAGCGCCGCGCTCAGCTGCTCGATCCTGCACACACACACACACACACAAACACACACACGTGTCTTTCATATCATTATTATGTAGAATAATATCTACAAGAGTTGGTCCAGCTGACCCTTTGCTCAACACTGATGATGAATGAGGATCTCACCTGTGTCTGTCTGCATCCTCATCAGGGCTCACGTCTCCTGATGTCTCCTTGGGAAGCGTCTCCATGGCGACAGAGGGATGCTGAAAGTGAGATTCAGCCAGGCTTGCCATGCGCTCGGCCTCGTCCCGTGCGAACTGAGCCTCCTGCCGTGCATCATCATCACCATCATCATCATCATCACCACCACCATCATCATCATCATCACCACCATCATCATCATCACCACCACCACCATAATCATCATCATCATCATCATCACCATCCTCATCATCATCATCACCATCATCATCATCACCACCACCACCATCACCATCACATCACCATCATAACCATCATCACCACCATCATCATCACCACCACCACCATCATCACCACCACCACCACCACCATCATCATCATCACCATCATCACCACCATCATCATAATCATCACCACCATCATCATCATCATCATCATCACCACCATCATCATCATCACCACCACCACCATCATCATCATCATCATCACCACCACCATCATCATCATCATCACCATCATCATAATCATCACCACCATCATCACCACCACCACCATCATCATCATCATCACCACACCATCATCATCATCATCATCACACCATCATCATCACCACCACCATTATCATCATCATCATCACCATCACCACCATCATGAGTGAGTGTGTGTGTAAGTGAGTGTGTGAGTTAGTGCGAGTGTGTGTGAGTGAGTGAGTGAATGAGTGTGTGAGTGAGTGAGTGTATGAGTGAGTGTGAGTGTGTGTGAGTGAGTGTGTGTGAGTGTGTGAGTGAGTGTGTGTGAGTGTGTGTGTGTGTGTGTACCTCCTGCAGTATCTGTATCCTGCTCTCCAGCACCCGCTGCATGTGGTCGATCTCCTGTTGTCTCTCTTCACACCGTCGCTGCAGCTCCACTTCATTGTGATTGGTCAGACTCTCTGCTGTTGTCCTGTCAATAATTAAGACATGGATGACTCCTCTTTTCCCAGTCTTTCAGTAACTCTGTTTAGTCGTTTAGTCTCTATGAAGCCCCTCCTTCTGAAAAGCACACTGTGCTCTGATTGGTCGGCTGGAGCAGTGTGTTGTGATTGGTTGTGATTGGTAACTCTTGTTTTCTGAGTTCATTAAACAACTGTGGTGAGTTGGATTAGTAAATAGACTCCATCAAACAACTGTGGTAAGTTGGATTAATCAACAAATACGGTAAGCCATGTCTTCTTCTCCTTTTATTGTCACCTGCACTACATGTTTCATGTTTAGTATATCTGTCTCCGTTGGTGAACAGGGCTTCACATGTGATAAATGTAAGGAGATAGTCAGGCTGACGGAGAAGATTTCAGAGACACGCATCCAGACTTTACTTGAGAGTAGTGAGAACGCAACAGCTTTAGACACTGCTTTGGATGCGACTAGCTCAGTGAAATCTGTACATTGTTCGGTTCCGGCTGTAGAGCCCATGCAGCAGGGCAACTGGGTGACGGTGAGACGGCATAGTCGCAGATAAAAAAAACACTCTTCCGTTCCGATTAGAACATCAAACAGGTTCTCCCCACTCAGTGATGCACCCACTGAGAATCCTGTTAAAAGTGCCCTAGTTATTGGCGATTCTATTACACGGAACGTGAAAATAGAGACACCAGCCACCATAGTCACATGTTTACCGGGAGCCAGAGCGCCTGACATCAAAGCAAATTTAAAAGGGCTGGCTAATGCTAATCGTAAATTCTCTAAGATTATTATTCACGTTGGCACTAATGATGTTCGACTTCGCCAGTCGGAGATCACCAAAATTAACATTAAAGAGGTGTGTGAACTCGCAAGTACGATGTCACGTAAATTTTTTTGTTCTGGTCCCCTCCCCGTTAAAAGGAGTGATGAGATACTTAGCAGACTATCATCACTCAATGGCTGGTTGTCTAAGTGGTGTCCACAAAATAACATAGGGTTCATAGACAATTGGAAAAGCTTTTGGGGCAGACCTGACCTGTTGAAAAGAGATGGTATCCATCCCTCCTGGGGTGGTGCCGCTCTTCTCTCTAGTAATTTGGCACATTGTCTTAGAGCTAAACCTTGACTAACTAGGGCCCAGGTCAGGAAGCAGACGGACTGGCTTACCCGACCGTCTGCTAGCTGTCTCGCGTCACAAAAGTCAGATAAATCCCAGCACATAGAGACTCTTTCACCTAGATATTATCACATAGAGACTGTGTCTGTTCCACGAATTAGTAAATACAAAAAAACACCAAAACTATTCAACAGTAAAAATTGAATTGATGTCCAACAAATAAACAACAGATATAATACAGATGAACAAATGATAAAGCTCGGGCTGCTGAATATTCGATTCCTTTCCTCTAAAACGCTTATTGTTAATGATATGATTACAAATAATAATCTAGATGTGCTGTGTTTGACAGAAACCTGGCTAAAACCTGACGACTACATTACTTTAAATGAGTCCACCCCACAAGATTATTGTTATAAACACGAGCCGCGTCTGAAAGGTAAAGGGGGAGGTGTTGCTGTAATTTATAATAATATCTTCAGTATTTCCTTTGAAGTTTTGGTGCTTTACGTAACGTTATGTAGTGAAATTAATAAATCCCATTTAACATTTGTGTTGGCTACTGTATACAGGCCACCAGGGCACAATACACACTTTATCAGAGAATTTGCTGATTTTTTATCAGAGTTAGTACTGGCTGCAGATAAAGTCCTAATTGTTGGTGATTTTAATATCCATGTAGACAATGAAAAAGACGCATTGGGATTGGCATTTAGAGACATTCTAAACTCTATTGGAGTTAGGCAACACGTATCAGGACCCACTCATCGCCGTAATCATACTTTAGACCTACTATTGTCACATAGTGATTAAAGAGAATAGTCCAACGCCGTGGTACAACGAGCACACCCGGGCCCTTAAAACAGCAGCCAGAAAAATGGAGCGCAGCTGGAAGAAAACAAAACTGGAAGTTTTTGGCATTTTGTGGAAAGAGAGCATGATTGCATACAGAAAGGCCGTAAAACTGCTAGATCTGCTTATTTCTCGACCCTCTTAGAAGAAAACAAACACAACCCTAGGTATTTATTCGATACAGTGGCTAAATTAACTAAAAATAAAGCTTCAACTTCTGATGTTTGCCAACAGCACAGCAGTAATGACTTTATGAACTTCTTTACTTGTAAGATTGATAATATTAGGAAAAAAATTATAACTATGCAGCCGTCTACTACTGTACCACATCAGACAGAGCATTGTAGTGTCACTGAGGAAAAATTACATTCATTCACTGCTATAGGAGAAGAAGAATTGGCTAAACTCGTTAAATCATCTAAATCAACAACATGTATGCTCGACCCTATACCGACTAAACTACTAAAAGAGATGCTTCCAGAGGTCATAGATCCTCTGCTTAATATCATTAATTCATCCTTGACTTTAGGATATGTACCGAAAACTTTTAAGTTGGCTATTATTAAACCACTTATTAAAAAACCGCAACTTGACCCTACAGAATTAGTCAATTACAGGCCAATCTCAAATCTACCCTTTCTGTCAAAAATACTAGAAAAGGCAGTGTCCTCACAATTATGCTCCTTTTTAGAAAAAAATGGTATCTGTGAGGTTTTCCAGTCAGGATTTAGACCACATCATAGTACTGAGACTGCTCTCATCAGAGTTACAAATGATTTACTCTTATCATCCGATCGTGGTTGTATCTCTCTGTTAGTGTTACTCGATCTTAGCGCTGCATTCGATACCATCGACCACAACATTCTTTTGAATAGACTCGAAAATGATGTTGGCATTAGTGGAATTGCATTGGCATGGTTTAAATCATACTTATCTGACCGTTATCAGTATCAGCTAGGACCGTTGCTCTTCACCCTGTACATGCTACCACTGTGAGATATCATTAGGAAGCATGGCGTTAGTTTTCATTGTTATGCTGCCGATACTCAGCTCTATATTTCTTCACGCCCTGACGAAACTTACCAATTCACAAGATTAACGGAATGCATAGCTGATATAAAAAATTGGATGACTAGTAATTTCCTGCAATTTAATTCAGAAAAAAATGAATTTTTAATTATTGGACAAAAAAACTCCACATGTAGTAACCTAGAATACTGTCTAACACTTGATGGCTGCTCTGTCAGGTCCTCGTCGTCAGTTAGGAACCTGGGTGTGCTCTTTGATACCAATCTCTCATTTGAAAGCCACGTTTCTAGCATCTGTAAAACTGCATTCTACCATCTTAAAAATATATCTAAATTACAGCATATGCTTTCAATGCAAAATGCTGAACAGTTAGTTCATGCGTTCATGACCTCAAGGCTAGATTATTGTAATGCTCTACTGGGTGGTTGCCCCGCTCGCTTAATAAATAAACTGCAGCTGGTCCAAAACGCAGCAGCTCGAGTTCTTACTAGAACCAGGAAGTATGACCATATTAGCCCGGTTCTGTCAACACTGCACTGGCTCCCTATAAAGCATCGCATACATTTTAAAATCTTGCTAATTACTTACAAAGCACTAAATGGTTTAGCTCCCCAGTACTTGAGCGAGCTCTTAACGCATTATACTCCATTACGTCTATTGCGGTCTCAAAACTCTGGCCAGTTGATAATACCTAGAATATCAAAATCAACTGCAGGCGGTCGATCCTTTTCCTATTTAGCACCCAAACTCTGGAACAGCCTTCCTAGCATTGTTCGGGAAGCAGACACACTCTGTCAGTTTAAATCTAGACTAAAAACGCATCTCTTTACTATGGCATACACATGAAACATTTTTAATTTATATTTTATTCAAATTGTTAGGCTGCATTAACTAGGTCAGCCGGAACCGGGAACACTTCCCATAACACCTGATGTACTCGTTACATCATAAGAGGAATGGCATCTACGCTAATGTTAGTCTCTCTGTTTATCCCGAGGTTTACTGCAGTCAGCCGGATCCGGGCCGTATCCAGATCAGATGGTGGACCAGCGCCCAGACATTACCAGCTCATCCCTGAAGTGTCTGCAGAGACCGTGTCAATTAGTCTACCCTCTGAAATTGCTCATCGACATGGCATCCTCAATGGATCCATCTCCGGCGTGATGACTCCGATATTTCGATTATTCCTATTTAATAATTGTTTAATCGACACGCCATCCTCAATAAACCCGGCGTGATGCCTCCGATCTTTCGAATATTCCGATCTAATATTACTTCTGACCTGTAAGGCTGCCAAAATAATAAACACTGTTTGTTAATTGGCCAGAGGAGAACTGGCACCCCGACTGAGCCTGGTTTCTCCCAAGGTTTATTTTTCTCCATTAGGACACCTGATGGAGTTTTGGTTCCTTGCCACCGTCGCCTTTGGCTTGCTCAGTTGGGGACACTCAATTTTCAAATAAATATTCAATAAATGTAATTACTAAACTAAATTATATCAACTACATTACTTGAATATATATGATAATTGAAATGAGCTGATGACATCAGTGTTTTCTCCAGAGCGGCTGTACAGCCCAATCAAATTCTGTTCATTATTTTCCTGTTTAACACTGTGAAGCTGCTTTGAGACAATCTGCATTGTTAAAAGCGCTATATAAATAAAGTTGACTTGATTGGTGTTTGGGAAATGTCCCACCCCTTACCATAACTGCCAGTTTCAACACACGACTAACTAAGTCAACCAGGCCCCGCCCCTTTATTCTGCGTATGAATTATTATAATGAGGAATATTGTGACGTGTTGGTCATGGAAGAAAACTCAAGACTACAATGGAGGCGTATCAGGAGTTCAGGGACACTGACACTGATAAGAACTGGAGCTTTTTCATGTGTGTGTGAGAGTCAGTCTGCTGACATCTACCAGCACTAGTTATACTGACTAAAACACACGCACACGCCGTCATATTTCTGCTGTGGCTCAGAATGGCTCCCGCCACCGTGTCTGTCAGTGTGTTCATCTCTGTGCTGCTTTTAAACGGGAACGAGGATCATAAGATCGAATAACACCCGTCCCTCTCTTTCCCACGAACAGAGACAGGAGGAGGCATGTGTGTGGATGTGTGTGTGGATTGAGCAGATGTACGTACAGCGCTTTATCCAGCAGTTGCTGCTTCTCCTGCAGCTCCTGCTTCAGACTTTCCACCTCTACCTTCAGCTCGATGTTCTGAAATCAAACAAATATCTGTGAGTGTGTGTTCACATGAGAGCTTCTGTGTGTGTGTGTGCGTGTGTGTGTGAGTGTGAGTTTTTGATTGTGTGTGTGTGTTTGTGAGAGTGTGTGTGTGTGAGTGTGTGTGTAATTGTGTGAGCGTGTGTGTGTGTGAGTGAGTGTGTGTGTGTGTGTGAGCGTGTGTGAGCGTGTGTGTGTGTGTGTGTGAGTGAGTGTGTGTGTGTGATTAATCAGTCGTGTCATTAACAGGCGGTTCAGCATCTCACAGGTTATTTTTAGCTGACTGGTATGCAGTGCTGAAACCAAAGCACAACTGAAGTGAACAGCTGTCGAGTGTTTACCTGCTGAAACACACACCACTAGCACATGTGTGTTATGTGCTGGTTCAGAAGGTCGTTTTGCTGTTGTGCTTTTAAGACGTCTGTATGTAAACTGGCTGATTTCTCATGAGCTCTAAGACATTCTCAAGAAAGCATCCGAAGGAAAAGATGTGTCTGTTTTTAGTAACAGTCTTTCGTTGGTGCAGCAGTAATCTGATCAGCGACGTGCTACAGCATACACCGATCAGGCATAACATTATGAGCACTGACAGGTGAAGTGAGTAACACTGATGATCTCTTCATCACGGCTCCTGTTAGTGGGTGGGATATATTAGGCAGCAAGTGAACATTTTGTCCTCAAAGTTGATGTGTTAGAAGCAGGAAAAATGGGCAAGCGTAAGAATTTGAGCGAGTTTGACAAGGGCCAAATTGTGATGGCTAGACGACTGGGTCAGAGCATCTCCAAAACTGCAGCTCTTGCGGGGTGTTCCCGGTCTGCAGTGGTCAGGATCTATCAAAAGTGCTCCAAGGAAGGAACAGTGGAGAACCGGAGACAGGGTCATGGGCGGCCAAGGCTCATTGATGCACGTGGGGAGCGAAGGCTGGCCCGTGTGGTCCGATCAAACAGACGAGCTACTGGAGCTCAAATTGCTCCAGAAGTTAATGCTGGTTCTGATAGAAAGGTGTCAGAATACACAGTGCATCTCAGTTTGTTGCATATGGGGCTGCATAGCCGCTGACCAGTCAGGGTGCCCATGCTGACCCCTGTCCACCGCCGAAAGCACCAACAGTGGCACATGAGCATCAGAACTGGACCACGGAGCAATGGAAGAAGGTGGCCTGGTCTGAGGAATCACATGTTCTTTTACATCACGTGGATGGCCGTGTGCGTGTGCGTGGCTTACCTGGGGAACACATGGCACCAGGATGCACTATGGGAAGAAGGCAAGCCGGCGGAGATAGTGTGATGCTTTGGGCAATGTTCTGCTGGGAAACCTTGGGTCCTGCCATGTGGATGTTACTTTGACACGTACCACCTACCAAAGCATTGGTGAGACCATGTACAGCCTTTCATGGAAACGGTATTCCCTGGTGGCTGTGGCTCTTCCAGCAGGATAATGCTCCTGACACAAAGCACAAATGCTTCAGGAATGGTTTGAGGAGCACAACAACGAGTTTGAGGTGTTGACTTGGCCTCCAAATTCCCCAGATCTCAATCCAATCGAGCATCTGTGGGATGTGCTGAACAAACAAGCCCGATCCATGGAGGCCCGCAACTTACAGGACTTAAAGGATCTGCTGCTAACATCTTGATGCCAGATACCACAGCACACCTTCAGGGGTCTAGTAGAGTTCATGCCTCACACCAGGGCTGAGCAGGGCAGCAAAAAGGGGACCAACACAATCCTAATGTTATGCCTGATCGGTGTAAAATCACCTTCTGAACCTCTGATCTGTTCATTCTGGACACTGACTGACCCAGGTCAACATGTTCACCATCTCGTAGACAGATCGTACAGTGAAAAGTCACGTTAGCTTGAGACGACCCGTGATCAGTGCTGGAACCCTCTCAGATCACAGTCCTCATAACACAAACACACTAACACTAATCATTCACTTTAACACACACGTTCATGCATATCAGACTGGATCTCAATATCCCACAGCATGTCTGGATGTTTTTACACTGTCCCCACCACTAAAGAACAAATAAATGTTATATTATTTTTATTTTTGCCAGAAATAATATTTTTTTTTCTTTATGACTTTTCTTCACAAGTTATTATTATTACTATTATTTTACGATTTACAGCAAGCCCAAAGAATGAATGTAGCAGGAAAACGATTCACACAACGCAAAACATGACCGACGGATCTGAGGCTTTGATGTTTCCAAAAATATAACAAATAATTATAAATAATTTCAACAAATCCTCTATATTAGCCAGCTGGATAACATGAGATTAGTGAAAACGCAGCAGAATCTGACAACAATGATGTAGAATACATCAAATAAAAAATGTACAGGATCAACAAATGTAAGTTTTCCTGCGGCAGCGGCTTAAAGGTCAAATGGCTGTCAACGAAAACGAAACTGTCCCGTGGACCGTTACGAGTAAACCATTACCAAGAAATCTTTTTAATGTAGAAGGATGCTATAAACTCTTAAAAGTAAAGCTTCCAAAAGGGTTTTCACAGAGATGCCATAAAAGACCCTTTCAGTGATCAGTTCTTCAGAGAATCATCTTTTCTTAGTGTGAAGAACATTTTAATAATCTACAGAACCTTTAGTGATTCCGTGGATGGAACCATCAATGCCAATAAAGAACCTTTGAATTTCATTATTATTATCATTAAATGTGTTGAGATGAATAATAGCCCAGTGAACGCAGATCCCGCGCGTCTGAAACCCTCTCACCGTTCTGTAGATGTCATCGCCGCTGTCCTCAAACTTCTGCTGGATCCTCTCCTCCAGGAAGTAGATGCGGAGTTTGAGGCTGAAGTTCTCCTTCTTCAGGTCATTGAGGTGCTGTGAGAGAGTTCGGTACGTGTTAGACATGTCCGGTGTGTGTGTGTGAGTGTGTGTGTGTGGGCATCACACAGTCCTTCCACCACCTCTCGCACACATCACTGTCTAAAAACAACTACAAAAGCACAAAAAGAAATAAAAGATCCTGAACTACATGACTGATCATCTTCACACACACACACACAGAATGAGGGCCCGCTGTAGGGGCCCGGGGCCGCAGCGCTGAGAGTCCATCATGAGCTTTAGGACAAACCCCAGAGCGCTGAGCTGTTTTTACTCTGGAAGAAATCCCAGGAATCCCTGACAGCCCACAGTCGAGCCAACCAGATCACAGGCTCCCGTCATGTGTGAGATGGAGAGATGGAGAGAGAGAGACAGAGAGAGAGAGAGAGAGAGAGAGAGAGCAAGAGAGAGCAAGAGAGAGACAGAGAGAGAGAGAGCGCAAGAGAGAGAGAGGGTTATGATGGAGGTGAACTGACTGGACTCTAATAATAGCTGGAGTTGAGGAGCAGGAGATGTTTATTCCAGCCTCACTCCTCATGAATGTCTCTCTGTCCGAGAGCCGGTGTTACATAATTCACTCTGAACCGGCTGTTGTCAAACTGTACGGACGTCACTGTGGGCTTCACGACCCTGCACAACAACAGCTATAAATACAGCAACAGGCAGTGATGATGATGATGATGAAGAATAACACTAATGTTAGTCTGAGCATCAAAGCTAGTGACACAAATTAATCTCTCTTATATTTGGGCTTTATCTTTGTCTCCTTGAGTTTTCTGAGGCGTTCGGCTACTGCTATAGGAACAGTATCAGCTCTTGAACCGAGCAGAACAGCTGTAAACCCAACACACACACACTCACTCAATCACTCACACACACTCACACTCACTCACTCAATCACTCACTCAATCACTCACTCAATCACTCACACACACTCACTCACACACACTCACTCACTCACTCACACTCACTCACTCAGTCACACACACACACACACTCACTCACTCAATCACTCAAACTCACACTCACTCTCATACTCACTCACTCACACTCACACGCACACTCACACACTCACTCACACTCACACACTCACTCACTCACTCACAATCACACTCACACTCACTCACACTCACACACACACACACTCACTCTCACACTCACACTCACACACACACACACTCACACTCACACTCACTCACTCTCACACACTCACTCACACTCTCACTCAATCACTCACACACACTCACTCACTCTCACTCTCACGCTCAAACTCACACTCACTCACTCACTCTCACTCACACACTCACTCACTCTCACTCTCACGCTCACGCTCACACTCACTCACTCACTCACACACTCACTCACTCACTCACACACTCACAGTCACTCACTCACACACTCACTCACACTCACTCACTCTCACTCACTCACACTCTCACTCTCACACTCACTCACTCACTCACACACTCACTCACACTCACTCACCCTCACACTCACTCACACACACACACACTCACTCACCCTCATACTCACACTCACACTGACTCACTCACTCACTCACTCACACACCCTCAAACTCACACTCACACACTCACTCACTCTCACTCTCACGCTCACACTCACGCTCACGCTCACACTCACTCACTCACTCACTCACTCACTCACTCACACACTCACACTCACTCACTCACTCACTCACACACTCACTCACACTCACTCACCCTCACACTCACTCACACACACACACACTCACTCACCCTCACACTCACACTCACATTAACTCACTCACTCACTCACACACCCTCAAACTCACACTCACACTCACACTCACTCACTCACTCTCACTCACACACTCACTCACTCACTCTCACTCTCACTCTCACGCTCACGCTCACGCTCACTCACTCACTCACACACTCACACTCACTCACTCACACACTCACTCACACTCACTGACTCTCACACTCACTCTCACACTCACACACTCACTCACTCTCACACTTAAACTCACTCTCACACTCACACTCTCACTCACTCTCACACCCTCACACTTACATTCACTCACTGACTCACTCACTCACAATCACAATCACTCACACACACACACTCTCACACTCACTCACTCACACACTCACTCTCACACTCACTCACTCACACACTCACTCACACTCACTCACTCTCACACTTACACTCACTCTCTCTCACACACTCACTCACACTCACACACACTCACACTCACTCTCACACACTCACTCACTCTCACTCACACTCACACACTTACTCTCACACACTCACACTCTTACACTCTCACACTCAATCACTCAAACTCACACTCACTCACACTCACTCACCCTCACTCACACTCACTCACACACTCACTCACTCACAATCACACTCACACTCACACACACTCACTCTCACTCACACTCACACACACACACACTCACACTCACACTCACTCTCACACACTCACTCACTCTCACTCACACTCACACACTTACTCTCACACACTCGCACTCTTACACTCTCACACTCTCACACTCAAACTCACACTCACTCTCACTCTCACTCTCACACTCACTCACTCACTCACACTCACTCACCCTCACACTCACACTCACACACTCACTCACTCACAATCACACTCAAACTCACACACACACTCACTCTCAAACACACACTCACTCTCACTCACACTCACACACACACACACTCACACTCACTCACTCTCACACACTCACTCACTCTCACACACTCACTCACACACTCACTCACTCAATCACTCACACACACTCACTCACTCAATCACTCACACACACTCACTCACACACACTCACTCACTCACTCACTCACACTCAGTCACACACTCACTCACTCAATCACTCAAACTCACACTCACTCTCACACTCACTCACACTCTCACTCTCACACTCACTCACTCACACTCACACTCACTCACCCTCACACTCACACTCACTCACTCACTCACTCTCACTCTCACTCTCACACTCACTCACTCTCACGCTCACGCTCACGCTCACACTCACACTCACTCACTCACACACTCACTCACACACTCACTCACTCTCACACCCTCACACTTACATTCACTCACTGACTCACTCACTCACAATCACAATCACAATCACTCACACACACACACTCACTCTCACACTCACTCACTCACACACTCACTCTCACACTCACTCACTCACACACTCACTCACACTCACTCACTCTCACACTCACTCTCACACACTCACTCACTCTCACTCACACTCACACACTTACTCTCACACACTCGCACTCTTACACTCTCACACTCACTCACTCACTCTCACACTCACTCACTCACACACTCACTCTCTCACACACTCACTCACTCACTCACACACTCACTCACACTCACACACACACACACTCACACACACACACACACTCACTCTCACACACTCACACTCTCACACTCACTCACTCATTTACACTCACATACTCACTCACACTCACACACTCACTCACACACACTCACTCTCATACTCACACTCACACTCACACACACACCCTCACACTCACTCACACTCACTCACTCACTCTCACTCACACACTCACACTCACTCACACTCACACTCACTCACTCACTCACACTCACACACACTCACTCACTCTCACTCACACACTTACTCTCACACACTCACACTCTTACACTCTCACACTCACTCACTCACTCTCACACTCACACACTTACTCTCACACACTCACACTCTTACACTCTCACACTCACTCACTTACTCTCACACTCACACACTTACTCTCACTCACTCACACTCTTACACTCACACACTCACTCAATCACTCACTCACACACTCACTCAC
>CM077200.1:150000-157500 GCA_039654625.1 Rhinogobio ventralis
ACACACACTCCCACTCACAAACACACTCACTCTCACACTCACACACTCACTCAGACACTCACTCACTCACTCACATACTCACACACTCACACTCACACTCACACCCTAACACTCACTCACTCACTCACAATCACACTCACACTCATACTCACTCACACTCACACTCACACACCCTCACCCTCACTCTCACTCTCACTCACACACTCTCACTCACACACTCATTCACTCACACTCACTCACACACACACACTCACTCTCACACTCACTCACTCTCACACTCACACACACTCTCACACTTACTCTCACTCTCACTCACTCACTCTCACACTCACTCACTCACACACTCACACTCACTCACACACTCACTCTCAGACTCACTCACACTCACACACTTACTCTCACACTCTTACACTCTCACACTCACTAACTCACTTTCACACTTACTCACTCACACACTCACTCACACTCACACTCTCAAACTCACTCACTCACTCACTCACTCACACACACACTCACTCACACTCTCAAACTCACTCACTCACTCACACTCACTCACATTCACATTCACATTCACACTCACACTCACTCACATTCACACTCTCACACACACTCACTCACACTCACACTCACATTCACACTCACACTCTCACTCACACACTCACTCACACTCACATTCACACTCACACTCACACTCTCACACTCACTCACTCACATTCACTCACTTACACACACTCACACTCTCACACTCACACACTCACTCACACACTCACACTCACTCACACACTCACACTCACTCACTCACACTCACACTCACACTCACACTCACACTCACACTCACACACACTCACACACTCACTCACACTCACACTCACTCACTCAAAACTATTTCTAACCCTGTTTGGGGGTTTGTGTTCTCTAGCGCCGGCGCTGTGCCGTGCGGATGAGCGACCGGAACACATTAAGAGTTTTCTATTTTAGTTGAAAATGGTGTCGTGTAAGTGACCCCAAAGTAAATAACTAATGATTATTTAGAGCGGAAATAAATCAATCAAGTGGATGGATGGGTGGATGGATGGGTGGTTTGGATGGATGGGTGGATGGATGGATGGATGGATGGATGGGTGGGTGGTTTGGATGGATGGGTGGATGGGTGGGTGGTTTGGATGGATGGGTGGATGGATGGATGGATGGATGGGTGGTTTCGATGGATGGGTGGATGGGTGGATGGATGGATGGGTGGGTGGATGGATGGATGGGTGGATGGGTGGATGGATGGATGGATGGGTGGGTGGGTGTTTGGATGGATGGGTGGATGGGTGGATGGATGGATGGATGGGTTTTACATCACGGATGGTAATACAGTTTCACTGATGTAATTATATATGAGGTTAGTTATAAAATCTCACCTGTTCAAACTCTCTCAGCGTGTGTGTTTGAAGAGGAACTTTATCAGAGTCTTCACTCAGACAGTCTACAAACATACAAACCCCTGTTATTTGCACAATATATATATTCACTCTCTGAGCATATATATATATATATATATATATATACACATACAGGTATATACAGCAATACAACGATCAGGAATAACATTGTGAGCACCTTCTTAATATTATGTTGATCCCCCTGACCCATCGAGGCATGGACTCCACTAGACCCCTGAAGGTGTGCTGTGGTATCTGGCACCAAGATGTTAGCAGCAGATCCTTTAAGTCCTGTAAGTTGCGAGGTGAGGCCACTTGTTTGTTCAGCACATCCCACAGATGCTCGACTGGATTGAGATCTGGGGAATTTGGAGGCCAAGTCAACACCTCAAACTCGTTGTTGTGCTCCTCAAACCATTCCTGAAGCATTTGTGCTTTGTGTCAGGAGCATTATCCTGCTGGAAGAGCCACAGCCACCAGGGAATACCGTTTCCATGAAAGGCTGTACATGGTCTGCAACAATGTTTAGGTAGGTGGTACGTGTCAAAGTAACATCCACATGGATGGCAGGACCCAAGGTTTCCCAGCAGAACATTGCCCAAAGCATCACACTGCCTCCGCCGGCTTGCCTTCTTCCCATAGTGCATCCTGGTGCCATGTATTCCCCCGTTAAGCCACGCACACGCACCCGGCCATCCACGTGATGTAAAAGAACACATGATTCCTCAGACCAGGCCACCTTCTTCCATTGCTCCGTGGTCCAGTTCCGATGCTCACGTGCCACTGTTGGTGCTTTCGGCGGTGGACAGGGGTCAGCATGGGCACCCTGACTGGTCAGCGGCTATGCAGCCCCATACACAACAAACTGAGATGCACTGTGTATTCTGACACCTTTCTATCAGAACCAGCATTAACTTCTGGAGCAATTTGAGCTCCAGTAGCTCGTCTGTTTGATCGGACCACACAGGCCAGCCTTTGCTCCCCACGTGCATCAATGAGCCTTGGCCGCCCATGACCCTGTCTCCGGTTCTCCACTGTTCCTTCCTTGGAGCACTTTTGATAGATCCTGACCACTGCAGACCGGGAACACCCCGCAAGAGCTGCAGTTTTGGAGATGCTCTGACCCATTCGTCTAGCCATCACAATTTGGCCCTTGTCAAACTCGCTCAAATCCTTACGCTTGCCCATTTTTCCTGCTTCTAACACATCAACTTTGAGGACAAAATGTTCACTTGCTGCCTAATATATCCCACCCACTAACAGGAGCCGTGATGAAGAGATCATCAGTGTTATTCACTTCACCTGTCAGTGCTCATAATGTTATGTCTGATCGGTGTATGTGTGTGAGTGCGTGTGTGTGTGTTTTACCTGTCATGTAACCAGTATCTCTGCACACATTTCCCTCTCCATCCACAACAAAATCCCTGAGGAAAACAGAACAGACCTCCATAAATACTGAGTTCATTCACACACACTTTACTCAAACGGATACTTAGACAATTTTCTATCTGGTTTCCGACCGCATCACAGCACAGAAACTGCGCTCATAAAGATAATAAATGATATTCGCCCCAATACTGATACAGGTAAATTATCAGTGCTCAGGGCTCGCAAATTTCAAAATCCCTGGTAGCCCTTCGGGCACACACACACACACACACACGTCACCGATTTCACAATTTTCTCCACTGTGCATGCAATCTCTTTCATTCAGCAACAAAAAATTAAACGTAAAGTAAAAGTTCTTCTGCAAAATTTAATTTCCTTAATATTTTCCTTGTCTAAACACAATCTTACATTGTCACTGCAGCTTCCTGAACACACAAACACACAACACTAAATATGTTCAACCCAAGCTAAGACTGGATAGGCTTTATTAGTTTACTGTCATATACACACCATGTCTCACAGAGTTGCCTAAGTTATTAAACAATATTTTATATTTTTAACTCCTTTGTGTTTTATATATTGACCACTAGGGGGTGTTCTAGGCGTATGTTTTCCTTGATTGGTTTTCCCTGAAGACTTGAAAATGAAAGTAAAAAAGTAATGCACGTTTGTTGCATTTTACCATGAAATGAGAGTTGTGTCTTTATCAGACAAACACAACAATGATCTCTCATCCACCCACAATTACTTTGAATGTTATTAATTTTTTTAGTACTTGGCCCGGCCGATCGGTGGATATGGAACCGCGCATCACTAACGCGCGCGCGCGCACACACACACACACACTAACACGCGCGCGCGTTACCAGAGCGTAAGCAGCCGATGCCCATGTTAACAGATTAGAGCATTTACACACACACAGAGGCGTTTAAATGATTAAAACTAGAGGCATATCTTAACTTTAAGGTTACTTTTATCATGTAAACTACTTATATACAGCATGTTATATTACAATTCTTGTGCCAGTCCTATTCAACCTGTACATGCTCCCACTGAGCCAAATAATGAGAGAGAAATTGCTTACCACAGCTATGCAGACGACACACAGATCTACTGATCCCTATCGCCTAAGGACTACAGCCCCACTGACTCCCTGTGCAAATGCATTGATGAAGTAACCAACTGGATGTGCCCAAACTATCTTCAGTTAAACAAAGACAAAACTGAACTCACTGCATTTGGAAACAAAGATGAAGTTCTCAAGGTGAACGCATACCTTGAGGCTAGAGGTCTGAAAACAAATCAAGTCAGGAATCTTGGTGTGATTTTGGAGTCAGACCTGAGTTTCAGTTGTCATGTCAAAGCAATAACTAAATTATTATTTTATTTTTATTTTGAACTGTTTTAATGCATTTTATGTCAATCATTTATGCATCTTTTTATTATTCTTTCCTTTTCATGTAAAACACTTTGAATTACCATTGTGTATGAAATGTGCTATATAAATAAACTGGTCTTGCCTAATTCACAAAATTAACAGAATGCATAGCTAATATAAAAAAAACTGGTTTCTAATTATTGGACAAAAACCCTCTGCACACAGTAATAATACTGTCTAACACTTGATGGCTGCTCTGTCAAGTCCTCGTCGTCAGTGAGGAACCTGGGTGTGCTCTTTGATACCAATCTCTCATTTGAAAGCCACGTTTCTAGCATCTGTAAAACTGCATTCTACCATCTTAAAAATATATCTAAATTACGGCATATGCTTTCAATGCAAAATGCTGAACAGTTAGTTCATGCGTTCATGACCTCAAGGCTAGATTATTGTAATGCTCTACTGGGTGGTTGCCCAGCTCGCTTAATAAATAAACTGCAGCTGGTCCAAAACGCAGCAGCTCGAGTTCTTACTAGAACCAGGAAGTATGACCATATTAGCCCGGTTCTGTCAAAACTGCACTGGCTCCCTATTAAACATCACATACATTTTAAAATCTTGCTAATTACTTACAAATCACTAAATGGTTTAGCTCCCCAGTACTTGAGCGAGCTCTTAACGCATTATACTCCATCACGTCTATTGCGGTCTCAAAACTCTGGCCAGTTGATAATACCTAGAATATCAAAATCAACTGCAGGCGGTCGATCCTTTTCCTATTTAGCTCCTAAACTCTGGAACAGCCTTCCTAGCATTGTTCGGGAAGCAGACACACTCTGTCAGTTTAAATCTAGACTAAAAACACATCTCTTTACTATGGCATACACATGAAACATTTTTAATTTATATTTTATTCAAATCAGTTAAATGATTGTTAGGCTGCATTAACTAGGTCAGCCGGAACCGGGAACACTTCCCATAACACCTGATGTACTCGTTACATCATAAGGAGAATGGCATCTACGCTAATGTTAGTCTCTCTGTTTATCCCGAGGTTTACTGCAGTCAGCCGAATCCGGATCAGATGGTGGACCACGACGCAGCCCTGATAATGATAATGATTTAATTTTACTGAAATGACTGATTTACTGTAATTTATTGCTTTATTTATTATATCAATAATTAAATTAATGTAACTTTAGGAATTTGACAAAACATGATACATACGTTTAATAGGGTTAGAAAAACGTAGCCTTTAAAAGATAAAAAAATGCACCTGAAAATCCATTTAAGGGGCAAATATTGTCCCTTCATGGTGTGACTGCAGTGTGAGCGGAGAGGGTGCAGGAGGTTAGACGCCTCGGGGACACTCTGAGCCTTTGGGAAACACTGCTCTAGACTACCAGAACAGATCTCAACAATGTCTCAAACTGCACTCAGATCTGTCAAGATGCCAAAGTCTGCAATCAAAAGATCTCAAGCATTGCTCACTGAACGATCTTTACTGGGTCAAAACCACCGACTCATCCTCAGCTCCTAATATAGCAGAATCGTCTGAGACTAAGTTGATCCATCAATGAAACATAAGTGAGAACTCAAGTCTCCCAGGTTATGAAATCACAAAAGCGTGTTCCTCTGGGTTAGTTCCCCTCCCAGGGCCTCATGAGGACCCTAGAATCGTCACCAGCTTCCGGTGTGTGTGAATGACAGATACTGAGAGCATCAGCAGCTCACATTCATCATGTCTGATCCACTGCACTGGTTATGGCATGAAGACCTTTTAATCTTTTAGATGTACAGTGGACGTATACTGTATGCTGATCATGTCTGATATAATGCTATAATGCTGGCTCCTCTCAGACACAGTCATGCACTGAGGAATGAAGCTCACGAGAAACAGTCTTTATTCTGAATATTAGTCCTGATATCATATGAACTGCGCTGAAATGCATGCGATAAGAAGAATCACTGCGGATCAAAGCGTCCATCATCACGCGCATCCCCATCACGCGCATCCTCACCTGCTCGCGCTTTCCGCTCCGTCGGTCCAGCTCATCGTGAAACACCGGGTCGTTACCGATCATTCCTCCATCTGTGGCGTTATTCCTCACGGGCAGAACCAAAGCCTTTGTCACAAAGATGATGTTCGTTCGGCATTCTGTGCGCGTGCATGAGGGCAGATGCTGCGCGCGCCGGGTCGGTTCGGTGTGGCTGTCCTACATTCACGGGCCCGAATGAAGATGGTTACATTTGACCTACATCAGCCGAACCAGAGCCGCGAGAAGGCTTCAGAACATCAGCTGCACTGCGCATGCGCCTCTCTGCTGATCAACGTGATCAAGACAGAAATCACATTTACATTCTCCAGCCATGATGATTTCTAGCCTCAAACTGCGATTTCTGGTCGATGAAATAACAGAGCAGAACTAGAGACATTTATTCACTATAGAAATGCCCATGACTTTTTCAGACTTGTAAATTTCTCCAGGTTTTACTACCTCGGATACACGTATATATCAAAACGTTTAGTCAATCAAAAACTGAAATGACAAGAAGAGGAGTTTAATATATTCAGATGCATGAATTGATTATATCATATTATTAAGTAAATTCACACATACAATGAAAGTTCATTTATTAAATATAATGAAATATATAAGTGGCATGCTTATTTATAGGCATCAATCATTGTATCATATATTCTAAACTTTAGTGAGTGTGTAGTGTGGCTGTTTGAGAATAAACAACATCTGCAAAGTTACGACGCTCAAAGGTCAAAGGGAGATATTTTTTTCTTTTACAGAAATCTCTCTTTAAGGACTACAACAAACGGCTGGTAGGGACTACAACGAGCTAGTGACATCACTAACCCTGGAATTTACATAACCCCGCCCCCGGGAACATGTTGAGCAGAGGAAGAGTTGCTGTAGAGTCGCTCAAGCTGTCATCCGTCTGTCACATTTATTAATACAGTACGAACACAAATGCAATCGCATATCATAAAGCAAGACGACAACATAAGTTATAACCAGGGCTTGACATTCACTCTTCTGCTCACCAGCCGCTGTGGCTAGCGGCTTTCCAAAGTTACCACTCAGCATTTTCACTGGCCAAAATATTGTTGTTGGGAAATTTGTTGTTGGCTATATGTAAATGAGCACTGTACACACCAACTCTACATGGTCATGTCTACATTAAATTTATAACATGACATGTCATCCAATAGATCTGTTTAGCTCTGATACGGTGTGTAGCTCCTACAGAAAACAGTTGCTTGTCTGAAAAATATAAGATTTTTTTGTGTAA
>CM077200.1:162500-177163 GCA_039654625.1 Rhinogobio ventralis
AGAGAGAGAGAGAGAGAGAGGGAGAGAGAGAGAGGGAGAGAGAGAGAGAGAGAGAGAGATTTTATAAATGTTTTACTTCATTGCTTATGTAATGGCCAATGCTTTGGCAATACTGTACAAGAGAGTGAGTGTGTGTGAGAGTGTGTGAGTCTGAGTGTGCATGTAAGTGTGTGTGTGGGAGAGAGTGTGTGAGTCTGTGTGTGTGTGTGTGAGAGAGAGAGAGAGAGAGAGAGAGAGTGTGAGTCTGTGTGTGTGTGTGAGTCTGTGTGTGTGTGTGAGAGAGAGAGAGAGAGAGAGAGAGAGCGTGTGAGTCTGTGTGTGTGTGTGAGAGTGTGTGAGCCTGTGTGTGTGAGTGTGAGTGAGAGAGAGAGTGTGTGAGACTGTGTGTGTGTGTGTGTGTGAGAGTGTGTGTGTGTGAGAGAGTGTGTGAGTCTGTGTGTGTGAGAGAGTGTGTGAGTCTATGAGTCTGTGTGTGTGAGAGTGTGTGAGTCTGTGTGTGTGAAAGAGAGTGTGTGAGTCTGTGTGTGTGAGTTAGAGAGAGTGTGTGAGTCTGTGTGTGTGTGAGAGTGTGTGAGTCTGTGTGTGTGAAAGAGTGTGTGAGTCTGTGTGTGTGTGTGTGTAGTGTCTTATTCCAGCTATTATCATGCGTGTTCACTGGGAATCAAACTCATGACCCATATTGCTGTACATGTACACCATGTACAGGGTGAAGAGCAACGGTCCTAGCACTGAGCCCTGCGGTACTCCATACTGAACTTGTGATGTCACACCGATGTCAGTGCTAGGACCGTTGCTCTTTACCCTGTACATGCTACCACTGTGAGATATCATTAGGAAGCATGGCGTTAGTTTTCATTGTTATGCTGACGATACTCAGCTCTATATTTCTTCACGCCCTGACGAAACTTACCAATTCACAAGATTAACGGAATGCATAGCTGATATAAAAAATTGGATGACCAGTAATTTCCTGCAACTTAATTCAGAAAAAACTGAATTTTTAATTATTGGACAAAAAAACTCCACATGTAGTAACCTAGAATACTGTCTAACACTTGATGGCTGCTCTGTCAAGTCCTCGTCGTCAGTTAGGAACCTGGGTGTGCTCTTTGATACCAATCTCTCATTTGAAAGCCACGTTTCTAGCATCTGTAAAACTGCATTCTACCATCTTAAAAATATATCTAAATTACGGCATATGCTTTCAATGCAAAATGCTGAACAGTTAGTTCATGCGTTCATGACCTCAAGGCTAGATTATTGTAATGCTCTACTGGGTGGTTGCCCCGCTCGCTTAATAAATAAACTCCAGCTGGTCCAAAACGCAGCAGCTCGAGTTCTTACTAGAACCAGGAAGTATGACCATATTAGCCCGGTTCTGTCAACACTGCACTGGCTCCCTATTAAACATCGCATACATTTTAAAATCTTGCTAATTACTTACAAAGCACTAAATGGTTTAGCTCCCCAGTACTTGAGCGAGCTCTTAACGCATTATACTCCATCACGTCTATTGCGCTCTCAAAACTCTGGCCAGTTGATAATACCTAGAATATCAAAATCAACTGCAGGCGGTCGATCCTTTTCCTATTTAGCTCCTAAACTCTGGAACAGCCTTCCTAGCATTGTTCGGGAAGCAGACACACTCTATCAGTTTAAATCTAGACTAAAAAAACATCTCTTTACTATGGCATACACATAAAACATTATCAATTTATATTATTCAAATCAGTTAAATGATTGTTAGGCTGCATTAACTAGATCAGCCGGAACCGGGAACACTTCCCATAACATCTGATGTACTCGTTACATCATAAGAAGAATGGCATCTACGCTAATGTTAGTCTCTCTGTTTATCCCGAGGTTTACTGCACTCCTGATGGAGTTTTGGTTCCTTGCCACCGTCGCCTTTGTCTTTTGGCTTGCTCAGTTGAGGACACTAACATTTCAACTATATTACTGATCTGCCTGCATTGTCACTATATGATAATTGAAATGAGCTGATGACATCAGTGTTTTTTCCAGAGCGGCTGTACAGCCGAATCAAATTCTGTTCATTATTTTCCTGTTTAACACTGTGAAGCTGCTTTGAAATAATCGGCATTGTAAAAGCGCTATATAAATAAAGTTGACTTGACTTGATTGCTCTACCAGGAATATACAGATACGAATCAAACATGTTTCATCAGTCCATAGTGAACTAAATGTGTGAGCCATTAGTTAATGCAGCAGATGTTTATTCGTATTGCACACAAAAAACTACAGATGTTTCTGAGCCGCAAAAGAAATTTGATACAGAAGTGCAATAATGAAACGCTTTCTGTGATCCTACATGTATAAAGAGCGTCAGTGAATGCTTGAGTCGCTCAATTGTCTCCCGTGGGAACAGATGGAGCTCAACATCATACAGTCAGTGTTGAGCGCAAATCTGCAAAAACAGCAAGAATCTGGAATTGCTGAAGGACAGTGGGTCGTTAAACTGATCAGGACAAGCACTCGCAATCAAAACACTCAAACAGGAAGATGAAGTGTTGGGTTTGAGTAACATCAGAAGATCCGAGAGGATGGAACTTCCCAACAGCATCAGTCATGTCAGTTCAGTTATTATTGTGTATCTGTGATGTGATAGAGCTTCATCGGGACAGGGCTAAATAAGGTGCACAAAACTGCCATTTCTGCCGCCCACTTTGAGCACAAATCAACAGTTGAAAACAAGTCATCTACAGTCACAAAATTTCACTATCGGCTGTGATCGCCAACAACAGCGGACATGAGAGAACAGAAATACAACACGGGTCACACGGGTACCTGCCAGGTCATGCAGGAGGTCGTTTATCAGGTGACCCACGATGGCATACGTGGCCAGAAGCACCAGCAGCAGACCGGCGGTCACGTACAGCACGTGCGGCGGCAGAGAGATGGAGTCGCGCGCAGGAGGCCTGAAATCCATGAAGCGAGACGCATCTCCACCGTCAGACTGCAACAAACGATGAGGACGAGACGCCAGACGCCCGGCGGCCCACCAAAGCGACGCCTCTCCCGAATGAGACAAGGAGAAAAGGAAGGAGTCCATGTCGATCTCTTCACTCTCCCAACACTCAACGATCTTGTCAAACCACAAATCTGCTGTGCAGAAAACGAGAACGAGAGAGACATATAGGACAGAATTCGCACTTAATTCCAGCTCACCGCATAAAGAAGGTTTTCTAATAACAATGCCTGGATTACAGGAGCTGCAGATTAAGCCTGTTTTAATCAAATCCTGAATCCAGTAGACATTCCCAAGATTATGAGAAAAAACTCCAGAGATTCCCATCTAATCCACCAGAGAGAGAGAAATCAGAGGCGTTTCTTTCTCTTTGTGTGAAGAGTGTAATTCCCACACCAGTAATACTTCCTTAACGTACACACTCATACATATAAACACTGCAACTCAAACACAGTCTTACCTTACTTACCTTACCTTAAACACAGACATACTTCATGTCTTTATACGTGATCTAAGACTAAACTCCTCACGCTATTGAACTGCTGAACTCTTCTCTATTCCGGAAAAACTTCATCTGGCTCTCCTAAATTTAACCTCATGAGTTCGTACATGAGAAACGTCCACTCCACGATAGTCATGCCGACGTTGAACACAACAATCAATATCATTAACCAGTGCACCATGCTCGTCTTCTAACATGCAGCCTGTGTGGAGCCATGCGATATGCCATCCTGCTATAATCCAATGATGGTATTTGAAAACGTTGTCATAAGCATCTCTAAAACTAATCCAACAGTTTATCTAACAAGCCTTCTGCACAGATCCCATAATGCCCTGGTCCTGGAGCCCCTCAGCATTGACGACACCCAGATCCAGACTCCCTGTGCTGGTGCGTAATGATCCGCTGGATGTGCCAAAACTTTCTTCAGTTAAATAAAGACAACAAATATCATTGTATTTGGCAATAAAGATGAAATATCAAAGGTAAATACCTTGACACCAGGGGTGTAAAAACTAAACATGGAGTCAGGAATCTAGGTGTCATCCTGGATTCTGATCTTAGCTTCAGAAGTCACATTAAAGCCATAACTGAATCTGCCTACCACCATCGGAAAAACACCACGAATCAGATCTTTTGTGTCTAAGCAAGACCTAGAGAAGCGTATTTTTAATGCGTTCATTAGCAGCGGGGTCAATTACTGCAATGGACTTCTTACCGGCCTTCATAAAAAGACCATTAGACAGTTGCAGCTCATATAAAACACTGCTGCCAGGCTCCTGAGCAAAACCAGAAACACTGAACAATCACACCAGCTCTTTGGTCTTCACACTGGCTCACAGTTTTATTCAGAATCTATTTTAAAGCCCTTTTAATTGGTTTACAAATCCCATAATGGCCTCAGACCATTAGCAGATATGTAGGTAGAATACAAACCAAATAGAGCCAGTTAATAACAGCTAGGGTAAATTCAAACTTTGGTGAGAAGGTGATTAGCTGGCTAAAACCTGACGACTACATTACTTTAAATGAGTCCACCCCACAAGATTATTGTTATAAACACGAGCCGCGTCTGAAAGGTAAAGGGGGAGGTGTTGCTGTAATTTATAATAATATCTTCAGTATTACTCAGAAGTCTAGTTTGGGTTAGGGTTAGGCTTTAACATTTGTTTCGGCTACTGTATACAGGCCACCAGGGCACAATACACACTTTACCAGAGAATTTGCAGATTTTTTATCAGAGTTAGTACTGGCTACAGATAAAGTCCTAATTGTTGGTGATTTTAATATCCATGTAGACAATGAAAAAGACGGATTGGGATTGGCATTTAGAGACATTCTAAACTCTATTGGAGTTTGGCAACACGTATCAGGACCCACTCATCCCCGTAATCATACTTTAGACCTACTATTGTCACATGGAATAAATGTTGATACCGTTGAAATTCTGCAGCAGAGCGATGACATCTCAGATCATTACCTAGTATCATGTATACTTAATTTAGCAAAGGCTGCAAAGCCGTCCCCTCGCTTCAAATATGGCAGGACTATCACTGCTGCGACTAAAGATTTCTTTATAAATAAACTTCCTCATCAGTTTCATCTCCTCAGCATCCCAGATAGCCCAGAGGAACTTGATGTTGCAACAGAAACTATTGACTCTCTCTTTTCCAGCACTTTAGACACAGTTGCTCCTCTGCGCTTAAAGAAGATTAAAGAGAATAGTCCAGAATAGTCCAGATACAACGAGCACACCTGGGCCCTTAAAACAGCAGCCAGAAAAATGGAGCGCAGCTGGAAGAAAACAAAACTGGAAGTTTTTGGCATTTTGTGGAAAGAGAGCATGATTGCATACAGAAAGGCCGTAAAAACTGCTAGATCTGCTTATTTCTCGACTCTCTTAGAAGAAAACAAACACAACCCTAGGTATTTATTCGATACAGTGGCTAAATTAACCAAAAATAAAGCTTCAACTTCTGATGTCTGCCAACAGCACAGCAGTAATGACTTTATGAACTTCTTTACTTGTAAGATTGATAATATTAGGAAAAAAATTATAACCATGCAGCCGCCTACTACTGTATCACATCAGACAGAGCATTGTAGTGTCACTGAGGAAAAATTACATTCATTCACTGCTATAGGAGAAGAAGAATTGGCTAAACTCGTTAAACCATCAAAATCAACAACATGTATGCTCAACCCTATACCGACTAAGCTACTAAAAGAGATGCTTCCAGAGGTCATAGATCCTCTTCTTAATATCATTAATTCATCCTTGACTTTAGGATATGTACCGAAAACTTTTAAGTTGGCTATTATTAAACCACTTATTAAAAAACCACAACTTGATCCTACAGAATTAGTCAATTACAGGCCAATCTCAAATCTACCCTTTCTGTCAAAAATACAAGAAAAGGCAGTGTCCTCACAACTATGCTCCTTTTTAGAAAAAAATGGTATCTGTGAGGATTTCCCGTCAGGATTTAGACCGTATCATAGTACTGAGACTGCTCTCATTAGAGTTACAAATGATTTACTCTTATCATCTGATCGTGGTTGTATCTCTCTGTTAGTGTTACTCGATCTTAGCGCTGCATTCAATACCATCGACCACAACATTCTTTTGAATAGACTCAAAAATTATGTTGGCATTAGTGGAATTGCATTGGCATGGTTTAAATCATACTTATCTGACCGTTATCAGTTTGTAGCAGTAAATGAAGAGATGTCACACCGATCACAAGTTCAGTATGGAGTACCGCAGGGCTCAGTGCTAGGACCGTTGCTTTTCACCCTGTACATGCTACCACTGGGAGATATCATTAGGAAGCATGGCGTTAGTTTTCATTGTTATGCTGACGATACTCAGCTCTATATTTCTTCACGCCCTGACGAAACTTACCAATTCACAAGATTAACGGAATGCATAGCTGATATAAAAAATTGGATGACTAGTAATTTCCTGCAACTTAATTCAGAAAAAAATGAATTTTTAATTATTGGACAAAAAAACTCCACATGTAGTAACCTAGAATACTGTCTAACACTTGATGGCTGCTCTGTCAAGTCCTTGTCGTCAGTGAGGAACCTGGGTGTGCTCTTTGATACCAATCTCTCATTTGAAAGCCACGTTTCTAGCATCTGTAAAACTGCATTCTACCATCTTAAAAATATATCTAAATTACAGCATATGCTTTCAATGCAAAATGCTGAACAGTTAGTTCATGCGTTCATGACCTCAAGGCTAGATTATTGTAATGCTCTACTGGGTGGTTGCCCCGCTCGCTTAATAAATAAACTGCAGCTGGTCCAAAACGCAGCAGCTCGAGTTCTTACTAGAACCAGGAAGTATGACCATATTAGCCCGGTTCTGTCAACACTGCACTGGCTCCCTATTAAACATTGCATACATTTTAAAATCTTGCTAATTACTTACAAAGCACTAAATGGTTTAGCTCCCCAGTACTTGAGCGAGCTCTTAACGCATTATACTCCATCACGTCTATTGCGCTCTCAAAACTCTGGCCAGTTGATAATACCTAGAATATCAAAATCAACTGCAGGCGGTCGATCCTTTTCCTATTTAGCTCCTAAACTCTGGAACAGCCTTCCTAGCATTGTTCAGGAAGCAGACACACTCTGTCAGTTTAAATCTAGACTAAAAACACATCTCTTTACTATGGCATACACATGAAACATTTTTAATTTATATTTTATTCAAATCAATTAAATGATTGTTAGGTTGCATTAACTAGATCAGCCGGAACCGGGAACACTTCCCATAACACCTGATGTACTCGTTACATCATAAGAAGAATGGCATCTACGCTAATGTTAGTCTCTCTGTTTATCCCGAGGTTTACTGCAGTCAGCCGGATCCGGATCAGATGGTGGACCTGCGCCTGGACATGACCAACTCATCCCTGAAGTGTCTGCAGAGACCGTGTCAATTAGTCTACCCTCTGAAATTGCTCATCGACACGACATCCTCAATAAACCCGTCTCCGGCGTGATGACTCCGATATTTCGAATATTCCGATCTAATATGACTTCTGACCTGTAAGGCTGCCAAAATAATAATCATACACTGTTTGTTAATTGGCCAGAGGAGAACTGGCACCCCGACTGAGCCTGGTTTCTCCCAAGGTTTATTTTTCTCCATTAGGACACCTGATGGAGTTTTGGTTCCTTGCCACCGTCGCCTTTGGCTTGCTCAGTTGGGGACACTCAATTTTCAAATAAATATCCAAATAAATGTAATTACTAAACTAAATTACATTCAATCAACTACATTACTTGAATATATATGATAATTGAAATGAGCTGATGACATCAGTGTTTTCTCCAGAGCGGCTGTACAGCCGAATCAAATTCTGTTCATTATTTTCCTGTTTAACACTGTGAAGCTGCTTTGAAACAATCTGAATTGTAAAAAGCGCTATATAAATAAAGTTGACTTGACTTGGCTATTATGCCACCCGCAGCTGGAACCAGCTTCAGAGGATGGCAGATGTGCCCCGTTAGTAGCTACCGTAAAAACGCATCTGTTTAACGAATGCAATACACTGTTTATGTCCATCATGTTCATTTTAAATGTAGAATCTCATCCCATTTTAACCAATTTATTATTTTATTGTTCAATATGGCCTTTCCTTGATTCACTTTGTTGTATTTTATTTTATGTATACTCGTTTTTATTCTTAACTGTGTTAATGGGAAAGTTTGAGAGAATTTGACAGTTCAGTTATTTTGTCCAAGAGACACCAGGACACTAATTCGTGGATGGTGTAAATATACACTTGTGTAAAGCAGGTATATAAGTTTTCACACTCCATTAGAGATGAAGAGACACCGGAAGTGTCAAAGACAGTGTAAAGTTTACACACTCCATTAGAGATGAAGAGACACTGGAAGTGTCAAAGACAGACAGTGTAAAGTTTACACACTCCATTAGAGATGAAGAGACGCTGGAAGTGTCAAACACAGACACACTCACAGGAACACACACAGAGTAACGGCCGAGCTCAGTATTTTGACTGAATAATAAGGTTTCTTTCACGCAAAAACCTTATAGTATACCTCCTGAACACTTTCCATATATGGCGTGCGTCTCACTGTATCATTGCATGATACTTTTGTATCATTTTTGTAATGTTTTAGCCTGGTCACTATTCACTGCCATTATATGGAGGAGTGCGTGCAGGACTATTTTTCTGCTTTTGAGGGCCAAAAAAGATAGAAGGACATAGGGCATTGGAACAACAGCAGGGTGAGTAAAAGATGGCTTTATTTTCATTTCAGGGTGAACTATCCCTTTAAGGTTTTGGACGCAGCCAATGGCTAGAGTTATGCACTGAATGAATTCCCACATCTCGCCAGTAGATGGCGCCCACATCCATCCATTTGCTGATCCGCTGGTCCAAAGTGGCTACAGCGTAATAATATACAGGTACAAATTCCTTTTTAATTAATTGTTAAATTGTTTAATTACGGTTTATACATGCTAGTTTCCATGACGGAGTTCAAGATAAATCTTTTCATTACTACTGGAGCTGCTAGTTTCAAATGATTAAACAGAAAGCACTAACTATGCAAAAGCAGCAGCCCTTTCGGCGCATTCACTCACTCGTTTCCATTCCCTCCCTCAAGAGGACTATATTAGTGGAGTAATGTAGGGAACAGTGAATGAGGGAATAGAGGGCGATTTGGAACACAGCTCAAGACCTCGGATGGGTTTGAGAAGCACTTCACATTACTTCATTTCTTCACTCAGGTGTAATAAAATCATGAACATTTCCAGTTCATCCTTAGCCATTTGTGTCTCCTTGACAAACATTATTTTATCGCTTTAACTCAAAGCAAAGATGCAAAGAAATGCATTCATGTTTTCATCAGCTTGCATTTGTTTAATGGGTTCAGAATACTAAAATCGCTTTATGTCTTTGAGAATTTGAGCTGTAATAATGTGTCATCAACCCTCCTAACATTCTGAATATCACAACAAAACATGTTTTGAAGAGAAAATAATGGAATATTTTCCTCCAATCATTAAGTAGCGTCATATTCAGTATTTGGGTGATAGTTTGAGAGCCGGATATTGTTGAGCGCTAAATACAGTATCTGAATATTGATGAACAATAGGGCCATGATCTCCTGAAAGTTCAACAGAAACTTTGTCAAATGAAGTGACTGAAAAAAGGCACCAGTTTCTGATGGATAAGAAATATTCAGCTCTAAGAGTGCAAAATAACTCAAGAAATAATCTATTCATACTATTAATAAAGGAAAAGTTGAAGCATGAGGCATTTTTTCTCTTACCTGTAAATGACCATGAATTCTCCACAATTCTACAGAACAAATTGGACAAGGCTGACGGAAGCCTTAAAGACGGAGGGGAAACCCTTCTCTATAAAGCCGTGTGCACTACCGAGGGCTGAGTGTGCTCTACATGCTGACGGACCCTACGCCGGAGACACGTCCTCCGTCTCAGCCTCTTTGAAGAAGACCTCCGACATCAGGAGCGTCCAGAAGACGATGGACAAGGATACGTTGGCGACGACCATGAAGATCATAAGCGGATGGAGCATGCTGGGAACCGTTCGCTGAGGGCGTGTGGAGTGTGTGAGCGTCTCTCTCCAGAGACTCAGATAATCCGGCTTGCGCCGCTTTGACGTGAATGACGGCAAACACGTTCCCGAAGGTTAGAGAGAAAGTTCAACCACAGCACACATGAACCTGAGATTACCGTACGCTCATCTACGGGTCGCCGCCCCCGTTCTCTATATCCTACATGACCCTTGACCCTAATACATCTTCCCTCATTTCATCTGAAGTCAACAGGAGTAATCCTCAGTATAATCAGACGCTTAATCTAAACCCTTACAAAGACAGATGGCACGTTATCATGCGCACTAAAAAAAGGGATCCTTCACCCACAAATGATTATGTCATCATCATAATAATAAATATAGCTGCAAGCAGCCATTATTGGGGCCAAGACGATAAGACATGCCAACATGGCTGGGAGTGTCAGATCAACTGCAACAATGAGCCTTTAAAGACCTATTAAGATCATTTTAGGCAAAAAAGCTATAAATACAGTCAATAATAATGATTTAAAGGTTTATCACTTTTGACCAATAGGCGGCGCTGTGACTAAACGGATGTGGTGTGGTCAGAGTGAGGTCACAATGACACATGCAAAGTTTGGTGTCCATATATCAAAGCATTGCAGAGATACAGCCTCAGAGTCATTGTGGCATCATGCCTCAACTTCATCGCTGCGGTATACGAAAACGGTTTCGTCTATCGACACGAAATCGGCACAGTCTCAAGATGATACGATTCGATTTTGGTGCAAATTGGACAAATGGTCTAGGATTAGTTTGAAAAAGAAGGTTTTTAAAGAAAAACTAAATGGCGGACAGGAAGTTCAGCCATATATGGTATCTATGTTCTCGGCATGACCCAAGGAATATAGTAAGACAAGTTTTACAAAAGGTAAATTAAATCAAAAGTTATTAGCATTTTTGGAAATTTCACTATAACTTTTGAGTACCTTCAGGGTTTGGTGCCGAAGACACATACCGAGTTTCGTAACAATATGCCAATGCGTTCAAAAAATATAGCATTTTTTGTCAAAATTTTAAATGGCCAACACCCAAAATGACCGATATGGGAAAATTGGGACTTGGCGTGATGTCCCGAATCTAAAGAGCCCAGTTTTGTGATTTTTGGCCAAATTTTTGTATCTCTGGACCACTAGGTGGCACTGTGCCGAAACTGTGCAGGTCGCCTCCGGTCATGGTTGCCATAACACACACTGAGTTTGGCCAGAATACACTAAAGCGTAGAACAGAGATATAGCTTCACGTTTATCTTGGCTGGCACTTCGTCTAATTCGTTCGCGCTTTATTTGAAAACGGTTAGCCCAATCGACTTGAATTCCATAACTTTTTGTCGGCCTGGTCTGAAGATGATCTGGTTACATTTTTGTGAAAAGCAGCTTTACAGCTTTACAGTGATCAAAGGAAATCAATTTTGCTTTAGAAAAAAGCTAAAGTATGTTTTTGATTGATTCATTTCTGTTGTAAAAACTGATTAGTTATTTAATTTGGCGCCAATTAAACAACACCATCCTCAACTTAAACAGAAACCCCAATGCGTTCCAGACCCCATCCGCACGGGAACAGCTTCTGGTGGCCGGAGAACGAAACCATGAAATAGGTTTGAAATAGTTTTGAAACTATACCATCATCATCCCTGCGCAAACCCCTAAAAAGGCAAATCCGTAAAAACGGCGACGGCATGTACGCAAGCATTGCGTGTTCAGCCTATAGGCAAGTGTGTTTGGATACATGTGTGTGCATGTGTGTTTATCTGTACAGAGGGGAAGGGAAGGAGAGTCTAGTGGACACGGTCTCTGCAGACACTTCAGGGATGAGTTGGTCATGTCCAGGCGCAGGTCCACCATCTAAACCGGATCCGGCTGACTGCAGTAAACCTCGGGATAAACAGAGAGACTAACATTAGCGTAGATGCCATTCTTCTTATGATGTAACGAGTACATCAGGTGTTATGGGAAGTGTTCCCGGTTCCGGCTGACCTAGTTAATGCAGCCTAACAATCATTTAACTGATTTGAATAATATAAATTGATAATGTTTTATGTGTATGCCATAGTAAAGAGATGTGTTTTGTGGTGGAAAAATGAAAAATGTCTGATTCTGTGGTGGGCAGCGTGATTGGCCTTTAAAAATAAATATAAGAAAAATATATATAAAATAAAATAATAAAAAAATAATAAAAAGAGGCTGCAATCACGTGGGCTGGGCAGCGTGAAGTGCTTACTGGGGTAGAAAAAGCAGCCATGCAGGCCGTCAAATTGGGACACTAAAGAAGAGTGTCTAACCTTCTGGTCTTGGGTGAAGAAATCAGATCTGAACGGAGACGTCCGACAGATTATAGCCCGTGCGAAAGCCACAGAGACAGACTGCCAACATGGGGAAATCTCAAAGCAAGCTAGCTGAATATGATACACCGGTATTTTGTCAAATGAGAAAATGATATGGCCAAAAATGCATGCAAGGTATAGTTAATTAGATTTGATGGGTTCCCAAAAGAGGGAACGCTGAGTGTCACCAGACTGAAAGTGGTGAAAGTATAATTTCAGAAGGGCTGTTGTGGGAAACGTGTGGGAGAAATGCGAACAAACATTGAAATGTTGGGTGAAAGTCAGATAACAGGGAAAGGAAAATGTAGTATTATCACGCAGAAGCAACAGCTCTGCTGGTATAACTTTAGGTGAGGATGAACTTTGACTAAATTATTGCTAACAATTTGAGGGACATGGTCAGTAACTTGATCAGTCGGGATAAAGATTGTGAGACGAACGAGAGCAACGCTGTAAGCAGCTCTGCTCTCAAGCCCTCACTTCAAAGAAATCTGCAGGACTTATTAAGGAAATGGGCAGCAATGTTTTAATTTTGATTGGAAAGTTGAACAACAATTTGACTGGCTACAAACAAAGAAGAGACTTACACTCTGTCTAAGAAACTAATGAGATAATAATAAGGTCAATAAACTGGAGTCTTTAATTCTTTTTGAAGGAAAGATCTATGATAATGTTAATATAAATTATGAGGTTAAAATTAAAGACAATGGTGATAAAAATCTGAGTGGTAAAGATATACAAATAGTTATGTAGAGGGCTTTAAATGACAAATTTATGAGAAAATTCCTCTAACTCTGAAAATAATTGGTGTTAATATGTTGAAAACCCTAGAAGATGATGTTTTGGTTTCAAAAGATAAGCTCGGGCTGAGCTAAAATAAAACAATCCGCTGGTCTGAATCCGGCCTCACCATGTCATTTCTGGTGCTGGGGCCTAACTCGCTGTGTAACAGAGACTCAATCTGAGTGGAAATTTATAGTTTCTAAATTCATCGTATGGGCAAAAGACAAATTTAAAATGATGTTTGTTTGAAAAGGAATGTTTCTGAAAATGCAGTACAGGTCCTGAATGCCTCAGAGTCTCTCTCTCATGTAAAGTCAGCTCAAAGCTGTTATCTGAGCCTGTGTCATAGGTGATAAGATACTTATAGCAAAGCACAGGGCATCAGTGAAAATAATTAAAAGTTAAAAGAAAGGATTGCCATTAAGAGGACAATGATAAATATTTCAGGTAAAACGAAATGTGATGTCTTTAAATACAGACTTTAAATGAACTGAAATTTTTGACTAATTTATTCTATGACCAGTAACATCTTTGTCCACCATGTATAGAACCGATGGGTTATAGAGATAGCCAAACAATAAATAGAATTGACAGCTGTTATGGTTAAATTCACTGAGTATAATCTACACACTGGTTGCGGCTTTGAAGAGGTATGATGGTTAGGTTATGTTGTAATTAACCTGTCTCTATGTTCTACCAATAGTAAGCAGACCAAGTGGCTCTGGTGACTCTTGAATGCACTTTCCCCAAAGCTCCAGAAAACATCTGATCCTGTTAAAGGAAATGGTCAAAGATCTCGAGATTCTCAAAGACGGGTAAGACTTTCTTTGGCCAGATAGAGAGCAACCTAAGCCAGAGGGTCATCGCCGCCACTGGGCACCTCCTAAAGGGGGGTGTTTTATGTGAGGTGTGTATGTGTGTGAAGCAGCATCATCAGGGGGAGCTGTGACAGATACAGCAGTCTGCCCCAGAAATGCTCCTCCATACCACTCACCCAGGAACCGCATTTAGTGAATAGAATGTCAGGGAAGACCCTGAGGAAAAGAGTGGGAAAGGGCTTTCAAGAGCCGGCTGAGACCATGTGGGGTGGTATCAGTAAAACTGTGATCAGGTCACATGAGACATGGTGGCGACAAAAGGTATCATTTTAATTTTAATTTAAGTCTGAGTAAAGTCTTAGGAGGCTGTGAAAAGATTATTTGGTTTGGAGAGAGAGAGAGACAGAGAGAGACAGAGAGACAGAGAGAGAGAGAGAGAGAGAGAGAGAGAGAGAGAGAGAGAGAGAGAGAGAGAGAGAGAGAGACAGAAAGAGACAGAGAGAGAGAGACAGAGAGAGACAGAAAGAGACAGAGAGAGAGAGAGAGAGAGAGAGACAGAGAGAGACAGACAGAGACAGAGAGACAGAGAGAGAGAGAGAGAGAGAGAGAGAGAGAGAGA
>CM077200.1:180163-200163 GCA_039654625.1 Rhinogobio ventralis
CACCAAAGATTAATGTTGTGAAAATAAAACTTCTGACAGAATTTATAAACACATGAAGCAAATTAAGTGATTTTGAGAAAGAATTGGGTATGATTAAGCATAATGTCACGAGATAAAGATGAGTGAACGAGCTGATGAAGTTAAATATGATGTGGGCTATGAGGATTGAAAATGGGTCGGTTGGAAATAGTAAGTTTAACAAAACGGTTTTTGAGTAAGTCTATGATTTGGTGGAAATAATGATATGAATGTTTTCTTTTATTTTTGACTTTTGAAGAAGAAAGGTACATGTGTGTTTGGTCTCTGAGGAGTGACTGAGGGTCTGGCCTAGGGATGTGTGATGTGTCACTAAACACTTGATAGCGACAAGTTGTCGGGTGTTTTGGATTTTGGAGCTATCACACACCCCTAATATGACAGGAGTGCAGTGACAGTGCTCACTCAGTTAGCCCGGCTTCCAGATATGAAATATGGATTTGTCTTTTATTTTATAGGATATTTTCAGTATGCGTCTGGGGTTGCGCATGATTTTGGGGCGCATGAAATCTGATGGACGTCCAATTTTGAATGCTTCTCGTGTCTAATCTGCTAGACGCAACTCTCTTGCCTGGCCAGGTTGCTATCTGTAAATGCGCAGCGTATACTAACAACAAAGATATTATTTCAACAGGAAACGTGAAAGCAGACGCTGCTGCGAAGGCCGCGGCAGCGCAGGAGACAAAAGAACCAGAATGCCTTTTAGTATCTGAAATAAACAAGAATGCTTTGTCTTCTTTACAGATTATGCAGTCTTTCACCACAGGGCCAGAGAAACAGCGATGGGAACAGTGTGACATGCACTGTTCAAAATGGGTGTGGACAAGTGGTGATGGCAAGCCTTGGTTACCCCGACAATTTTTCCGTTAATTATGCTAAATGGCTGCATGGGCGATCATGCAGCCAAAGGGGGAATGGTAAATGAAAGATTTGTTTACATGAGAACGAGAAGAGGCCTAGAGCAAATCTGAGGCCGTATGAGATTGTTTTTTGGAAGAACACCATTCATGGGAATGGAAAGGGGTAACCAACAGCTTCCGTCCACAGAATGTTGAATTACTGCAAAGAAATGTCTTCTCTGTTATCTAAGGTCTGTGTGTAGGTAAAGGCAGGGGAAACCAGCTGAGACTCCTTTATACGACATCAAGCCAAGCGATTTCGTGGTGATACAGGACCACAGAAGGAAGAGCTGGAAGGCGGAAAGGTGGCTAGGATTTTTTCTGTTGCAGGCGACTCATATGGCCGTGAAGGTAGCTGAGAGGGTGACGTGGGTTCACGCGAGCCACGACAGGAGAGTCTCACCAGCGATCGAGGAGGATGAACAGAGAGGAAAGGAGCCAGAGGCACATGTCAGCGTATGCCGAAATCCTGTTTAAACAACAGATGCAGTTATCAGTTCACACAAGGTCACCAACCCTTCAGAGTGGTGAGATCACAGGCAGCAGTCACTGTGAAAAGACGAGAATGAAACCACAGAGAACTGTACAGTGACAATCAGCGGGATGACAACGAACGTTATGAGAAAGGCCGTAAGAGAACCTGAGAAAGCTGACCAATAATGGTTTGGGTGGTTAACAAATCCGAAAGGATGAGGATATTGGTTATGTTTCACCGTGTTGCCAATCCTTGAAATAGTAATGCTGATATTGATGTGTCTGCAATGTATTTTCCAGTGTATGTCCAGCTCAGTGCAGGGACTGGTGAAATCCAGCATGTCACACCAGATGGTTAAAATGTCTATTTACAATGATGGTGATGAATCTCCAGACGCATTTGATGATCATACAACCAGCGGTGATAGTGAAATGCATTAAGACTTTCCTACTTTTAAATTTGGGAATGAGAAGCCTTTAGAAAGGCCCCAAGAGATTGAAAAACTGTTTTTGCTTGCTAAGTTTAAGGGACTTTACCCACAAAAACAGCCTAAACGTTTTCTTTCTTCTTTCACAAATTTAAGAGAGTGATCATTTATACGAAAATCAGAAATGAAGGGTATAAGTGTGATGAGTGACTTAAATTTGCTTATTTTATTATTATTACTTCTATTTTTTACCATTTATTATTTTTATTACTTGTATTCTTTTAATTACTCATTACTTCTATTTGTTTTACTATTATTATTATTATTATTATGTATACACATTTTTAAAAAATTGTCTTGTAAGATCATCAAATGAATGATAAAAGGGGGAATTGTGGTGGAAAAATGTAATCACAGAGGAAGATTAATTAAGATATATATTTGAGATCATACAGGAGCTAACGTGTTTCTGCCATGCGTGACACCTTATTTGAGGGCTCTCCTGTACCAAAGGTGTCGGGCAGAACTAATTCTAAATCTGTGTGCTGTGTTTCTTACTTTTACCATGTGTGGAAAACTACTGAGAAGGATTGTTTACACTTTGGGGGGTATAAGAGATTGCAGCTTCTGTTATGTCTTCAGTTAGCACTCTACAGACATTCAGGATGGCTGTATGACTGTGACTCTTTTCTTGCAAGAAAATAAATCTTTATAAAGACGATTGGCTAAGGTTTGTCTCTTATTCAGTGATGAAACTGAGAGTTAACTTTTTTGCCATGACAATTTTTAGTCTAGATTTAAACTGACAGAGTGTGTCTGCTTCCCGAACAATGCTAGGAAGGCTGTTCCAGAGTTTAGGAGCTAAATAGGAAAAGGATCGACCGCCTGCAGTTGATTTTGATATTCTAGGTATTATCAACTGGCCAGAGTTTTGAGACCACAATAGACGTGATGGAGTATAATGCGTTAAGAGCTCGCTCAAGTACTGGGGAGCTAAACCATTTAGTGATTTGTAAGTAATTAGCAAGATTTTAAAATGTATGCGATGTTTAATAGGGAGCCAGTGCAGTGTTGACAGAACCGGGCTAATATGGTCATACTTCCTGGTTCTAGTAAGAACTCGAGCTGCTGCGTTTTGGACCAGCTGGAGTTTGTTTATTAAGCGAGCAGGGCAACCACCCAGTAGAGCATTACAATAATCTAGCCTTGAGGTCATGAACGCATGAACTAACTGACACTATCTCTGTGCCAAATTTCATAACTTTCCCACAAGCGGTTTTATGGGCTGCCATAGACTCACATGGCGGAAGAATAAGAAGAACGCCAACGATTACCTTCGGTGCTAATAATCTGAAAAACAACACTGAGACATTTCTCAAAAAAGTAACTGAATGAATTTTTATAAGTTCATGACACACAACATCATAATGGAGACACTTCCATCTTTTTCATGTTTAATGATGATTAAAACAGTCTTTTGGAAGAAGAACACTTCTTTAGGTTCACACTGTGGTCACGGGTCACATGATCGGCACAGGAATAAAACGCTTCTCTGCAGGATGTGATGTCAATCGATCATGACGTCTGAAATCTCAGTTATTAGTGGATGTACAAAAGTTTTTGATTGGTAAGATTTTTAATGTTTTTAGAACAAGCCTCCTGCTCACCAAAGCTGCATTTATTTTATTAAAAATACAGTAAACAGTGAGATATGACTCCAGTGTAAAGCAGCTGTTCTCTATGTGAATATATAGTAAAGTGTAATTTATTCCTGTAAATTTTCAGCATCATTACTCCAGTCTTCAGTGTCACATGATCCTTCAGAAATCACTCTGATATGAGGACTTATGATTATTATCAGTGTTGGAAATCAGTGTTTGACTCTTTGATGAATAGAAAGTTCAAAAGAACAGTATTTAGAACTTTCATTTCTTTAAAGAATCCTGAAAAAGTCTTTTACAAACTGTTTCCAACAGTGATAATAATCATAATAAATGATCATAGAGTGTTTTCTGAAGGATCATGTGACACTGAAGACTGGAGTAATGATGCTGAAAATTTACAGGAATAAATTACACTTTACTATATATTCAGTTATTCTACAATTTAATAATATTTCACAATATTTCTGTTTTTTGTGTACTTTTTAATCAAATAAATGCAGCCTTGGTGAGCAGAAAAGACCAAAAGCATTAAAAATCTTACCGACCAAAACTTCTGAACAGCCGTGTATGAAGTCAAGTGAAGAAAATCACATTAACTCAACATCCGGCTCACACACACACACACACACGATACAGACTGTCTTCAGCACAAGTCCATTCACACCGGACCGTCTGTCGGAGCTCGTCTGCATCGGTCGGTGTGAATTCTATTTTTTTTATTTAACCAGGAAAAGTCCCACTGAGTCACAGTCAAGATGCGTGTCTTGCTGTAATGTTCCTTTAAAATCCCTGTGGCCATTGTACACTGGAGTCCTAACAGGCCAGCGTCCTCTGCTGGTTCTCCTGCTGCAGGAAGTACTCACAGAACAGAGCACGCACTTCCTCTCCGTCCCGGTCGTCGGCCGACGGCGACACCTCGTCCGCGGGCTGCGGACTCTCCTCGTGCCGCACCGCCTCCTCCCAGCGCTCGTCGAACTCGTCTCCGTGCACCTCACACACGTTGTGCAGGACGCAGCAGGCCAGGATCATGGTGGGCACCACGTCCATGCGGCAGTCGTTGCGCTTCAGGAGGCACTGCCAGCGAGCCCTCAGCCGCAGGAAGGCATGGTCCACCACGCTCCGCGCGCGCTCCAGCTTGCGGTTGAAGGCCCTCTGTCCGGCCGTGAGCTCGCTGGACTCGGGGTGGCTCTTCAGCAGCCAGCTCTTCAGCGGGTATCCGGCATCACCCAGCATCAGGTAGCCCAGCGGCCGGCCCATGAAGTCCAGCGGCGGCTCATGCAGCAGGAAGCCTCCGTCGCAGCCGCGCGCCCACAGCGTGGAGTTCTGCAGGATGGCCGAGTGCTCGGTGCTGCCCGGAAAGCCGGCGCACACGTCCCAGAACTGACCCAGGCCGTTGACGGCGCCCTGCGTGACCACCGACAGCCAGCCGCGGCTGTTCCAGTAGTTGTCGGTGTTGCTGGAAGGGGCGATGATGGGCACGTGGAGGCTGCCCACCGCGCCCACGCAGTGCGGGAAGCCCCAGCGCGTGGCGAAGAGCCGGGCGGCGTCCTCCAGCTCCTGCTCGCTGGGCGTGCGCAGGTACAGTGGCCGCAGCAGCAACACGATAGCGTGGCACACGTCCCGCACGCACTTGCAGACGGTGGAGCGGCCCACGCCGAACAGGGTGCTGATGGTGCGGTACTCCACGTTGGAGGCCAGACGCCACAGCGCCACGGCCACCCGTTTCTCCAGCGGCAGCGCCGGGCGCAGACGCGTGTCCTGTCGGTTGAGCCGCGGCTTCAGTTTGCCGCACAGCAGGAAGAACGTCTCTTTGGTCATGCGGAACTTCTCCAGCCAGTCGGACGGCTGGAACTCCCTCATCACCACCCGCTCCCACCAATCCGTGCTCTCTATATTGCTCCACACCCGCGTGGGACGCGCCGGGACATCACTGACGGGGCGAGACGTCTGAGCGATCATCATCTAGGAGAGGAGAACAAGATCAGTCCAGCACTTCATACAGTACAAATCATTCACAGTCATAAACAGGACAATAACAGAATCAATGATCAAACGTCATCAGATGAGAGACAAAGCAGCTCTACAGAGACAGTAGAGTCATTATTCAGATCGACTCAGTGTCGAGTCACTTCAGTTCAGTTCAGTGTCGAGCCGGTTCAGTTCAGTTCAGTTCAGTGTGGGGTCGGTTCAGTTCAGTTCTGTGTGGAGTCGGTTCAGTTCAGTTTAGTGTGGAGTCGGTTCAGTTCAGTTCAGTGTGGAGTCGGTTTGGTTCAGTGTCGAGTCGGTTCGGTTCAGTGTGGAGTCGGCTCAGTGTCAGGTCGGTTCAGTTCAGTGTGGAGTCGCTTCAGTGTCGGTTCGGTTCAGTTCAGTGTGGAGTCGGTTCAGTTCAGTGTGGAGTCGGTTCGGTTCAGTTCAGTGTGGAGTCGGTTCAGTTCAGTTCAGTGTGAAGTCGGTTCAGTGTCGGGTCGGTTCAGTTCAGTGTGAAGTCAGTTCAGTTCAGTGTGGAGTCGGTTCAGTTCAGTGTGGAGTCAGTTCAGTTCAGTGTGGAGTCGGTTCAGTTCAGTGTGGAGTCGGTTCAGTTCAGTGTGGGGTCGGTTCAGTTCAGTGTGGGGTCGGTTCAGTTCAGTGTGGAGTCGGTTCAGTTCAGTGTTGGATCGGTTCAGTTCAGTGTCAGGTCGGTTCAGTTCAGTGTGGAGTCGCTTCAGTGTCGGTTCGGTTCAGTGTGGAGTCGGTTCAGTTCAGTGTGGAGTCGGTTCAGTTCAGTGTGGAGTCGGTTCAGTTCAGTTCAGTGTGGAGTCGGTTCAGTTCAGTGTGAAGTCAGTTCAGTTCAATGTGGAGTCGGTTCAGTTCAGTGTGGAGTCGGTTCAGTTCAGTGTGGAGTCGGTTCAGTTCAGTGTCGAGTCGGTTCAGTTCAGGTCGGTTCGGTTCAGTGTGGAGTCGGTTCAGTTCAGTGTGGAGTCGGTTCAGTTCAGTGTGGAGTCGGTTCAGTTCAGGTCGGTTCGGTTCAGTGTGGAGTCGGTTCAGTGTGGAGTCGGTTCAGTTCAGGTCGGTTCGGTTCAGTGTGGAGTCGGTTCAGTTCAGGTCGGTTCGGTTCAGTGTGGAGTCGGTTCAGTTCAGGTCGGTTCGGTTCAGTGTCGGGTCGGTTCAGTGTCGGTTCGGTTCAGTGTGGAGTCGGTTCAGTGTCGGGTCGGTTCAGTGTCGGGTCGGTTCAGTGTCGGGTCGGTTTTACACTAGCTTACACTCAGGACCACAAATGTCCCCAATGAAACTGCAATGTTTTATCTCAGGGACATTTAATTATAAAATGATGTAATCTGTGTTAATAGGCTTTCATTCTGCTGGCAAGGCTTCATAATTTAATTTTTTTACAAGATGGCTCCATTTTCTGAGGGTTAGGCCTGTAAAGCAAGAACTCGCGTCTCCCTGTGTATCTGATCTGATCAATGGTGTGTGTGTGTGTGTGTGTGTTGAACAGTTATTCGTGAGATATCAACCTCAGATTTTAAACACAACTTCTTTACATTTATGGCTTTTAATTTCTGAGCAGACTTTGAGTTCAACGTGTTTTATTAAATGTATATTTGATATAAAATTGGATTTCAGTGTTTGTTTATTTGAGGGTCAGTGACGTGCCGTCGATTCTGCGTCCAAAACATATTCATAATATTACAAATATATGCACTTTTAAATACACGACATTAAGTGACTCGACTTACCCCTCATGTGAGTATTCATTATAAATAATTAATCTTTAAGGAACTATTGAGCTCAAAAGATATGAATAAACGTATTTAAAATCTCCTTGGGCATAATTGTACTGATGTTTTCAGTGAGACCTGATGATACTAAGATTATTTACATTTTTATTACAATTATGATTTCTCTAATGTCATTCCTGGATAACAGACATCAGTGACCCTTCTGGACCATAATGCATTGGGTGATGTCATGTGACATAATATTGAATGTTAAAGAAACCCTGAAGGACCCAAAACACGTGCAAAGGTCACGAAGCGTCTCTTAATGCTGATATTTTGAGCTTTCGGTCACTGGTGCCCTTTATCAATATCACGCGTCCTTCTGATAACACTAATAACACATTTATGATGTATTCATATTATCAAAGAGAGAGTTGTTCAGAAAGATGACCGTACAGTGATGATCGCTGAGTGAGTGCCCGATTATAAAGAAACACGTCCTCCGTTATCCAGAATGATCTAGTGATCAGGTGCAGTTATTATGGGATGTGCGAGACTGGCCGATTAAATGATAGCGCTGCTCGTTCACCTTTTTTACACATTTAATGTTTTGCTTTATACTTCTTCAGAGGCTCGTGTTAATGTTACCTCTTGAAATGAGTATATTATTTTGAGAAGTGTGTATATATGAGGATGGGTTTATGGTGAACAATGACACGGCGATCCATTTAACCCAAATCTGTGTGTTCGATTACACAATTCTGTTTTGTTGAGTTAAGGATAAAACAAGTCTTATTTACTTTGAAAACATGTCTCTATGAAATCACACACTGATGATATTAATTGTGATTAAATGTAGTTTTCTGATTGTTTGTTGAGCTCCAGTTCATTTATAAAGGCCAACAATGATAGAAATGAGATTCATTTCTCATTGCCGTTTCCCAGGAATGACATTTTCATGTGGAAAAATATATAATTAATTACACTCTCAAAATGAGCACATACACAACACTCTAATGCGTCTTCATCTCACCATGATCATCCTCTTGTGTCTCTGGTGGAAATACTGCCTGTGCGCGACGCGCCGCTGCACCTCGTGCCTGCGCTGCGCGTCCGCGCTGGTGACGTCACGCCGCCGCTTCAGCAGCACGTAACTGAGCGTGAACATGAGCGAGCGCAGCGTCTCGTCGTTGGCCATGTTTGCGCCTTTATTCGCGTCGGAGGTGCGAGCGCCACTGCATATACTCCACGAACAGCTGCGATCCGCGCAGTTACTCCGCGCACATGATGTCAATTCGCCATTATTACACCGGACTCCGCCAACACGTCCCTCGCGCTGCTGCTGCTGCTGCTGTGTCGCTGCCGCGGTGACGTCACTACACAGCGCCGCCCGCAGGCCTGACGTCACATCCCGGGGAATAATCTTCTCATCTGATGATTAGTGATGACAAACAAATTACACAAATAAAATCATTTTATGATGCCACCAGATTCTTTGAATTAAAAAGCAATCATTTATTCTTCATTTATCTCCTGTCATATCTCTTCTCTTCCTTTATATTGGATGATCAGATATTAGGCAGATGTTCAGACTTCCCAAAGACGGGAGGACACGAGTCCGGGGATTCTCCTGATGGCGTCACTCGCTCTGCTACTCCGGTTAAACGAAATATGTCATAAAACACCATCTGCCTATTTTCGTTTACATATTACAGTTTTTTACAATCACTTTAGCACTAATTTCAGAACCTTAACCAATTAATTAATTTTTCAAAACTCTAACAGTTTTTTCAATTGCTTGGATACAATACACATAAAACTAAGATCATTTGTTCATTTAACAGAAATCACCTGTTCAATATGACACAACTTAACATCAAAGTACTACTATTTCACAAGGCAATTCACACATTATATTTCAGATGAGTGTCTGTTTCATTACAATGACCCAACTATCAACTGACCCAACTGCTCAGAATGATACGGAACTGGTGCATTACTCTTAATGCATATGGAAACAGACAAACTATATTCCATGTTTAGATCATGGAAGTTTCAAGATAACGAGATTCATTGTCACCAATTAGCGTTGAGCATGAACCAATTACACTACATTATCTATGGATGTAATGTATTTTCCAAAATGTGGAAGCTGGATGCTGATGACAACCAACACAAATTCATATATTTGGATGAGGCAGGCTTTAACCTGGCCAAGACAAGGAGGAGAGGTCGGAATGTCATTGGCCAGCGGGCAACCATCCCAGTACCTGGACAACGTGGGGCCGACATTACCATGTGTGCGGCTATATCAGAAGATGGAGACCTCGTATTGGATCATGTAGTGCAGCTCTCCTTGATGAGCTTGATCCGGTCTGTAGAGCTGATGGCGTGACCTGTCATTGTGTGGGATAATGTCAGGCTCCACCGTGCTCATATGCTGCAAGCATGGTTTCAGGTCCATGCACAATTTACCCCCATACTCTCCTCTCCTTAACCCGATTGAGGTAGGGTTATGATAGGCGCTCTTCTCCAGGCCATGGATGACACATGACATCACGGCAGACCAGCGCCAGGCCTGGATTTGCCATGAAAACATCCATTGTGATGTAGATGAGAACCTGTGGCCAAATCAACAAGACCGAGCTGATGAATTTAGAAGTACAGTAATCACTCCTGTGTTTTGCTTTGTACAGTACAAGCAAGATGGAGAACACTGCATCTGATGTTTTACAGGACTGTCTCTCCTTTTCCATTTCATAGCTAATTATTTTGCCTTGATGTTGTGATTGTACGTTATTTTTTTTCATCAATATATTTCAGCTTTGTGTCTGTAGTGTTCTCTCTACTGCAGTACTCTTCCGGGATGGATGTAGTACATAATGAAACATGGATCACCTATTTTGTACTACAATATTTAATGATTGTACGAACAATGACACAGTGAAACTATCGGTTGTGTGTGTGTGGGTGATCTAAATCAACGTTTCAATGGTATTTCACAATAAATTTGTTTTTTGAACCAATGATTTGTGCAAGTGCAATATTTCTCTAAAGATATGAATGCACAATGCAATGTTTTGAACATTGGACAGCCTGTGTTACAACTGATGACCGTTTTGAAAAATGACGTGTGTTTGTCTCCACAGATGCTCGATTGGATTGAGATCTGGGGAATTTGGAGGCCAAGTCAACACCTCAAACTCGTTGTGCTGCTCAAACCATTCCTGAAGCATTTGTGCTTTGTGTCAGGAGCATTATCCTGCTGGAAGAGCCACAGCCACCAGGGAATACCGTTTCCATGAAAGGCTGTACATGGTCTCAACAATGCTTAGGTAGGTGGTACGTGTCAAAGTAACATCCACATGGATGGCAGGACCCAAGGTTTCCCAGCAGAACATTGCCCAAAGCATCACACTGCCTCCGCCGGCTTGCCTTCTTCCCATAGTGCATCCTGGTGCCATGTGTTCCCTAGGTAAGCCACGCACATGCACCCGGCCATCCACGTGATGTAGAAGAACACATGATTCCTCAGACCAGGCCACCTTCTTCCATTGCTCCGTGGTCCAGTTCTGATGCACTTTTGATAGATCCTGACCACTGCAGAACGGGAACACCCCACAGTTTTGGAGATGCTCTGACCCAGTCGTCTAGCCATCACAATTTGGCCCTTGTCAAACTCGCTCAAATCCTTACACTTGCCCATTTTTCCTGCTTCTAACACATCAACTTTGAGGACAAAATGTTCACTTGCTGCCTAATATATCCCACCCACTAACAGGAGCCGTGATGGAGAGATCATCAGTGTTACTCACTTCACCTGCCAGTGCTCATAATGTTATGCCTGATCTGTGTTTATATAAAAATAAGGCATTTTTCTCTCTCATTTGTAATTGTATGTAAGTGTGTGTAGTGTTTCTATCAGAAACGATGGATTGTGAACGTGTGTTATCTGGATCACATGAGATTCCCACAATGCTCCTCTGATTACAGACGGCCAAACCCTGATAAACGCTTGTGAAGCTCAAAAACACGTCCAGGTCTCATTTCATTTCAAAATCAAAAGGAAAACATTATATTTCTCATAATGAAGTTGAAGCATGTTTCAGGATTAGGACTGATCTGATCAATGGGAACTGAAGATGTTCGGCTCCATCACGAGTCCTGCTGTTTACTATCAGACGATCTCTATCAGCAAACACAGATTCCAATCATTAAACATGTCGTTCACGTTCAGCTCTGCTCGTTAAACCAGACGCCTGTGGTTGTGCTGGGGGTCATAAGGTCACGTGACCTCTGACCTCTGCTGATGGAGATGGAGGGATTACAGTCAGATGAGGAGATGAATGCAGCAGGAGATGTTAATGAGACTCTGCTGATCCTCTTCTCCTGCTGAGACACAGAGAGCCGCGGCCGCCGGCGTCCTCATAATCCTCACATGTGCAGAATCTTCCATTGTGCTGCTCCGCTCTCGTGTCCCGCCGACGCGCTCGCCTTTCATCCGCAGAACGGGTGGAATCAGTGCAGGTGATGAACAGATCCGACGGCGAGAGCAGACGCTGAGCAGAGCATCAAACATGGGCGCTTCAGACTGATTACTTTAGTCAGACGTCACTCACTGCACCAGATCGAACGTTAGAACCAGATGATCTGATGATGTTGTGTGTGGTTGCCAAGGTGTTGCTATGCAGATTCCAGAATGTCCTGTGCCGTTTTTCTCCTGCTGTGATTCTGAACTGAAGATCGTCTGATCACAGTAACGCATCAGCTAGTCCATCCATCCATCAATCCACCCACCAACCCATCCACACATCCATCCACACATCCATCATCTGTCCGTCCATCCACACATCCATCATCTGTCCATCCATCCATCCATCCATCCATCCATCCATCAAGTCAACTTTATTTATAATCTCTTTTTACAATGCAGATTGTTTCAAAGCAGCTTCACAGTGTTAAACAGGAAAATAATGAACAGAATTTGATTGGGCTGTACAGCCGCTCTGGAGAAAACGGTGATGTCATCAGCTCATTTCAATTATCATATATATTCAAGTAATGTAGTTGATATAGTTAATTTAGTTTAGCAATTACATTTATTTGGATATTTATTTGAAAATTGAGTGTCCCCAACTGAGCAAGCCAGAGGCGACAGTGGCAAGGAACCAAAACTCCATCAGGTGTCCTAATGGAGAAAAATAAACCTTGGGAGAAACCAGGCTCAGTCGGGGTGCCAGTTCTCCTCTGGCCAATTAACAAACAGTGTATGATTATTATTTTGGCAGCCTTATAGGTCAGAAGTAATATTAGATCGGAATATTCGAAAGATCGGAGGCATCACGCCGGAGACGGGTTTATTGAGGATGGCGTGTCGATTAAACAATTATTAAATAGGAATATTTGAAATATCGGAGTCATCACGCCGGACATGGATCCGGCTGACTGCAGTAAACCTCGGGATAAACAGAGAGACTAACATTAGCGTAGATGCCATTCTCCTTATGATGTGACGAGTACATCAGGTGTTATGGGAAGTGTTCCCGGTTCCGGCTGATCTAGTTAATGCAGCCTAACAATCATTTAACTGATTTGAATAAAATATAAATTAAAAATGTTTTATGTGTATGCCATAGTAAAGAGATGTGTTTTTAGTCTAGATTTAAACTGACAGAGTGTGTCTGCTTCCCGAACAATGCTAGGAAGGCTGTTCCAGAGTTTGGGTGCTAAATAGGAAAAGGATCGACCGCCTGCAGTTGATTTTGATATTCTAGGTATTATCAACTGGTCAGAGTTTTGAGACCGCAATAGACGTGATGGAGTATAATGCGTTAAGAGCTCGCTCAAGTACTGGGGAGCTAAACCATTTAGTGCTTTGTAAGTAATTAGCAAGATTTTAAAATGTATGCGATGTTTAATAGGGAGCCAGTGCAGTGTTGACAGAACCGGGCTAATATGGTCATACTTCCTGGTTCTAGTAAGAACTCGAGCTGCTGCGTTTTGGACCAGCTGGAGTTTATTTATTAAGCGAGCGGGGCAACCACCCAGTAGAGCATTACAATAATCTAGCCTTGAGGTCATGAACGCATGAACTAACTGTTCAGCATTTTGCATTGAAAGCATATGCCGTAATTTAGATATATTTTTAAGATGGTAGAATGCAGTTTTACAGATGCTAGAAACGTGGCTTTCAAATGAGAGATTGGTATCAAAGAGCACACCCAGGTTCCTAACTGACGACGAGGACTTGACAGAGCAGCCATCAAGTGTTAGACAGTATTCTAGGTTACTACATGTGGAGTTTTTTTGTCCAATAATTAAAATTTTATTTTTTTCTGAATTAAGTTGCAGGAAATTACTAGTCATCCAATTTTTTATATCAGCTATGCATTCCGTTAATCTTGTGAATTGGTAAGTTTCGTCAGGGCATGAAGAAATATAGAGCTGAGTATCGTCAGCATAACAATGAAAACTAACGCCATGCTTCCTAATGATATCTCCCAGTGGTAGCATGTACAGGGAGAAGAGCAACGGTCCTAGCACTGAGCCCTGCGGTACTCCATACTGAACTTGTGATCGGTATGACATCTCTTCATTTACTGCTACAAACTGATAACGGTCAGATAAGTATGATTTAAACCTTGCCAATGCAATTCCACTAATGACAACATAATTTTCGAGTCTATTCAAAAGAATGTTGTGGTCGATGGTATCGCTAAGATCGAGTAACACTAACAGAGAGATACAACCACGATCGGATGATAAGAGTAAATCATTTGTAACTCTAATGAGAGCAGTCTCAGTACTATGATACGGTCTAAATCCTGACGGGAAATCCTCACAGATACCATTTCTTTCTAAAAAGGAGCATAGTTGTGAGGACACTGCCTTTTCTAGTATTTTTGACAGAAAGGGTAGATTTGAGATTGGCCTGTAATTGACTAATTCTGTAGGGTCAAGTTGCGGTTTTTTTAATAAGTGGTTTAATAATAGCCAACTTAAAAGTTTTCGGTACATATCCTAATGTCAAGGATGAATTAATGATATTAAGAAGAGGATCTATGACCTCTGGAAGCATCTCTTTTAGTAGTTTAGTCGGTATAGGGTCGAGCATACATGTTGTTGATTTTGATGATTTAACGAGTTTAGCCAATTCTTCTTCTCCTATAGCAGTGAATGAATGTAATTTTTCCTCAGTGACACTACAATGCTCTGTCTGATGTGATACAGTAGTAGGCGGCTGCATGGTTATAATTTTTTTCCTAATATTATCAATCTTACAAGTAAAGAAGTTCATAAAGTCATTACTGCTGTGCTGTTGGCAGTCATCAGGAGTTGAAGCTTTATTTTTGGTTAATTTAGCCACTGTATCGAATAAATACCTAGGGTTGTGTTTGTTTTCTTCTAAGAGAGTCGAGAAATAAGCAGATCTAGCAGTTTTTACGGCCTTTCTGTATGAAATCATGCTCTCTTTCCACGAAATTTTCTTCCAGCTGCGCTCCATTTTTCTGGCTGCTGTTTTAAGGGCCCAGGTGTGCTCGTTGTACCACGGCGTTGGACTATTCTCTTTAATCTTCTTTAAGCGCAGAGGAGCAACTGTGTCTAAAGTGCTGGAAAAGAGAGAGTCAATAGTTTCTGTTGCAACATCAAGTTCCTCTGGGCTATCTGGGATGCTGAGGAGATGAAACTGATGAGGAAGTTTATTTATAAAGAAATCTTTAGTGGCAGCAGTGATAGTCCTGCCATATTTGAAGCGAGGGGACGGCTTTGCAGCCTTTGCTAAATTAAGTATACATGATACTAGGTAATGATCTGAGATGTCATCGCTCTGCTGCAGAATTTCAACGGTATCAACATTTATTCCATGTGACAATATTAGGTCTAGAGTATGATTACGGGGATGAGTGGGTCCTGATACGTGTTGCCTAACTCCAATAGAGTTTAGAATGTCTCTAAATGCCAATCCCAATGCGTCTTTTTCATTGTCTACATGGATATTAAAATCACCAACAATTAGGACTTTATCTGTAGCCAGTACTAACTCTGATAAAAAATCAGCAAATTCTCTGATAAAGTGTGTATTGTGCCCTGGTGGCCTGTATACAGTAGCCAACACAAATGTTAAACAGGATTTATCAATTTCACTACATAACGTTACATAAAGCACCAAAACTTCAAAATAATTATATTTGAAACTAGACTTCTGAGTAATACTGAAGATATTATAAATTACAGCAACACCTCCCCCTTTACCTTTCAGACGCGGCTCGTGTTTAAGGGAAGGGGCCATCCATCCACATATCCATCATCTATCCGTCCATCCATCCACCCTTCCATCCATCCACACATCCATCCATCCACCCTTCCATCCATCCACCCTTCCATCCATCCACCCACCCACCCATCCATCCATCCATCCACCCATCCGTCCGTCCGTCCATCCATCCATCCACCATTCCGTCCATCCATCCATCATCTGTCCGTCCGTCCACCCATCCATCATCTATCCGTCCATCATCCATCTATCATCCATCCACCCTTCCATCCATCCACCCACCCATCCGTCCATGCATCCATCCACCCATCCGTCCATCCATCATCTGTCCGTCCGTCTGTCCATCCGTCCAGTCACCCACCCATCATTCATCCATCCATCCATCAATCCATCCAAATAATATTAAATATAATAATAATTGCTATTTAATATTTATAATAATTTCTGCAGTTGTTGTTCTTGTGATTCATCATTAGTTATTTCTGGAATCTAAAGTGGAATAAGACATTCAAACATTAAAGAACATTCAATTCAGCCTTGTGTTTTTTTCCCTATTAAATAAAACTGAAAATGATTATAAACCGTCTATGCGTTATTTGAATCATTGATTAATAATATCATATATATTGAATTGATGTAGTTTGGGAGCAGCTGAATCTGCTGAAGGGTTTCCATTGGCTGGTCATGTGACTCGTCACGGCTCGCGCTCTATATAAACACACACACGTTACATTATTCCTCGAGACTCGCTGACGTGCGCGCGCGGTGGGTGGGAGCGCGCGTCTCAATGGCGCCGCTGCTGATGCTCGTTCATGACTCGAGCCCGTCAGCATCACCTGTTGATCCGAGGATGGGGAAGGTGAGTAAGATCATCATCGCAGGAACACCGACGCGACGTCTCGCCTGTAAATCGCGTTGTGTTGTTAGACCGAGGCGTGTGCGCGCGCTTATCATTAAACCGCTTTAAATTGTTTAAATGTATTTGTGTATTTCATTGATTTGATCTTTGATCTGACTGCTCTGATTCATTCAGAGTCGTGTCGTGCTCCGCTGTGATTCGGAGTCACTTCGCTTCGGGTGCACAGATGCTCCGGCACAGATTCGGGCTCAAACTCTCCGCGCGCGCAACAGGTGCGAGCGGGCACGAGCGCGGCAGGTCGGCGTGAGCGCGCAGCTGCTGAAGGGCGTTTTACGCGCTGTTTATCATGGCTATGATTTATGTTTTATTAGGAGTATCATTATTAGTGATGAAACCCGTCTCTCTACACTCTTCTGTGATGAACCTTTAACACTCTCAAAGGGTTTATAGAGGAAAAAGGTTATTAACATGTTATTCACACTAACAAATATTGTTCTATTAAGAACTGATCATTGTTTGTCCAATGTCATCACTGCAAAACCCCTTTGAAACCTTTATTTGTGTGTGTATGTGTGTGTGTGTGTGTGTGTGTGTGTGTAAGTGTTGCTCCTCTTCACCTGAGCAATCCCACTGAAGGAGGAAGCCCAGTCACAGACACCTAGCAACCAGCCACTCTATAGCGATGGGGTGTGTGTGTGTAAACACTGAGTGATGTGTGTGTGTGTGTGTGTGTGTGTGTGTGTGTGTAAACACTGAGTGATGTGTGTGTGTAAACACTGAGTGATGTGTGTGTGTAAACACTGAGTGATGTGTGTGTGTAAACACTGAGTGATGTGTGTGTGTGTGTGTGTGTGTGTGTGTAAACACTGAGTGATGTGTGTGTGTGTGTGTGTAAACACTGAGTGATGTGTGTGTGTGTGTAAACACTGAGTGATGTGTGTGTGTGTGTGTGTAAACACTGAGTGATGTGTGTGTGTAAACACTGAGTGATGTGTGTGTGTAAACACTGAGTGATGTGTGTGTGTAAACACTGAGTGATGTGTGTGTGTAAACACTGAGTGATGTGTGTGTGTGTAAACACTGAGTGATGTGTGTGTGTGTGTGTAAACACTGAGTGATGTGTGTGTGTGTGTGTGTGTAAACACTGAGTGATGTGTGTGTGTGTGTGTGTGTGTGTGTGTAAACACTGAGTGATGTGTGTGTGTGTGTAAACACTGAGTGATGGTGTGTGTGTGTGTAAACACTGAGTGATGGTGTGTGTGTGTAAACACTGAGTGATGTGTGTGTGTGTGTAAACACTGAGTGATGGGTGTGTGTGTGTGTGTGTGTTTGTAAACACTGAGTGATGGGGTGTGTGTGTGTGTGTGTGTTTGTAAACACTGAGTGATGGGGTGTGTGTGTGTAAACACTGAGTGGTGTGTGTGTGTGTGTGTGTGTAAACACTGAGTGATGGGATGTGTGTTTGTGTGTGTGTGTGTGTGTGTACACTGAGTGATGGTGTGTGTGTGTAAACACTGAGTGGTGTGTGTGTGTGTGTGTAAACTGAGTGATGGGGTGTGTGTGTGTGTGTTTGTAAACACTGAGTGATGGTGTGTGTGTGTGTGTGTGTGTGTGTGTGTGTGTGTGAACACTGAATGATGGGGTGTGTGTGTGTGAACACTGAGTGATGGGATGTGTGTGCGTGTGTGTGTGTGAACACTGAGTGAGGGGATGTGTGTGTGTGAACACTGAGTGAGGGGATGTGTGTGTGTGAACACTGAGTGATGGGATGTGTGTGTGTGTGTTTGTAAACACTGAATGATGGGGTGTGTGTGTGTGTGTGAACATTGAGCGATGGGATGTGTGTGTGTGCGTGAACACTGAGTGAGGGGATGTGTGTGAACACTGAGTGATGGGGTGTGTGTGTGTGTGTGTGTGTGTGTGTGTGAACACTGAATGATGGGATGTGTGTGTGTGTGTGTTTGTAAACACTGAGTGATGGGTTGTGTGTGTGTGTGAACACTGAGTGATGGGGTGTGTGTGTGTGTGTGTGTGTGTGAACACTGAATTATGGGGTGTGTGTGTGAACACTGAGTGATGGGATGTGTGTGAGTGTGTGTGAATACTGAGTGAGGGGATGTGTGTGTGTGTGTGTGTAAACACTGAGTGATGGGATGTGTGTGTGTGTGTTTGTAAACACTGAGTGATGGGGTGTGTGTGTGTGTGTGTGTGTGAACACTGAATGATGGGGTGTGTGTGTGTGTGTGAACACTGAGTGATGGGATGTGTGTGTGTGTGTGTGTGTGTGAACACTGAGTGAGGGGATGTGTGTGTGTGAACACTGAGTGATGGGATGTGTGTGTGTGTGTTTGTAAACACTGAATGATGGGGTGTGTGTGTGTGTGTGAACACTGAGTGATGGGTTGTGTGTGTGTGAACATTGAGCGATGGGATGTGTGTGTGTGCGTGAACACTGAGTGAGGGGATGTGTGTGTGTGTGTGAACACTGAGTGATGGGGTGTGTGTGTGTGTGTGTGTGTGAACACTGAATGATGGGATGTGTGTGTGTGTGTTTGTAAACACTGAGTGATGGGTTGTGTGTGAACATTGAGCGATGGGATGTGTGTGTGTGTGCGTGAACACTGAGTGAGGGGATGTGTGTGTGTGTGTGTGTGTGTGAACACTGAGTGATGGGGTGTGTGTGTGTGTGTGTGTGTGTGTGTGTGTGTGTGTGAACACTGAATGATGGGGTGTGTGTGTGTGTGTGTGAACACTGAGTGATGGGATGTGTGTGAGTGTGTGTGAATACTGAGTGAGGGGATGTGTGTGTGTGTGTGAACACTGAGTGATGGGATGTGTGTGTGTGTGTGTGTGTGTGTGTGTGTGTGAACACTGAGTGATGGGATGTGTGTGTGTGTGTGTGTGTGTGTGTGTGTGAACACCGAGTGAGGGGATGTGTGTGAGTGCGTGCGTGTGTGTGTGTGTGAACACTGAGTGAGGGGATGTGTGTGTGTGAACACTGAGTGATGGGATGTGTGTGTGTGTGTGTGTGTTTGTAAACACTGAGTGATGGGGTGTGTGTGTGTGTGTGTGAACACTGAATGATGGGATGTGTGTGTGTGTGTTTGTAAACACTGAGTGATGGGGTGTGTGTGTGTGTGTGTGTGAACACTGAATGATGGGGTGTGTGTGTGTGTGTGAACACTGAGTGAGGGGATGTGTGTGAGTGTGTGTGTGTGTGTGTGAACACTGAGTGAGGGGATGTGTGTGAGTGTGTGTGTGAATACTGAGTGAGGGGATGTGTGTGTGTGTGTGTGTGTGTGTGAACACTGAGTGATGGGATGTGTGTGTGTGTGTGTGTGTGTGTGTGTGTGTGTGAACACTGAGTGAGGGGATGTGTGTGTGTGTGTGTGTGTGTGTGTGTGTGTGTGTGTGTGTGAACACTGAGTGAGGGGGGGTGTGTGTGTGTGTGTGTGTGTGTGAACACTGAGTGATGGGATGTGTGTGTGTGTGTGTTTGTAAACACTGAGTGATGGGGTGTGTGTGTGTGTGAACACTGAATGATGGGATGTGTGTGTGTGTGTGTTTGTAAACACTGAGTGATGGGGTGTGTGTGTGTGTGTGTGTGTGTGTGTGAACACTGAATGATGGGGTGTGTGTGTGTGTGAACACTGAGTGAGGGGATGTG
>CM077200.1:202663-215163 GCA_039654625.1 Rhinogobio ventralis
TGTGTGTGTGTGTGTGTGTGAACACTGAGTGAGGGGATGTGTGTGTGTGTGAACACTGAGTGATGGAATGTGTGTGTGTGTGTGTGTGTGTGAACACTGAGTGATGGGATGTGTGTGTGTGTGTGTGAACATCGAGTGAGGGGATGTGTGTGAGTGTGTGTGTGTGTGTGTGTGTGTGAACACTGAGTGAGGGCATGTGTGTGAGTGTGTGTGTGTGTGTGTGAACAGTGAGTGATGGGATGTGTGTGTGTGTGTGTGTGTGTGAACACTGAGTGAGGGGATGTGTGTGTGTGTGAACACTGAGTGATGGGATGTGTGTGTGTGTGTGTGTGTGTGTGAACACTGAGTGATGGGATGTGTGTGTGTGTGAACACTGAGTGATGGGATGTGTGTGTTTGTGTGTGAACACTGAGTGAGGGGATTAAACATGAAAAAGATGGAAGTGTCTCCATTATGATGTTGTGTGTCTTGAACTTATATAAATTCATTCAGTTACTTTTTTGAGAAATGTCTCAGTGTTGTTTTTCAGATTATTAGCACCGAAGGTAATCGTTGGCGTTCTTCTTATTCTTCCGCCATGTGAGTCTATGGCAGCCCATAAAACCGCTTGTGGGAAAGTTATGAAATTTGGCACAGAGATAGTGTCAGTTAGTTCATGCGTTCATGACCTCAAGGCTAGATTATTGTAATGCTCTACTGGGTGGTTGCCCTGCTCGCTTAATAAACAAACTCCAGCTGGTCCAAAACGCAGCAGCTGGAGTTCTTACTAGAACCAGGAAGTATGACCATATTAGCCCGGTTCTGTCAACACTGCACTGGCTCCCTAATAAACATCACATACATTTTAAAATCTTGCTAATTACTTACAAAGCACTAAATGGTTTAGCTCCCCAGTACTTGAGCGAGCTCTTAACGCATTATACTCCATCACGTCTATTGCGGTCTCAAAACTCTGGCCAGTTGATAATACCTAGAATATCAAAATCAACTGCAGGCGGTCGATCCTTTTCCTATTTAGCTCCTAAACTCTGGAACAGTCTTCCTAGCATTGTTCGGGAAGCAGACACACTCTGTCAGTTTAAATCTAGACTAAAAACACATCTCTTTACTATGGCATACACATAGAACATTATCAGTTTATATTATTCAAATCAGTTAAATGATTGTTAGGCTGCATTAACTAGGTCAGCCGGAACCGGGAACACTTCCCATAACACCTGATGTACTCGTTACATCATAAGAAGAATGGCATCTACGCTAATGTTAGTGTCTCTGTTTATCCCGAGGTTTACTGCAGTCAGCCGGATCCGGATCAGATGGTGGACCTGCGCCTGGACATGACCAACTCATCCCTGAAGTGTCTGCAGAGACCGTGTCCACTAGACTCTCCTTCCCTTCCCCTCTGTACAGATAAACACACATGCACACACATGTATCCAAACACACTTGCCTATAGGCTGAACACGCAATGCTTGCGTACATGCCGTCGCCGTTTTTACGGATTTGCCTTTTTAGGGGTTTGCGCAGGGATGATGATGGTATAGTTTCAAAACTATTTCAAACCTATTTCATGGTTTCGTTCTCCGGCCACCAGAAGCTGTTCCCGTGCGGATGGGGTCTGGAACGCATTGGGGGTTTTTTTCAATCAAAAACGTACTTTAGCTTTTCTTCTAATGCAAAATTAATTTCCTATTATCACTGTAAAGCTGCTTTGAAGCAATCTGTGTTGTGAAAAGCGCTATATAAATAAGGTGACTTGACTTGACACACACACTCACTCTCTTACACACACACACATTCAGTGTTCATACGGAGACACACACACACACACACACACATATACACACACACACACATTCAGTGTTCATACAGACACACACACACGCTGAAATGTTAGGTTTATCATTGAATAAAGCGTTATCTCTGCGTCTGAACTCACACACTTCCTCACTCTCTAGTATGAAGAACAGAGTCATGTGACGGCCACTTCACTGACCCATGAGCCCACGGGAGAGGACTGACGACCGCCAGTGAAGCGGCGCGACTGGCGCTCATACGTCACGTGACCCTAACAACATGGAGGATGTAGGACATTCATACTACACACACTCATACTGTATCGAACACACTTTTTAACATTCGTGAAGGTCAAACTCAAATGTAGTACGTACTCAGACAGGATGTGATTTTAGACGCAGCATCAAAGTCTGTATTATTTGTGTGGTTTGGATGTTATAGATCTATATGATATTGTTATTGCTGTTCCTGGATCAGCGTACCCGTCCTGTCTGCTGTTCCTGGATCAGCGTACCCGTCCTGTCTGCTGTTCCTGGATCAGCGTACCCGTCCTGTCTGCTGTTCCTGGATCAGCGTACCCGTCCTGTCTGCTGTTCCTGGATCAGCGTACCCGTCCTGTCTGCTGTTCCTGGATCAGCGTACCCGTCCTGTCTGCTGTTCCTGGATCAGCGTACCCGTCCTGTCTGCTGTTCCTGGATCAGCGTACCCGTCCTGTCTGCTGTTCCTGGATCAGCGTACCCGTCCTGTCTGCTGTGTGGAAGACTAGTGATTTTGTTGTGAAACTGAACATAAGAGCAACAACAAAACCCAGTCTGCCTCTCGGCACAGGACACACCGTCACGCCTGTGGGGTTTAATACAGCTTATTAAAACATATTGATTTAAAAATGTCTGAGTTAACCTAATATTTACTGGGTTATTTTACACTTAATGTTCAGTAGTATTGATCTGAACTGATTTCAGCGGAATCACTGTTTACTGTAGTCTTTTACAGCAGGTTTAGATTAGATGATATTTCCCTGTGTATAAAGCCCATCGAGACCATCTGTACAGTGCATACAAATAAAGCTGACTGGACTTTACTGTAAAACAACAGAAGTGTGTAATAAATCATGAAAACATCTCCGATTCGTGACTTTAACATGAAACTGTTTGTCACTTCAATCTTTATAATCAATGAAATAAAACAATAGTAAATAACATTAAACACGGTCTCCAAACACAACAAACTAACTCGGAATTAATCCAGGAAGCACTTTAATTCCAAACACTCGTATCTCTAAAACATTAAAATATTTAAAATGTCGTTTCTGGTACAGCATAAGAACTCAGTGACTTCATACATGCCAGACGAGTTGTTCATACATTCCGTGTTTACATCAGCTGACCGAGTTTCACCAGATGCATGATGGGGGATTGAGTTCCCGTGAGGCACAACGACACCGGCTGATACGAGCAAGCGGACTACATTCCCCACAAGTCTGCGCGCGACAAGCTTGCCGGTCGACGTGCTGGCGTTCGTAACGGGTGACGGGTGTTATTGTAGTTCTTTGCGCGGCTCGCACTGTGCGTTGACCGCGCGTACGGACTACGATACCCAGCGTTCCTAGCGGCAGTGGTAAACAGAGCTGTCAAACAACATCATCGACGCCATTTCGACAGCAGCCTTAAAATGGCAGTAAAATGCAGAGCGAGGATCGCTTCTCACTAAATAAGAAGCGACGCTCGCTTCCTGCGCTCGCGAATACAAACGCGCTTTAACGGACACTCGAAGAAGTCACGCGCCGATAAGATGGATATCAGCGCGGCGGTGTTTAACGCGGCGAGAGACGGAAAACTGAAGCTCATCCAGAAGTTGCTGAGCAACAAAAGCGCGGAGGAGCTGGAGGCGCTGGCGGAGGAGAAGACGCAGGGAGGCACGCCGCTGCTCATCGCGGCTCGCTACGGACACCTGGAGGTCGTGGATTACCTGCTGGAGCACTGCAAGGCCAACGTGGAGCTCGGGGGATCCGTCAACTTCGACGGCGAGACGATCGAAGGCGCTCCGCCGCTGTGGGCGGCCTCCGCCGCGGGACACCTGCCGGTGGTGAAGACGCTCCTGAAGCACGGAGCCTCCGTCAACAACACCACCCTCACCAACTCCACGCCGCTGCGTGCCGCCTGTTTCGACGGACACCTGGAGATCGTGCGCTACCTGGTTGAGCATCACGCTGACATGGAGGTGGCCAACCGGCACGGACACACCTGCCTGATGATCTCATGCTACAAGGGCCACCGCGACATCGCCAAGTTCCTGCTGGAGCGCGGGGCCGACGTCAACCGCAAGAGCGTGAAGGGCAACACGGCTCTGCATGACTGCGCCGAGTCCGGGAGCCTGGAGATCATGAAGATGCTGCTGAAGTGCGAGGCGCGCATGGAGCGGGACGGCTACGGGATGACACCGCTGCTGGCCGCCAGCGTCACTGGACACACCAACATCGTAGAGTACCTGGTGCACCAGCCGCGGCCCAGCCGGGAGGAGCGCGTCGACGCGCTGGAGCTTCTGGGAGCCACTTTCGTGGACAAGAAGCGCGATCTGCTGGGCGCCATGCGCTACTGGAGGAGGGCGATGGAGCTGCGGCAGGCGGGAGAGAAGGCGGGCGGCTTCCTGGCTAAACCGCCGGCGGGGGCGCCGGTGCCGGCGTACGACTGCGCCCGCGAGGTGTCCACGGCCGAGGAGCTAGAGGCGCTGATCACCGACCCAGACGAGATGCGCATGCAGGCGCTACTAGTGCGCGAGCGCATCCTCGGGCCGTCACACCCCGACACCTCCTACTACATCCGCTACCGCGGTGCCGTCTACGCCGACTCGGGCAACTTCCAGCGCTGCATCAGCCTGTGGAAGTACGCGCTGGACATGCAGCAGAGCAATCTGGACCCGCTCAGCCCCATGACGGCCAGCAGCTTCCTGTCCTTCGCCGAGCTCTTCTCCTTTGTGCTGCAGGACCGCGCCAAAGGCACCCTGTGCACCCGCGTCACCTTTCAGGACCTGATGGGCGTCCTGGGGAAGAGCGTGCGGGAGGTGGAGCGTGCCGTGGCGCAGCGGGATAGCCCTCCGGAGGCGCCGCAGTTCACCAAAGCACTGTCCATCATCCTGCACCTGCTCTTCCTGCTGGAGAAGCTGGACTGCGCCCCGGAGCAGGAGCACCACAAGCGGCAGACCGTCTACCGGCTGCTGAAGCTGAACCCGCGGGCGCGGAGCGGCTACACGCCGCTGCACATGGCCGTGGACAAGGACACCACGTCGGTGGGCCGCTACCCGGTGGGCCGCTTCCCGTCGCTGGCCGTGGCCGAGCTGCTGCTGGAGTGTGGGGCCGACGTGGACTCGCGCGACTGTGAGAACAACACGCCGCTGCACGTGGCCGCCGCCAACGGCTCCCCCGAGATCATGGCGGCGCTGATCCGGGCCGGCGCTCACTTCGACGCCACCAACGCCCAGCACAAGACGGCCTACGAGCTGCTGGACGAGCAGAGCAGCGGGAAACACGCGCTCCAGCCGCTCAACCACGTCACGCTGCAGTGTCTGGCGGCCCGTGCCATCGAGAAACACAGACTCCCCTACAAAGGGCTCATCTCGGAGGAGATGGAGGCGTTCATCGAGCTGCACTGACCGCACACCTGACCTCCGGACACAACCCTGGGACAAGCCCTGGTCTCTCCCGTCGCTCCTGTGTGTGCGGGAGACGAGCGAGTGTGCCTCTTTGTGTTGGTTGCTCTTCTCTGATCGGCGTGACGAACTGAGTGTCTAGACTCTGTGTTTTAACACGCATTAGTTCTTCTTCCCGTCGCTGATCCTGAAGGACTTTAAGCCCACGGTGCCAAATACTAGCCTTACATGATCATCTTTTCTAATGTGTGGTTTTAACGTGTTTTTATTGAATGACTCTTTTGTTTGGGGAGTGAGTGTAATATATAGACCTCGGCACTTTAACAGCTGTTCTTGAATCGCTGGCGTTACGTTGATGATATCTATGCAGTTTATTAACGGAGGTGCGTTTTCTCTCTGCAGGGTTACGTGGAAACGCTTCATATGCATCGTAGTCTTACTCTGATTGCCTTTAAGTTTATTTGGGATGGCTGGAATGATTTGTGTTTCTGCCGTCGAATGAAAGCACTTTGAAAATGTTAACCTCTAAAACCAGAGACTTCAGAAACTGATTTGGTTAATTTAAGACAATTTACTACAAGACAAAAAGGTGTGTGGTGATGCCTGAATAAACCTCAGTGTCCCATCTGTCTGTCTGCTCTCGTCCAAGCGCTCATGCCAAGGAAAGGGTCATATTTAACATGCACTGAACATGTTTCTGATCGCCGGTTTACACATCCTGGGGTTTTCACGATGCGCTCATTCATATTTCTACAGTTAATGTTATTTCAGTTTGTCTCATGAATACACACTCCGGTCACTAAACCAGGAAATTACAGTTAATTAGTGTTTTATTTTCATTTTCAAAACCTTCAATTTCAACTTAATTTGACCTTCCACAATGTTAAGGCCTTAGAAATGTCTTAAATTTGATCAGAAAGTAAAGTAAATCTTAAATTCAACAGATGCACAAAACGTGGACAGAATTGCAGAATCCATTCATAAAAATGTAACTTACTGTATTTTTACGATCTCTTTATGAACTTTCTGAAGTGTCAACGGAGGGACAGAAATCTTCCCATTTCATTGCTAATATCCTCATTTGTGTTCCGGAGATGAACGAAATTAACCATTCAAGCAGAGTCCAGAATGATTCAAATAAAACAGATTTCATAAGGCCCTAAATGTAATGTCATGCGCTGCAGATGCTCCTCAGGATTTCTGTTTTCCAGCACATCCTTAATTCAGGACACATTAATGACAGCAAAATGAAGAAATGAAGTCTTGTTTTCTGAGAAATTGAACAGAATTAAGAGTTTCTGCTTAAAACAAGAACAAATATCGGTCATTGGGTATGAAATTACTTATTTTTATGAGCACATTGGCAAATATTTGTTCTCGTTTTAATCATAAAATCACTTTCACAAGATTTCTCATCTCAAACTTTAAGCAGTTTTTTGTCAAATTAATTATGAAGTGATGGAAATCTGTTGGAAATTGTGTTCTCAAACTCCTATAACGCGACTCATTTACATGAGAGAACATACTGACGTCTTTATTTTCTTTAATTGCTCTTAAAAGGCTTCATGAAACCCTGATATCGTCAATGCAACATTTCTCATGTTTGTTTAGTTTTTATTTCCATTAACAGAACTGTTTTTAATAGTTGCATTTAACGGTAATGACCCTGAGGCCATTCATCACGTCTCAGGAAAAGAGTAATGTTCTTTCATTGGTAGTGTGTGAAGTGTGACTGTAGGTTAGGGTGTGTGTCCGACAGGAGGGGCTTCATCTCTGCATTACAGGGCAAAGGCTTCATTTCTGTGTGCAAAGTTAGTTTGAGCATTGATGCTGTGGAAAACTCGAGCATCAGAGGTCAGTATTGTTTTATTTTTCTCTTCCGTCGCACACAGCGTTTCCATCAGTTGCATTTTAACACATTCTCTAACCTTTATCTGCAGAAATATGTTAATTCTGAGATGCGTCATGTTATCTGAGGGTAATAATGTCCTGTTTTATTTCCCATCAGCCCTCAGTGGTCCTCGTGTGTGCATCAGAAACCTGATCCGGCGGCCGAGCCGATATAAATATCCGTGCCGTGCGTCTCGGGGCCTATTTCAGGTCCTGGGCCCCGTAAGCGGATCCGCCAGGCCTGGGGTCAGTCTTTACATCCACACTCACACTCCATCAGTCCGTTACGGCACAGACGGCACAGACGGCTTTATTGAGATTCAGCGTTAAATGTTGTGTTTTTATAGATTAAACCAGCCTAACAGAAGCTGAAGGGGTTAAATACTGAAATACACACAAATATACATTTAATGTTTTTAGAAGAAGTCTCTTCACCAAAGCTGCGTTTATCTGATCATAAATACAGTAAACAGTGAAATATGACTCCAGTGTGAATCAGCTGTTCTCTATGTGAATATATAGTAAAGTGTAATTTATTCCTGTGATCAAAGCTGAATTTATCATCATTACTCCAGTCTTCAGTGTCACATGACCCTTCAGAAATCATTCTCATATGAGGATCTGATGCTCATTTATGATTATTCTCAGTGTTGAAAACATTGATAACTTGTATTCTTCAGGATTCTGTGATGAATATTCAGTTCAGAAGAACAGCATTTATCAGAAATAGAATCTTTGTAACATTATAAATGTCTTTAATGTCACTTTTGATAATTTTTTTCTTTCTTACCCCCAATTTTTGAATGGCAATGCATCACAAAAGTGTTTTCAACACTGATAATAATCATAACTGTTTGAGCATCAAATCCTCATATGAGAATGATTTCTGAAGGGTCATGTGACACTGAAGACTGGAGTAATGATGATAAATTCAGCTTTGATCACAGGAATAAATCACACTTTACTATATATTCACATAGAGAACAGCTGATTCACACTGGAGTCATATCTCACTGTTTACTGTATTTATGATCAGATTAATGAGCAGAAGAGACTCTTACAGAAACATGAAACACGTGAACGGCCGTGTGTGATATAAGGTCACAAATGAAACGGATCAACAGCCTTTGATGGGAATGACGGAGAACGACTTCACATTATAGGACTGTCTTCACTCATTAGAGTGTTGTGTATGTGCTCATTTTGAGAGTGTAATTAATTATATATTTTTCCACATGAAAATGTCATTCCTGGGAAACGGCAATGAGAAATTAATCTCATTTCTATCATTGTTGGCCTTTATAAATGAACTGGAGCTCAACAAACAATCAGAAAACTACATTTAATCACAATTAATATCATCAGTGTGTGATTTCATAGAGACATGTTTTCAAAGTAAATAAGACTTGTTTTATCCTTAACTCAACAAAACAGAATTGTGTAATCGAACACACAGATTTGGGTTAAATGGATCGCCGTGTCATTGTTCACCATAAACCCATCCTCATATATACACACTTCTCAAAATAATATACTCATTTCAAGAGGTAACATTAACACGAGCCTCTGAAGAAGTATAAAGCAAAACATTAAATGTGTAAAAAAGGTGAACGAGCAGCGCTATCGTTTAATCGGCCAGTCTCGCACATCCCATAATAACTGCACCTGATCACTAGATCATTCTGGATAACGGAGGACGTGTTTCTTTATAATCGGGCACTCACTCAGCGATCATCACTGTACGGTCATCTTTCTGAACAACTCTCTCTTTGATAATATGAATACATCATAAATGTGTTATTAGTGTTATCAGAAGGACGCGTGATATTGATAAAGGGCACCAGTGACCGAAAGCTCAAAATATCAGCATTAAGAGACGCTTCGTGACCTTTGCACGTGTTTTGGGTCCTTCAGGGTTTCTTTAACATTCAATATTATGTCACATGACATCACCCAATGCATTATGGTCCAGAAGGGTCACTGATGTCTGTTATCCAGGAATGACATTAGAGAAATCATAATTGTAATAAAAATGTAAATAATCTTAGTATCATCAGGTCTCACTGAAAACATCAGTACAATTATGCCCAAGGAGATTTTAAATACGTTTATTCATATCTTTTGAGCTCAATAGTTCCTTAAAGATTAATTATTTATAATGAATACTCACATGAGGGGTAAGTCGAGTCACTTAATGTCGTGTATTTAAAAGTGCATATATTTGTAATATTATGAATATGTTTTGGACGCCAGAATCGACGGCACGTCACTGACCCTCAAATAAACAAACACTGAAATCCAATTTTATATCAAATATACATTTAATGAAACCCGTTGAACTCAAAGTCTGCTCAGAAATTAAAAGCCATAAATGTAAAGAAGTTGTGTTTCAAATCTGAGGTTGATATCTCACGAATAACTGTTCAACACACACACACACACACACACACCATTGATCAGATCAGATACACAGGGAGACGCGAGTTCTTGCTTTACAGGCCTAACCCTCAGAAAATGGAGCCATCTTGTAAAAAAATTAAATTATGAAGCCTTGCCAGCAGAATGAAAGCCTATTAACACAGATTACATCATTTTATAATTAAATGTCCCTGAGATAAAACATTGCAGTTTCATTGGGGACATTTGTGGTCCTGAGTGTAAGCTAGTGTAAAACCGATCCAACACTGAACCGACCCGACACTGAACCGACTCCACACTGAACTGAACCGACTCCACACTGAACTGAACCGACCTGAACTGAACCGACTCCACACTGAACTGAACTGAACCGACTCCACACTGAACTGAACCGACCCGACACTGAAGCGGCTCCACACTGAACTGAACCGACCCGACACTGAAGCGGCTCCACACTGAACTGAACCGACTCCACACTGAACCGAACCGACCCGACACTGAACCGACTTGACACTGAACTGAACCGACCCGACACTGAACCGACTCGACACTGAACTGAACCGACTCGACTCGACACTGAACTGAACCGACTCGACACTGAACTGAACCGACTCCACACTGAACTGAACCGACTCCACACTGAACTGAACCGACTCCACACTGAACTGAACCGACTCCACACTGAACCGACCCGACCCGACACTGAACCGACCCGACCCGACACTGAACCGACTCCACACTGAACCGACTCCACCCGACACTGAACCGACTCCACACTGAACTGAACCGACCCGACACTGAACCGACTCCACACTGAACTGAACCGACCCAACACTGAACCGACTCGACACTGAACTGAACCGACCCGACACTGAACCGACTCGACACTGAACTGAACCGACTCCACACTGAACTGAACCGACTCGACACTGAACTGAACCGACTCGACACTGAACTGAACAGACTCGACACTGAACCGACCCCACACTGAACCGACCCCACACTGAACCGACCCCACACTGAACCGACCCCACACTGAAGCGACTCCACACTGAACTGAACTGAACTGAACTGAACCGGCTCGACACTGAACTGAAGCGACTCCACACTGAACTGAACTGAACTGAACTGAACCGACTCCACACTGAACCGACCCGACACTGAAGCGACTCGACACTGAACTGAACCGGCTCGACACTGAACTGAACTGAAGTGACTCGACACTGAGTCGATCTGAATAATGACTCTACTGTCTCTGTAGAGCTGCTTTGTCTCTCATCTGATGACGTTTGATCATTGATTCTGTTATTGTCCTGTTTATGACTGTGAATGATTTGTACTGTATGAAGTGCTGGGCTGATCTTGTTCTCCTCTCCTAGATGATGATCGCTCAGACGTCTCGCCCCGTCAGTGATGTCAAGGCGCGTCCCGGGTGTGGAGCAATATAGAGAGCATGGATTGGTGGGAGCGGGTGGTGATGAGGGAGTTCCAGCCGTCCGACTGGCTGGAGAAGTTCCGCATGACCAAAGAGACAATCTTCCTGCTGTGCGGCAAACTGAAGCCGCGGCTCAACCGACAGGACACGCGTCTGCGCCCGGCGCTGCCGCTGGAGAAACGGGTGGCCGTGGCGCTGTGGCGTCTGGCCTCCAACGTGGAGTACCGCACCATCAGCACCCTGTTCGGCGTGGGCCGCTCCACCGTCTGCAAGTGCGTGCGGGACGTGTGCCACGCTATCGTGTTGCTGCTGCGGCCACTGTACCTGCGCACGCCCAGCGAGCAGGAGCTGGAGGACGCCGCCCGGCTCTTCGCCACGCGCTGGGGCTTCCCGCACTGCGTGGGCGTGGTGGGCAGCCTCCACGTGCCCATCATCGCCCCTTCCAGCAACACCGACAACTACTGGAACAGCCGCGGCTGGCTGTCGGTGGTCACGCAGGGCGCTGTCAACGGCCTGGGTCAGTTCTGGGACGTGTGCGCTGGCTTTCCGGGCAGCACCGAGCACTCAGCCATCCTGCAGAACTCCACGCTGTGGGTGCGCGGCTTCGATGGAGGCTTCCTGCTGCATGAGCCGCCGCTGGACTTCATGGGCCGGCCGCTGGGCTACCTGATGCTGGGCGATGCCGGATACCCGCTGAAGAGCCACCCCGAGTCCAGCGAGCTCACGGCCGGACAGAGGGCCTTCAGACGGTCCGGTGTGAATGGACTTGTGCTGAAGACAGTCTGTATCGTGTGTGTGTGTGTGTGTGTGTGTGTGTGTGTGTGTGTGTGAGCCGGATGTTGAATTAATGTGATTCTCTTCACTTGACTTCATACACGGCTGTTCAAAAGTTTTGGTCGGTAAGATTTTTTACGCTTTTGGTCTTTTCTGCTCACCAAGGCTGCATTTATTTGATTAAAAAGTACACAAAAAACAGTAATATTGTGAAATATTATTAAATTGTAGAATAACTGAATATATAGTAAAGTGTAATTTATTCCTGTAAATTTTCAGCATCATTACTCCAGTCTTCAGTGTCACATGATCCTTCAGAAATCACTCTATGATCATTTATTATGATTATTATCACTGTTGGAAACAGTTTGTAAAAGACCTTTTCAGGATTCTTTAAAGAAATGAAAGTTCTAAATACTGTTCTTTTGAACTTTCTATTCATCAAAGAGTCAAACACTGATTTCCAACACTGATAATAATCATAAGTCCTCATATCAGAGTGATTTCTGAAGGATCATGTGACACTGAAGACTGGAGTAAT
>CM077200.1:222663-227663 GCA_039654625.1 Rhinogobio ventralis
CGCGTATGAGAGATAAAGGGATTACACCGGAGAATAGCCTGCTTCACCTGCTTACGGTGCTGTTACTGTAGCCATATCACCGGAGCTGCGGGTGTTTATTAGAGTAAATGCGTGTGTTTATTGGATCTGACGCGTTTGCGCCTTTGTTCCGATTTCGCTCGAGACTCTCTTTCTTTCTCTCCGGATTGAGAGGAGAGCCGGATAATTAACGTGAGATCTGTGTTTTCTGGGTGGATCTAATGGCAGAGATCAGGGAAATATGAAGGAAAATTACCAGCAGTTTCTAACAAAGCCCGTGCGCGCGCATAGAAATCATGATTCTACATATATTACACGAGTCCGCTTATTATTGCCTGGTCGATACATAAAATAATATTACCTGCACAAAGAATATCATTTCTACTTATACGCTAAAGCTGCTCTTCGAATGATCTGTTGTAAAAATCACCAAATTGAACTGTAAAAAATCATTGTTTTTATATGAATTGTTTGTTATCATTTGCTGCGGTTGCTAGGGTGTTGCTAAGGTGTATTTCTGAGGTGATTGTGGTTCTGTGCAGATCTCACGGGTTTCTCATCATGATCTCAGCTGTGTCCTGACAGAGAATTCTCTCAATGGTGTATAAAGCGTTGTGGACACACTTCCTGTTCATGTCACTTCAAGCAGCATCGGGGTTTGATTTGCCTTTATTCTGTGTTAAATATAGTCTGAGAAATGAAATTCTTATGATCGTCAGAGTTTATGAAAACACAGTTGAAATCATTGTGGTATAAACCATGTCTGTTTCTGAAGTGTGCAGAAGAATTATATTTTATATATCAAGAGAATAGATGTTTAGTGTATGATTTTAAATAGATATTGCTTCAGAAACACTGAAAGTGCTGTTACTTTACTAAGAATTATGTTTTTTACATGGTGGATGTTAAAACGGGTGAAAAAATCCCACAGATGCGCAATGAATATTTCAGATATTCACCTTACCCCAAGCACCTTGGCAACACTCTGACAACCGCTCATAACACCTTAGCAACACCCTGACAACCACTCAAAGCACCTTAGCAACACCCTGACAGCCACCCATAACACCTTAGCAGCACCCTGACAACCACTCAACGCACCTTAGCAACACCCTGACAACCACTCAGAGCACCTGAGCAACACCCTGACAGCCACTCATAACACCTTAGCAACACCCTGACAACCACTCAAAGCACCTTAGCAACACCCTGACAGCCACTCATAACACCTTAGCAACACCCTGATAATCGCTCAGAGCACCTTAGCAACACCCTGACAGCCACTCATAACACCTTAGCAACACCCTGACAACCACTCAAAGCACCTTAGCAACACCCTGACAGCCACTCATAACACCTTAGCAACACCCTGATAATCGCTCAGAGCACCTTAGCAACACCCTGACAGCCACTCATAACACCTTAGCAACACCCTGATAATCACTCAGAGCACCTTAGCAACACCCTGACAGCCACCCATAACACCTTAGCAACACCCTGACAACCACTCAGAGCACCTTAGCAACACCCTGACAGCCACTCATAACACCTTAGCAACACCCTGACAACCACTCAAAGCACCCTAGCAACACCCTGACAGCCACTCATAACACCTTAGCAACACCCTGATAATCGCTCAGAGCACCTTAGCAACACCCTGACAGCCACTCATAACACCTTAGCAACACCCTGATAATCGCTCAGAGCACCTTAGCAACACCCTGATAATCACTCAGAGCACCTTAGCAACACCCTGACAGCCACTCATAACACCTTAGCAACACCCTGACAACCACTCAAAGCACCCTAGCAACACCCTGACAGCCACTCATAACACCTTAGCAACACCCCGATAATCGCTCAGAGCACCTTAGCAACACCCTGATAATCGCTCAGAGCACCGTAGCATTGTATTTTTTTATCTTTAGAAAATGGGGGGGAGGGAGGCTTAATATTGCTTGCACAATATTGTGATAGATATTGAAGGTTTTTTGCAGCATGGCTTTGTTTTCATCAACAGCTCATTAGAAAGCAGCTGTGCATACAGAATGCATGTTTATTAACAGTATAAATTATATGGTTTGTGCTCATATCACTGTTTTTAACCTCAATCATCATCCTTCTGTAATCTTTCCTGTCCAGTCAGAAACACTGATTAGAAGATGGTTGTAATTCTCCTGGTCCACAGCTCATGTTTTATCTTCTGCTGCAATATTTCAGCTGTTATATGATGAGTCTGGCCGTATTTTACTTCATTTTAATGCTCAGATGTGCAGGCAGTGTTTAATCTCTCTGTTTTAAGACGCTCTGTGTGTGTGAAGGCTCTAGTGAAGGTTTGTTAAGTAGGTTACAGCTCTCGCCTGCGGTGGTTAGTGTCTCTCAGGCTGATAACACAACCTGACTGTCCTGCTAACATGTTCTGTGCTTGAGCGGTCAGACAGGTCAGTGGAGAGACTGGTCAGTGGTGAGACAGGTCAGTGGTGAGATGTCAGTGGTGAGACAGGTCAGTGGAGAGACTGGTCAGTGGTGAGACAGGTTAGAGGTGAGACAGGTTAGAGGTAAGACAGGTCAGTGGTGAGATGTCAGTGGTGAGACAGGTCAGTGGAGAGACTGGTCAGTGGTGAGACAGGTTAGAGGTGAGACAGGTTAGAGGTAAGACAGGTCAGTGGAGAGACTGGTCAGTGGTGAGATGTCAGTGGAGAGACAGGTCAGTGGTGAGACAGGTTAGTGGTGAGACAGGTCAGTGGAGAGACAGGTCAGTGGTGAGACAGGTTAGTGGTGAGACAGGTCAGTGGTAAGATGTCAGTGGTGAGACAGGTCAGTAGTGAGATGTCAGTGGAGAGACAGGTTAGTGGTGAGACATCAGTGGAGAGACAGGTTAGTGGTGAGACAGGTTAATGGTGAGACGTCAGTGGTGAGACAGGTTAGTGGTGAGACAGGTTAGTGGTGAGATGTCAGTGGAGAGACAGGTCAGTGGTGAGACAGGTCAGTGGAGAGACAGGCCAGTGGTGAGATGTCAGTGGAGAGACAGGTCAGTGGTGAGATGTCAGTGGAGAGACAGGTCAGTGGTGAGACAGGTCAGTGGTGAGATGTCAGTGGAGAGAAAGGTCAGTGGTGAGACAGGTTAATGGTGAGACGTCAGTGGTGAGACAGGTTAGTGGTGAGATGTCAGTGGAGAGACAGGTCAGTGGTGAGACAGGTCAGTGGAGAGACAGGTCAGTGGTGAGACAGGTCAGTGGTGAGACAGGTCAGTGGTGAGACATCAGTAGAGAGACAGGTTAGTGGTGAGACAGGTTAGAGGTGAGACGTCAGTGGAGAGACAGGTTAGAGGTAAGACGTCAGTGGAGAGACAGGTTAGTGGTGAGACAGGTCAGTGGTGAGATGTCAGTGGAAAGACAGGTCAGTGGTGAGACAGGTTAATGGTGAGACGTCAGTAGAGAGACAGGTTAGTGGTGAGACAGATCAGTGGTGAGACAGGTTAATGGTAAAACAGGTTAATGGTGAGACAGGTCAGTGGTGAGACAGGTCAGTGGTGAGACAGGTTAGTGGTGAGACAGGTTAATGGTGAGACGTCAGTAGAGAGACAGGTTAGTGGTGAGACAGGTTAGAGGTGAGACGTCAGTGGAGAGACAGGTTAGTGGTGAGACGTCAGTGGAGACACAGGTCAGTGGTGAGACAGGTTAATGGTGAGACGTCAGTAGAGAGACAGGTTAGTGGTGAGACAGGTCAGTGGTGAGACAGGTTAGCGGTCAGACAGGTTAACACAGGTTAGAGGTGAGACAGGTTAACACAGGTCAGTTGTGAGACAGGTTAACTCAGGTTAGCAGTGAAACAGGTTAGCAGTGAGACAGGTTAACACAGGTTAGCAGTGAAACAGGTTAGCAGTGAGACAGGTTAGAGGTGAGAGGTTAACAGTGAGACAGGTTAGAGGCGAGACAGGGGAGAAGTGAGACAGGTTAGATGTGAGACAGGTTAACAGGTTAGCAGTAAGACAGGTTAGAGGTGAGACAGGTGAGCAGTGAGACAGGTTAGACAGGTGAGCAGTGAGACAGGTTATAGGTGAGACAGGGGAGAAGTGAGACAGGTTAGATGTGAGACAGGTTAACAGGTTAGCAGTAAGACAGGTTAGAGGTGAGACAGGTGAGCAGTGAGACAGGTTAGACAGGTGAGCAGTGAGACAGGTTATAGGTGAGACAGGTTAGCAGTGAGACAGGTAACACAGGTTAGCAGTTAGACATGTTATCAGTGAGACAGGTGAGCAGTGAGACAGGTTAGAGGTGAGACAGGTGAGCAGTGAGACAGGTGAGCAGTGAGACAGGTTAGAGGTGAGACAGGTTAGAGGTGAGACAGGTGAGCAGTGAGACAGGTGAGCAGTGAGACAGGTTAGCAGTGAGCGGTGAGACAGGTTAGAGGTGAGACAGGTGAGCAGTGAGACAGGTTAGCAGTGAGCGGTGAGACAGGTTAGCGGTGCGACAGGTGAGCAGTGAGACAGGTTAGTACACTACACTTTGAGCAGGAAGAATGTCTTCGGACACTTCGCATTCTCATGTGTTTGACTGGAAGTCAGTGGAACGGCAGTGCCGTGTGACCGGCCCTTGTGCAGCTGCATTATTACTACAACAATGAAGTTGCACAGAGAAGCTTTCCATGAAAAAGTAAACGAGACAGAATTGTAAATGCATTTTCTTGATTGTTTTGCACCGTTAGGGCCTCCGTGGTTCTTGATTGACAGGTCACGTGACCTCAGCCTGTCCCTCGGCGCTGTGGTGTGTGATTGCTCTTCTGATCCGCTGGACGTGAGGATGGCGTTGGCCTCGGCTCTCTGATGCATCTGGACTGATTTGACTGACAGCCGTGCGCGAGAGATTGCAGGAGAGATGTTGAGAAGATGGCCGACTCTGCACTCGAGTGCTGAGCGAGTTATTTCAGCCGAACGCTTGTGAGTGCGTTAGGGAATACAGCGTCCGTGTGCCGGAGCGTCT
>CM077200.1:232663-242663 GCA_039654625.1 Rhinogobio ventralis
GCCTTTGATTCCAGTTGCCCTTAAAAGCCGCGGCCCACAATGGAGCTCTTGTGGCGGAGCTGATGCGCTGTCATACACTCGTTTGTAACAGCAGATTAAAACGGATGATCCGGGCTTTGCGGCGCCCGTTTCCGGGGCCGGAGGAGGTTGTGAAGCGACGTAACGAACGGAAGCGGTCGCTCTTTTGCTGTTCACCTGCGTCTGTGGATATTACTGCAGGATCTCACACGATATCTAATGATCTTTCCTTGATCTGAAGCAGTCGTGCGTTCATTGGAGTTTCAGCAGCCCTTTTTCTGCATTAATCTGCATTTTAAAGTCACTATGAAATCAAAACAGACAGTTAATGTAATATTGCAGTGTTTATTCTAAATGATTTATCATTATTGTTTTAATAATCCTGATTCAGAATAACTTCATCTCTTCTCTGATGACGAGGGCGGGGCAACCTGTCACTCACATGAGATCCACCAATAGCAAACCACAACCATCCAATCAATTCCCCACAGACACAATCAAACCCCGCCCTACATTTGTTCTTGTTCCTGAAGCGATTCACTCGATATACGTCACAATAGAGAAGAAAAGACCAGTGTGACTTCCCTTTCATGGCGGTTTCGATCAGAGTTCAGAGCGATTGGTTTGCGTGTTCGCTGAGTGTTTTCGGCTCATGTAGGTTCTGTCACACCAGCGTTTTATTAAAGTGCTTCGTCAGAGCCGTCGTGATGTCAGTCACGTCAAAACACGGCATCAGCAAACCTGTTACAACTGTTATTATCTTCCTGCTAATTTAGCAGAACTGTCCATCTGAAGAGTAAAACATTCAGTTATTCATTGGTACATTCATTCACGCTTCATCGGTTGTGGAGCAAACCCAGTGTGTGTGTGTGTGTGTGTAAGACGAGTCTGGATGAATCTCAAGCACTCGCTGCTCGTGGGAGACGCTGCTATTTATAGAGTCTCTCTCATATCGCCCAGTTTCTGCCGAGAGATTCTCGCCTGTTTGCTGCTGTTGTCTGATCCGTCTGCAGGAAATCACATCCTTCTCCTGATGTTACCAGCACACACACGGGTTACGGGCTCGTGCGAAGCCTGCACTTCATTTGCATCATTAGTCTGGGCTCAGGGTGGGTTACCTCAGAACCAGCTGGGCTCCGGCTCCGGCTCCGGCACTGAATCTGGATCACTGATCAATGACACACATCCATCTGATGCTGAATTTGTGTCTGATGATGTGGATTAATCTTCCACATGTCACTCATATGAAGTTCATTGATTTATGTGAAGCTTCACATCCATGTAATGTTACAGTGTGTTCATGTGTCAGTACTGATATCGAGAGATCAGGAGTCTGATGCCACACTGGAATAATGAAGATTTATTAATGTTTCTGAAAGAGTCTCTTCTGCTCATTTATCTGATCATAAATACAGTAAACCAGTGAAATATGACTCCAGTGTACACTCACCTAAAGGATTATTAGGAACACCATACTAATACTGTGTTTGACCCCCTTTCGTCCTTCAGAACTGCCTTAATTCTACGTGGCATTGATTCAACAAGGTGCTGAAAGCATTCTTTAGAAATGTTGGCCCATATTGATAGGATAGCATCTTGCAGTTGATGGAGATTTGTGGGATGCACATCCAGGGCACGAAGCTCCCGTTCCACCACATCCCAAAGATGCTCTATTGGGTTGAGATCTGGTGACTGTGGGGGCCATTTTAGTACAGTGAACTCATTGTCATGTTCAAGAAACCAATTTGAAATGATTGGAGCTTTGTGACATGGTGCATTATCCTGCTGGAAGTAGCCATCAGAGGATGGGTACATGGTGGTCATAAAGGGATGGACATGGTCAGAAACAATGCTCAGGTAGGCCGTGGCATTTAAACGATGCCCAATTGGCACTAAGGGGCCTAAAGTGTGCCAAGAAAACATCCCCCACACCATTACACCACCACCACCAGCCTGCACAGTGGTAACAAGGCATGATGGATCCATGTTCTCATTCTGTTTACGCCAAATTCTGACTCTACCATCTGAATGTCTCAACAGAAATCCAGACTCATCAGACCAGGCAACATTTTTCCAGTCTTCAACTGTCCAATTTTGGTGAGCTTGTGCAAATTGTAGCCTCTTTTTCCTATTTGTAGTGGAGATGAGTGGTACCCGGTGGGGTCTTCTGCTGTTGTAGCCCATCCGCCTCAAGGTTGTGCGTGTTGTGGCTTCACAAATGCTTTGCTGCATACCTCGGTTGTAACGAGTGGTTATTTCAGTCAAAGTTGCTCTTCTATCAGCTTGAATCAGTCGGCCCATTCTCCTCTGACCTCTAGCATCAACAAGGCATTTTGGCCCACAGGACTGCCGCATACTGGATGTTTTTCCCTTTTCACACCATTCTTTGTAAACTCTAGAAATGGTTGTGCGTGAAAATCCCAGTAACTGAGCAGATTGTGAAATACTCAGACCGGCCCGTCTGGCACCAACAACCATGCCACGCTCAAAATTGCTTAAATCACCTTTCTTTCCCATTCTGACATTCAGTTTGGAGTTCAGGAGATTGTCTTGACCAGGACCACACCCCTAAATGCATTGAAGCGACTGCCATGTGATTGGTTGATTAGATAATTGCATTAATGAGAAATTGAACAGGTGTTCCTAATAATCCTTTAGGTGAGTGTAAAGCAGCTGTTCTCTATGTGAATATACAGTAAAGTGTAATTTATTCCTGCAATTTATCATCATTACTCCAGTCTTCAGTGTCACATGACCCTTCAGAAATCATTTTAACATTTATGATTATTATCAGTGTTGAAAACAGTGATACATTTTATTTTTCAGGATTCTTTGATGAATAGAAAGTTCAAAAGAACAGCATTTCAGAAATAGAATCTTTTTATTATAAACACATTTTCATTATACATTTATAATTAAATTGGTAAATTATTGTAAATAAATATAATATATATTTTTTATAAATGTCTTTACAATTTAATGCATCTTTGCTGAATAAAATGTAATTTCTTTAAAAATGTTGCTGTGTAAAATGTGAACCATCCATTGGCAAAACACTCAAAACTGTTAAATATAAGTGGATTCAGCTTTATTATTAATTAAAGGCACAATATGTAAAATAGGGTAAATGTACCTATTAAGCTCAAGTACCCATTAAGCACACTACTATCTTTGAGCTCAGATTATAAAAAGAAAAAAAAATGTATCATCCTATTTGATGTCTTAACCAAATGATGTGTTTGTTACTATATACCTCCTGTAATGTCAAGCTAATCAGACCATTGCACACTGAGTTATGGGTATTCATGTGTTCACACTGTCTGGCGGCCATTTTGAAAGCTGTCCTTCACCAGAAGAGGAGCCCCTAAATGTGCATTTTTAGCTGTTTAAGCCTTATTTATATTGGACAAGTATAACTTCTTACTGCAAAATTAAGAGATTAATGTTTAGACTTTTGCATATTATAACTTGGAACCTGGATGTGGGAAATAATTACAGTTCAATCCAAAAGTTAGCTTTAGCAACATAGCGCAGATGCTACAGAACACTGCTAGCTTACTAGCTGTATAAGCCTGTGTGCTACACTAATGCATTACTGCACAGGCATGACTGGCGTGTGCTTTTAAACCCATTATATTATAAATGTACAGTTTATTGATGTTCTGCGGTTCTACACTGCTGTAATGTTTAAAGAACTCACATTATTGTGCGGTGAAAGGGTGAAAATCACAGCTTCAGCGTGACAGCAATGAGAGAACGTATCATTCCATAGATATTTTCAATAATAGCGGTCCATATTAAAATATGAACTTAATACATGACCTAGATTATTTATTTAGCAAAATTGTCCTTTTAAATTTAATTGAATAATATTTATGAATTAAAAAAGCTTTGCTGTTCCAGTTAAGCTCGGTGTGCTTTCTTTAAGCTCAAACACACTTTAAATATCAACTGATGGTTGTCACTTCAAGTTAATCTTTAGAAAATTATTCTTTAAAAATGTTGTTTAATATAAATAAAAAAAAAACATGTTGTGAGCTTAATGGGAACAGGGGTGTAAGGGTGATGTCATGATTTACATCTTAATTAAAATGCTTTTGTCATTTAAAATAAAATAAAATAGTATTGTGTGAGAGATTAATCTTTTATTTTAACATAACTTCTTGTACTGAAACCAATACCCTGTGCACTTTGGTGAGCTTAATAGGTACGTTTACCCTATCCAGAAGCCACTAGAACAGTGTTATATATTTTGTTGACTTGTGTACATTATCCCAAATGTGTCCAAGAATGTTTAATTCCAGAGAAATCATACATTTTATCCAGGACACGGACCGTGCGGACTGTGCGTCGCCTATCAATGACATCATACCCTCCGGTTTTATTTAGTAGTAACCATGGAAACACAAAGCCGCTTTAATATATGATGTGTTTTATTAGACGGTGAGCAACTGTTTGGATCATTCATGGACAGAAACTAATCATTGTTCTCCAGCTCAACACAGTTAGTCTGATTGTTTAGATCTGGTGTTCTTGATTTACCACGAGTACCATGTTTTACCATGCCTGATATGATCTCGCTCACTGCAGTGTGAACAAGAATCTCATAGTAGCACTGAGCGGACGCTCAGAGTAGCATTATAACATCACTTTAACACACTCAGATGTGTGTAATATGATAAAACAGCGCTGCGTTCCCACACACACACACGAGCGGAAGAAGCGGAAGCGCTCGACTGACAGAATAAAAGCTCCGCCCAATCAAGAGTCAAGACACGCCTTTGTGCTGAATAAGAGACGGAAAATTACATACTGTGCCTTTAATGCTCACACATCATTAATGCAGATGGTGTCTGTTTGTCCAATCAGAATTCAGAGTCTGTTTTATAATATTTATCAGCAATTATGTTGTGTTGCCGACACACAGAACCCAAAAGGATTTCACCTGCTTCATTGTGACCTGCCCGTGTTCCTCTCGCTCCGCCTCGAGTTTTCCGTGTGTTCCGGCTAGCTTCACATGACGCCGTGCCATCTGTCCACACGGAACACGCCAAACACGCCGACTTCACCCTTCACCAGTCCTGTGCGCCGGCGCTGATTCAGGCCCGCTGAAGCGCTCAGATTGACGGTGTGTGTGAAGGACGGTGGGTTTGTGCAGATAGATCAGATCCAGCTCTGGGCGGCTTCCAGTCGGAGCCGCAGGGGTTTGAGCTCAGCCCTGTTTTGCCATTCGTTCTGCAGGATCAAAGACTTTAATGTTAAACAGAGTTTACGCCTCAAACACTCACACATGAGCAGGGGGACTGACCCTAACTAAGATACACGAGATAAAGCAGACTTCACTAATGCAAATGCAGTCTCTGTTGATTTTGACGTGTACATGTAAAGTCTAAATTGGGACGTAAAGCGTATTCCCAGGAGAGCGTTGAGGTGTTTGTGTGTGCATGAAGTCATTATGGCACTAGTGAGTGAGTGTGTTCGACTCAGGGAAACTGATGTTCATGTTGAGTTGAGTGTCAGTGGAGGGAAGCAGACGCGGCTCTTCGGGGTCGGAGCTCAAGCTTGTTTACGGAGCGAACTCCAGCGTTTCAGCTGTTGAGCATTAGTGTCATTTTCATACACATCTGCACTGGTGCAAGCTTCATTTAACATCGATCAGCCGCACAATCTGCCGTCGCCACCCTCCGTAAGTGGCTTGCGGCCGCGAGCGTGTCACTTGCCCGTCTGTGACCCGCAGTCTGTCGCTCGGCAGATGTGCTGACCCTCGACAGCTGGAGGCTCACGCGCTGTAAGACGGCCACTCAGATTAACCCTGACCCTCTGTACTAGCACTAACCCTTACAGAGTCAGCTGACTAACCCTTCCACTGTAAACACTGTGGAGTCAGTGCTGCTCATGTGGCCGTGAAGCGCTCAGAGCTGGTTAACCCTAACTGGGTGTTAAACTAGTGCTCAGCGAACGCTCTGTCAAGGTTCTCTCAACGTTATGAACAAACGCTCTTCTAGTAATGTTAATAGAACATCATGCAGAGTTATCTGGTCTTTAATAATGTTCTCAAAACGTTACAACAAAAACATTATTTAGTTCATGGAATATTTTGTTCTGAAACATTGGATGTTCATCTAACGTTTTTTAAATGTTACTACTTGTTACTACATGCTTTTTAAAGGGCACCTATTATGAAAAATTCACTTTAATAAGGTGTTTGAACACTTATGTGTGTCCACAGTGTGTGTAAACAACCAGCCTATAATGGTAAAAATCCACCCAATACTTTTTTATAATCCCTCTCCAAACAAGCAGTTCCATAAGCCCCGCCCATGACCGGTGACGATCTGCCCTATTAGCATAGACCCCGCCCTGAGTGAGTTCCATAAGCCCCGCCCATGACCGGTGACGATCTGCCCTATTAGTATAGACCCCGCCCTGAGTGAGTTCCATAAGCCCCGCCCATGACCGGTGACGATCTGCCCTATTAGCATAGACCCCGCCCTGAGTGAGTTCCATAAGCCCCGCCCATGACCGGTGACGATCTGCCCTATTAGTATAGACCCCGCCCTGAGTGAGTTCCATAAGCCCCGCCCATGACCGGTGACAATCTGCCCTATTTGCATAGACCCCGCCCTGAGTGAGTTCCATAAGCCCCGCCCATGACTGGTGACGATCTGCCCTATTTGCATAGGGCGCTGAGTGAGTTCCATAAGCCCCGCCCATGACCGGTGACGATCTGCCCTATTAGCATAGACCCCGCCCTGAGTGAGTTCCATAAGCCCCGCCCATGACCGGTGACGATCTGCCCTATTAGTATAGACCCCGCCCTGAGTGAGTTCCATAAGCTCCGCCCATGACCGGTGACGATCTGCCCTATTTGCATAGACCCCGCCCTGAGTGAGTTCCATAAGCCCCGCCCATGACCGGTGACGATCTGCCCTATTTGCATAGACCCCGCCCTGAGTGAGTTCCATAAGCCCCACCCATGACTGGTGACGGCCATTTTACGCTGGACTGCTTCACAAATGAGGGTCAGTTCAACGCTGGATTTGCACAAAAGATTTTTAGATTAGCATGACAGTACATGCAAATTAATGAACTTAACTCCACAACAACTACATACATTATCCACTAACCGTTCAGAAATGCTCAGTTGCGTTCCTGAGTCTCTCTATCAGTGTCCGACTCCGGTTCAAACATGTATAGCTGAACTCGCTACTGACAGTTTCTGACATTTTGGCTGCGTGAGATTGTCCAGTTTTGTTGTTGTTGAGTATCTGAAGCACAAGCTGTAAAGGCTCCGCCCTCTTCTGGAAAGGGGGCGGGGAGCAGCAGCTCATTAGCATTTAAAGGGGGGTACACTTAAAAAATGGTGTGTTTTTGCTAACATCCAAATAGGGTCAAATTTGAAAAGCTATAATAAATTATCTATCTTCACACACACATTCTGGAGACACCAGAGATTTGTATTATATTTTGTGAAAAGGGGAGTAATAGGTCCCATTTAAATCGCTGTACATCAGGTAATGATTGACGTGATTCTTTGGGTTGCTGGCCATGAATCCTGTCTGCTGGCTGCTTTGGATGGTTGCCATAGAAACCATATTCCCAGCGGCCGCTGGTCTAATCTGTGGACTCTACAATCACAGCCAACAGTGGTGAAGATGCTGCAGACAGACAGAGAGAGAGAGAGAGAGAGAGAGAGAGAGACAGACAGAGACAGAGAGAGAGAGAGAGACGGACAGAGAGGTGGTTGACTAGGCAACAGTAAGACAAGATACGCCTCGATGCACCAAAGATAAATAACAGCTTCAGACGTTGAGAGAAAGTCAGAAGCTTCACGTCGAGCACCTCAGACTGTCAGATTCAGACTGATGCGTTTATGTTTCATTCGTGTTCCTCGTCTTACTGTGATCGGCTCGTCACCGCAGGTTATTCTGAGGAAAAAAATAAGGTTTAAAGAAAATTAATAATTAAAGGATTAAAAAGGATTTAGGGGAATAAAGAAGAAATAAGACGATAAAAGAAGTTATAGGTCTAATTATAGCCTATATAGTTGTGAAACGCTTAGCAAATAATACTTTAAAATATAGAAATAGTAAATATAAAAAAAAAAAATGCACATATTCACTTTTGTTTGTAGCTATATCTAATGTCAAAAATGTAAAAAAACGTTTAGTGTTTCGACACATTCAGTTATGAATGACATCATCATTAAATGATAGCATATTTTCAATTCAAAATGGCGAAATTTTGTATTTTGCATCACTGTATGTGACTGTGGGTCATTAAACATCCATCATAAAACAAAAAAATATGAATTGTTTAGCTAGTTATATCTTACCCGCACACACTCTTTCACTGTAAAACTAAAAGCGTCGCGCTGGAATTCACACTCATCTTCAGTGAACATTAAGCCCCACCTTCTTTGATCTGATTGGCCATCAGTTTGACATTGACGAGCTCTGTTAGACAACGGAGGCAGACCAGACTAAACATCCTAACAAACAGAGAGAGAGCGTAATGGCGAGCTGCATTGAGAAATATCAGATGTTGGGGGGTAAAATTTGGCCATTTCCAATTATTGTGTGGACTCGTCCCCCTCAGGGCCTGTGGTGGTTATGGTCCCGCTTTAATAATGTTCTCAAAACATTAACACAAAAACATTATTTATACAGAGTTCATGGCACGTTAAAAATACACTCCTTCAGGATTCACACAAGTTTCGTAACGTTTTTTTTCAAGTATGGCCCTGTATGATGGGAACAGTGGATGCAGTGTGTGTTTCCGGAGTTCTGCAGGTGTGTGTGTTTGTTCCCGGTCACGATTGTTTTGATGGCAATCGGTGAGTAAGTGCATATAATGTGAAGAATACACCAATGTATAGTGTGTGAGAGTGTGTGAGAGTGTGTGTGTGTGTCTCTCTCTTTAGCTCCGCCCACTGCACGCCTCCACGGACTCGGCTGTTTTCAGTAAGAATCGGTACAGTGTATCTGTCTTTTATAAATATGATAAACTAAAGACTCTTAGGAGATATGAAGGATCAACACTACTCTATAGATATTCAAGATTAACACGAGACTGGCAGAAACTGTGTGTGTTATGACCCTTTAACGGGAACGTTAGCAAAGTGTATTTGTGTCAGCGGGTCAGTGACTCTGAACACACTGATAATGAAACACATCCCTGTGACGCGTGTCTTTACCATGGTAAAATGACTGTAACGCATGGCCTCTAATGCCTTGCTGCTGTATTAGACGATCTTTCTTGTATGTTATATAATATTTGCTCATTTAAATGTCCCATGTCGTGTCTGATTGTAGGAATACCGGATCAGACCGCTGAGGATTATGAAAACCAGGACATGAAGCTCAAACACATCTAGAAAAAAGAGAAGCGAGTGCGGTGAGTATCTGTCATCTCTGTGTGTGTGTGTGTGTGCTGGATGATGATATCCTGTCATTCCCTCTATTTTGGGATGCGTCGTCTCTTTCAGCATGATTTGCATGTGTCGCGGGACGCGACTGAACTTTGACGAGGCCTGACAGCAAAGCCAAACTCGGCTGCACGTTCGTTTCCTCGAGCGAGGGAAATAAACTGGTTGTAGAAAGCGTGTTCGTTTTGCACCTTTGATGATCCGACTGCGCAGACGCACCTGAGATCTGAGAAGGCACACAGCACTTCACGCAGTGTTTCAGAGGCAGTTTGGAGCTAATTGTGCCTTTCCACAGTGCAACCGCCGGCCGTCTTGTGAGCATATGCTCATGCTGGTCTTTATCTGCTGTTCGATGATCCGATGTTAAACTGTGTTTGTGGAGCGACTCCACATCTGGCGGTAAAGCAGAGTCGCGACCCCAGCAGAATCACTGGACAGTCGACATGCAGCAATCAGACGCTCAGCAGATCCAGACGACAGCGCAGGCGCTAGCCGCTAACCTACTAGAGCAGATTACACACACACACTCTCACACACACACTCTCTCACACACAC
>CM077200.1:245163-247663 GCA_039654625.1 Rhinogobio ventralis
CGCTGGAATCCGGTCCTCAGAGGCGGTCGCTGGACTCCGGTCCTCAGAGGCGGTGGCTGGACTCGGGTCCTCAGAGGCGGTCGCTGAACTCGGAGTCCTCAGAGGTGGTCGCTGGAATCCGGTCCTCAGAGGCGGTGGCTGGACTCGGGTCCTCAGAGGCGGTGGCTGGACTCCGGTCCTCAGAGGTGGTCGCTGGACTCCGGTCTTCAGAGGCGGTCGCTGGACTCCGGTCTTCAGAGGCGGTGGCTGGACTCGGGTCCTCAGAGGCGGTGGCTGGACTCCGGTCCTCAGAGGTGGTCGCTGGACTCCGGTCTTCAGAGGCGGTCGCTGGACTCCGGTCTTCAGAGGCGGTGGCTGGACTCGGGTCCTCAGAGGCGGTGGCTGGACTCCGGTCCTCAGAGGCGGTGGCTGGACTCCGGTCCTCAGAGGCAGTCGCTGGACTCCGGTCTTCAGAGGCAGTCGCTGGACTCCGGTCCTCAGAGGCGGTCGCTGGACTCTGGTCCTCATCCGCAAAACCCACTGTAAAAGATGACCCAGTAGACTTTGCACTGCAGTTGGGTGGGTCATCTTTTACATAGTCTATGTACTGGGTCAAAGTCCACGCCACAGGGCTCTCAGGCATCAAATAACTTAAAAAGTCATTGAGTCCATTGAGAAAAATGTCCTTGAGGGCAACATCATTAAATTCCACCTTGCTGGAAAGTTTACAAAATTGTTGGACATAGTCTTCAATGGCCTGGTCGCCTTAATGGAGGCGCAAGAGACAAACTGCTGGTTCATGGTTGGTGGTCTAGTATTCTGTAACGTTCGGTCCACTGGAGGCAAGTTTGCTGAACCCAAGTGCAGTTTTATTAAACTTAAATCTTAACATAAATCAAAAATGCAAAACATAGAACAAAGACTTGGCGTGGCATAGCTAAACATAAGACTCACGACAGCAGGTTACAACATCAATACTAGACACATGGCAAACATGAGGGCTTAAATACACAAGGACTAATGCAAGACAAGGGACACCTGTGAACAATGATTAAACAATGAACCAATGACAACATGACAGTGTTGTTTGTATCCTCACTAGCTCTGCTCTGGTTAACACTGGTTAAGTGTGTGTATGTGTGTGTGTCCGCAGTGTGTCTGGACATGGTGAAGCCGTCGAGGGTCATGGCTGTCCGGGTCGGCAGAGGTCCGCTCCTCTCCGTGCTGCCACTCCTCCTCATCTGCCTGCAGAACTCCTGCGACGCCTTGTGTAAGTCTAACGCGCTGTTGTTGGTATGGTAACAATGCAATGTCCTTTTGTGATGGGATGTCGTCATGGAAACTAAGCAGAGGCTGATGCTGTTTTACTGCAATGAATTATAAAAACGGAAAGATTTATGTCTGGTGGACGCTGGAATGAAAATGAATTGAACTCTTCTGAATAGCTGTGCATTCTCACCCCAAAATACTGAAGAATCAGCTTTAACTCTCCAGCGCTTCATACAGTACAGATTGTTTCACAGCAGCTTCACAGTAATAAACGGGAATATAACCGAATCAATGATGAAACTTCATCAAATATAAGACACATTCAGATTCTGCTGTAAAGCAGCTCTACAGAGAAAATAGAGTAGTTATTCAGATGTCGATTCAGTTCAGTGTTGATTCAGTTCAGTGTCGACTCAGTTCAGTGTTGATTCAGTTCAGTGTTGATTCAGTTCAGTGTTGATTCAGTTCAGTGTTGAGTCAGTTCAGTGTCGATTCAGTTCAGTGTTGAGTCAGTTCAGTGTTGATTCAGTTCAGTGTCGATTCAGTTCAGTGTTGATTCAGTTCAGTGATGATTCAGTTCAGTGTTGATTCAGTTCAGTGTCGATTCAGTTCAGTGTTGATTCAGTTCAGTGATGATTCAGATCAGTGTTGAGTCAGTTCAGTGTTGAGTCAGTTCAGCGTCGATTCAGTTCAGTGTTGATTCAGTTCAGTGTCGATTCAGTTCAGTGATGATTCGGTTCAGTGATGATTCAGATCAGTGTTGATTCAGTTCAGTGTTGATTCAGTTCAGTGATGATTAAGTTCAATGTCAGTGTCGATTCAGCTCAGTGATGATTCAGTTCAGTGTTGAGTCAGTTCAGTGTCGATTCAGTGTTGATTCAGTTCAGTGATGATTCAGTTCAGTGTTGAGTCAGTTCAGTGTCGATTCAGTTCAGTGTTGAGTCAGTTCAGTGTCAATTCAGTTCAGTGTCGATTCAGTTCAGTGTTGAGTCAGTTCAGTGTTGATTCAGTTCAGCGTTGATTCAGTTCAGTGTCGATTCAGTTCAGTGTTGAGTCAGTTTAGTGTAGATTCAGTTCAGTGTTGAGTCAGTTTAGTGTCAATTCAGTTCAGTGTCGACTCAGTTCAGTGTCGATTCAGTTCAGTGTCGATTCAGTTCAGTGATGATTCAGATCAGTGTTGAGTCAGTTCAGTGTTGATTCAGTTCAGTGTTGAGTCAGTTTAGTGTCGATTCAGTTCAGTGTCGATTCAGTT
>CM077200.1:252663-265163 GCA_039654625.1 Rhinogobio ventralis
AAAACACACACAACCCTAGGTATTTATTTGATATAGTGGCTAAATTAACGAGAAAAAAAGCTTTAACTTCTCACGTCTGCAAACAGCACACCAGTAATGACTTTATGAACTTCTTTACGTGCAAGATTGATAATATTAGAGAGAAAATAGTTTGCTTTCCTGATGTAAATGTGACGTTACATGACATATTGTTCTCCAGCTGTTTTATTGATCTCTTTCTGTGGTTGAAACACTGATTGATCGATTACATGACACATGATGAATATAGGTAGGTTGGTACTTTATCAACACCTTCTAATGTTCATTTGTGTTTGTTTAATGTGATTACCAGCTGTGCTCTAAATCACCCAGAAAGCATTGCTCCGAAAAAAGTCCATCAAGATCATCCAGTCCACATTTCGTTCATGCTGAAGAGTGTGTATAAAAATCATCTGTCTAATTCAAACAGGCTTTTTGAAGTCAAGTGTAAAGTTTATTCACCTAAGCAGCTTGTGTTAATGTGTAAACTCACAGCGGCTGTAAGTTGAACACAAAGATGGAGAGTGTAAAAGCTAATGATGATTAATTGATGACGTCGTCTCTCAGTAACAGTCTTGTGTTTCTGTGTTCCAGCGGCGCCGCAGTTCATTAAGATCCCCATGGATCAGATCGGTGTGTCCGGTGGAGTCGTGTCGTTCGTGTGTCAGGCCACAGGCGACCCCAAGCCTCAGGTGTTCTGGAACAAAAAGGGCAAGAAAGTGAATTCACAGAGGATAGAGGTGAGAGACCAGACTGACCCATCCAGTCTCTTACTGAAGGACCTCAGCTCCGCACGGGGACGCATTCAGTTCACTAGATTATATTTCAAATAAATGCTTCTCTTTTGAACTTTCTATTCATCAAAGAATCATGAAAAATTAAATCTGAAGCAGCACAAATGTTTTCAAGACTGATAATAATCATAAATATTTCTTGAGCAGCAAATCCTCATATCAGAATGATTTCTGAAGGATCATGTGATCACAGGAATATTTTTAAATAATTACTGTATTTGTGATCAAATAAATGCAGCCTGAGTGAGCAGAAGATACTTTCACTAGATGTTAAAAATGTTATATATATATGTGTGTGTGTGAGTGTGTGTGTGTGTGTGTGTGTGTCTGTGTGTGTGAGTGTGTGTGTGTGTGTGTGTGTGTGTGAGTGTGTGTGTGTGAGTGAGTGTGAGTGTGTGTTTGTGAGTGAGTGTGAGTGTGTGTGTGTGAGTGTGTGTGTGAGAGAGAGTGAGTGTGTGTGTATGTGTGTGTGAGTGAGTGTGTGTGTGCGAGAGTGAGTGTGTGTGTGTGTGTGTGTGTGTGTGAGAGTGTGAGTGTGTGTGTGTGTGTGTGTCTGTGTGTGCGAGTGTGTGTGTGTGTGTGTGTGTGTGTGTGTGAGTGTGTGTGTGTGAGTGAGTGTGAGTGTGTGTGTGTGTTTGTGAGTGAGTGTGAGTGTGTGTGTGTGAGTGTGTGTGTGAGTAAGTGTGTGTGTGAGAGTGTATGTGTGTGTGAGTGAGTGAGTGTGTGTGTGCGAGAGTGAGTGTGTGTGTGTGTGTGTGTGTGTGTGTGAGAGTGTGTGTGCGTGTGTGTGAGTGTGTGTAAATGAGTGTGTGTGTGTGTGTGTGTGTGTGTGAGTGTGTGTGTCTGTGTGAGTGTGTGTAAATGAGTGTGTGCGTATGTGAGTGTGTCTGTGTGTCTGTGTGAGTGTGTGTAAATCAGTGTGTGCGTATGTGAGTGTGTCTGTGTGAGTGTGTCTGTGTGAGTTGCACCTGCGTCCTCACAGTTGGTGGGGAGGGTCTTTGTTCTGCACTTTTGTGACCGAACAGGAGGGGATTTGAACTAATCTGTTCTCATGCATATGCAAATGAGATGCTAATGAACAGAGCAGAGCATTTATTCCTGTACAGCTTCTTAAGCAGCAGAAGAAAGAAAGAAACGTGCTTCTGAGCGGCAGAAATGGTCAATGTTCATCAAATGTGAAATAAGCAAATGAAAGTGTAAATGAGTTTAGACGGAGCGTCAGACGCTGCTGGACTGTGTGTGTGTGTGTACAGTAGGCCGTATGTCGTTCTTACGGCCAATACTGTAGAATTAGCTTTATAAGCCGTTACAGAGGAAATAAACAGAGGTTGTGTGTATTCTGTTCATTTTTGATCTCAATAATTACAGTAGTCATATGTTGGATTATAATGAAATATTCACAGTAATTTTTGCCCTCTGGAACACATTTATTAATAATAATTAATGTGTTAATCATAAATGAGGTATTATTTGACCTGAATTTAGTTCTACTTCCTCTTTATTGATTTGATCGCTGATAACTGTCTGTCTGCTTGTTACTCTGCTGTGATTGGTGGATGTCTGCTCATTCTGCTCTCTCATTGGTCCAGACCATAGAGTTTGACGAAGGGGCGGGGGCGGTGCTTCGCATCCAGCCACTCAGAGCGCCGCGTGATGAAAATGCTTACGAGTGCGTCGCCAAAAACACTGAAGGAGAAATCACCAAGACCTCCACACTGTCCATCATCAGAGGTGAGATATATCATCATCATCATCATCATCATCATCACTCATAGTTTCCTCCACATGTACCGTTTATTGCAGTCAGAGATTTCTGCCATTATTATCATGCAGGGTCATTCTGTGTCAACTCAACCAAATTTTCAACCAAAAAGGTCCCCGGCTTTAATTTTTGATTTTGTTCATTTTTTCTGTAGAAAGACAAGCATAAGTGAAGAAAGCCAGAATATGAAACGTGACTGAGTAATCACTGTTGTGTAGAGGAGGGTCAGAATGACAGTTCACCTGAGATCTGGAGCCAAATTACAGGGGTGTAAACATGACTTTAGAAAGATGGCAGCTTCATTATTTTACTTCCACACAGAGATTGGTAGATCTATTAGTGAAATCTGTTGACTTTATCAATCTGTGATGCATTATATGCCAACGGTGACCGTTCAGAAATGAGGGAAAACAACGTTTCATGTTTTTCCCTCCAAAGTTTGCATGCCTGTAACTCAAGAAGTATTAAAGATGTATCAATATCCTTTTATACTGATATCGATTCTTAAACTTTTCTTTTGGTATCTTCATTTTAAAGGCCCTCGATGGTTCAATCCCAGAGATATGGAGATCTTAATTCGGCTCCATGAGTAAAATGGTCAATTTCAGATGTCGAAAACCAAATGTGGGTCACTTTGCACACAGCTGATACTTTTTATATTTAAAGAGGAATATCTGAACAACAAATAATGTTGAAACTAGAAATGTATCCTGTGTTTTTCTATCAGCTTAATTGCATATTCCTGTCTGAGTGCTGTAAGTATTGTTTTTCTTAATTTTGCATGCCTGTAACTCTAAAAGTATTCAGTACTTCTTAATATCCTTCTAGATTATCATTCTTAATAAACGTTTCTTTTGGAAACTTAATTCTTAAGGCCCTATATAATTCAATGCCTTTAAAATGAAAGAAATGTTTGTTGAGAACCAGAATCTAAAGGGATATGAAGATATCTTTAATACTTCTGGAGTTACAGGAATGCAAACTTGAGACAAAAACACACAAGAAGTGCTTATTTCCCATTTCTGAACGGTCACCGTTGGCATATAATGCAACACAGATTGATAAAGTCAACAGATTTCACTAACAGATCTACCAATCTCTGTGTGGAAGTAAAATAATGAAGCTGCCATCTTTCTAAAGTCATGTTTACACCCCTGTAATTTGGCTCCAGATCTCAGGTGAACTGTCATTCTGATCCTCCAACAGTGATTACATATTCTGGCATATGTTTGTCTTTCTACAGAAAAAATATTAACAAAATAAAAAATTTGAGCCAGGGAAGTTTCTGAAATTTGTTTGATTTGACACGGAATGGCCCTGCAGGCGTCTCTTCTTCCTCCGGTACTCAATGAATAATTGATATTGAAATGCATGATTATTCACAAGTGGATGAAGCAAGCAGGGACACGCGTGTGTTTTGGCTTCATTGGCTCCTGCTATTGGCCGTTTGGCTGCTGTGGGGCTTGTGTTGATTGGCTGGCCCTGCACATGCTGTCTGTAATCTGGACGCTTGGCTCAGAAACACCGTCAGCTCAACGCTCGCAGCCGTCAGACGCGCTGAGACCCGCTCCAGAGACGCAGTAGCTCGTCTCAGTTTTAGCTGAGATCACGTGTGTGTGAGACTCCTGCTCACCGTCATCACGCGAGTGAGAGCGAACACCCGTGATCGTCTGCACACGGATCTCTGATGGAGCGTAATGAGTCTGTTAGTCTGGTAATGAAGTGTGTTACATCGGCAGTCACGGTTTGTTTAGTGAAACGCAGACACACGACTGCTGTCGCACGCACAACCACGGGCAATTCCGGAAAATTCACAAAAAATAAAGCATGTAGATTGTTGTTGAGCCGAGATACAATCAACCCTAATGATCACAACTAAAGCCTAACTTTAAAAGGTTTGTTCACACAAAAAATCCATCATTTACTCTCCCTCATGTCATGCAAACCCATCAGACTTTGGTCAATCTTTGAAAAACTAATTTTTTATGAAACCTGAACGGTTTCTGTCCCTCCATCGAACGTCCAGGAAACTCAGGAGATCCAAAACGGCCATGAATCCACACGAGTCGAGCGCTTCTAAACAAAGATGGACACGCAGCATCACATATGATCAGGCATGAGAACCACTGAGGTTTATTCTGCTGCTCTGCTGATCAGTTAAAGTGATTGTGTCTCTTCCTATGGACTCTCATGTATTATTGAAATCTAATCTTGTGATCAGTTTGTGCTGTGTGGTGTAATATGGAGGATGAGGAGGGTGATGAAGGCTGGAGCACAAAGAGTGTGTCTGGGGAATAACACACACACATCTGTCACTGTTGCCGTGGAAACGACCTTAAACATGTTTAAGTGTGTGTGTGTGTGGTCAGTTGTGTCTGTAGCTGGATTCACTATCAGCTCGTGATCTGTACCGCGCCCTCATTAGTAGTCGTGCTTAGATCACTTCTGCTCGCTTAGCTCCAGCGCTTCTGCTCCATAAACCGACACTGACACGCCATTCTGATATCAGTTCTGTTTCTGTGAGCTGCTGTTAGACACGCACACATACGCACACACGCGCACACACGCACACACAAGCAAACACGCACACACACATGCACACACACACACGCACGCACGCACACACACACGCGCACACACACACACACTCTCACACACACACGCACGCACACACACGCACACACACACACTCACAGATGCAGGTGATTGTGCTGGTGTCGACAGCAGGTGTGGCCTGATTAAAGCTGCATAATGATGTTTGGTGGATGGAGTGCGACCAGTAAAAGTACGACCTACCCATTTGTATGTATGTGTGTGTGTGTGTGTGTGAGAGTGAGTGTGTGCCTCGTCATCACTGGCGTCTGCATCATGTTCCTCTGTAAACACACGCGGGCGATGAGTGTAACCCGCTTCTCTCAGACGGAGCCTCAGGGACGCCGCCTGTTTTTATTGTTAGTCCAACAACAAATGTTCATTAACAACGTATATATGCGCATAATGGAGTTTATTAATGTCAGCCTTATTAGCATATTTTAATCATACACAAATAACTGTCAAGACCGATTTACGCCACATTCAGCTGGTTCAAAACTGCCACCATGAAATCAAAATGGACAATTTAGTGTTTATTCTAAATGATTTATCATAATTGTTTTAATAATCCTGAATCAGAATAACTTCATCTCTTCTCTGATGAACATTTGTTCTTGTTTGAGAAGCAGTGAGTGTGTGTGTGTGTGTGTGAGAGAGTGTGTGTTACATTTGTTCTTGTTCCTGAAGCGTTTCACTCGGATATATACGGCACAGTAGAGGAGAAAAGACCAGCGTGACTTACTGACATTAAAGTCTAATTGTGTAATTTGATCTCTTGCGCCCCAAAATAAGCAAATGATGCCCTTCATGCTGGTGTTTACAGTACCTCCTCTCTGCTGCCTCTCTAATTAAAGCGAACAAATAATTAGCGGCGCTCCAAACACTCGGCTGTGTAACATGTAATTGATGGTTAGGTGAGCATGTGCGCCGTGAATATGTAGGTTCATAATTACACGGTGCAACTCCACCATTCCAGCGGCAGACGTGTTTGTTGCTCCCATTTACCTCTGATAATTTCAGTGGTTTGGAGGAGATGACTGCTTTATTTATATCAGCATAATGAACGCCCACTGAAAGCGATATGTGCGCGCAGGAAGTGGGTGGGTGAGCCGCTGCGTCAGGATCGTTTCATCTGAAGTCCCTGGTAAGTGGGCCGCTAATGTGAGCAGATGGAGAAATAGTTTTTAATCAGCTGCCTTCCAAACGCTGATGAGGACGTTTCCAACAGATAATGGCTCTGAACCTGAAATGTCAAATGAATCAGTGTTTGTTTCTTTAAACTGGGGTTCGGGGAAGAGTCTAGAGAGAAACTGCTGTGTTTTAAATGCCCCTTGCGAGGTTGATGATATTTGGTGGTGTGATTAAAAAGCTCTGATCTAGCTCAATGAATCATGGTCTTTTGGTTTATTGATCAGCCTCAAATACTAATACAGTTATAGCTGCAAGCAGCGATGAAAGGGCCCGCACCCGTGCCACCGCCACCCGCTGGCTTTAGGAAAACAGAGCACGGTGGGCAATATGCAGTTAAGTATATAAAAACAGGAGAACTACGTCAGTCATTTGTATTTCCTACACTTCCTGCTACCAGCTGGTGGCGCTATGGCTATAACCACATTTTGGCGTGTAGATGTCTTCAAACATGTGAGGTTTGATCGGACACTGAGTTACAACAACTTTGTCAGGCCGCCTCGGACACACCTTCAGTGAAAACTCAAGATCTTCACAATTTAACATCGCAAAAGCCTTAAGATTAGACTGACCAAACATGATGTTGATCTGATTAAATCTCTAGGAGGAGTTTGTTAAAGTACAACGTCTGGAAATGGCAAAAACTGCACAAATTTTGCAGAGCAAATTTAAAATATATCACTTCCTGTTGGGTTTTCAGATTTTGCTATTAAGCCATTTTGCCACACCTAATTCTGAAAGCCATATCAGATGTAAATTTTCACCACTTCTGACACGTGTGCAAAGTTTCATGAGTTTTCGAGCATGTTTAGGCCCTCAAAAATGCGATTCATTTCGGAGAAGAAGAATATTAGACTGTTTAGCGATTCCAATCCTCACACCATCGGTGCTCCGGCCCTAATGATGCCGGTTTAGATACTGTTCCAGGAGGAAAGCAGTTGTGTTCGTGTCCTGCTCGTTTTAAAGTGATGATACACGGGGCAACTTTTTGAGCAATGTTGCTGTCTACGGGCAGCCAGGTGAGACAGGATCCACGGCCGATCTAAAGTATCCAGAGAGAAATTTGTTGCCCTTTCTCAATGGGAAAGCGCCCATAGCAACATCGCTCAAAAAGTTGCCCTGTGTATCATCACCTTTAGAGACTCGTTGTTTCCAGACAGGTTTCCCAAACCCTCCTTCCATGCGTCCCGTCAACCTAATGTCAGCTATAAAGCCCGTTCACACCAAGAGCCATAACTGTAACCATAATTATATCAGCGGTCACACCAGCGGTCGATATCGTTCTGTTTATTCTCAGTTTTGTCTCTTTAAATGTGTGAGCTTGTTAGAGCAGGCTGGATTCTGATTGGCTGTCAAATCTCCGGCTCTCCTCCGGTCACTAAAGCGTTCCTTCCGTGTCTTTCAGAGGACCTGCTGCCCTTCGGCTTCCCCAGCATCGACATGGGCCCGCAGCTGAAGGTGGTGGAGAGAACCAGAACCGCCACCATGCTGTGCGCCGCCAGCGGGATCCCCGATCCCGAGATCTCCTGGTTCAAGGACTTCCTCCCCGTGGAGCCAGCGCTCAGCCAAGGGCGAATCAAGCAGCTGCGATCAGGTACGTCAGGAGATCCTCGGGACGCTTTCACGTCACCTGTGAACCGTCACACACACCTTCTTGAGCACAGATCTGAACCCTGTAACACTTGTGATGTTCCCAGGTCAAAAATGACCGGCCTGCAAAAAATTGCTCTTTGCAATTGCAGCCTTATCACCAAACACCAGATTCAATCTTTTCATCAGCTTGTTTTCTTTGAATTAGGACGGGTTTTATATTTATTTTTGGAACTGATTGATTGTAGCCCTCATTGATCCGAGGATAAAGTTCATCTCTGTGAAAAGAAAGCCTGTAATACTCAAAACAGTTTGTTTGTGTACATGAACATGTGTGTGTGTGTGAGAGAGTATGCATGCACACATGCACAAGTCTGAGGTCTTTATTTTTGCAAGCACACATGAACATACTGTATGTGAACATGAACATGATGAACACGCTCCTGAAGACTAATCGTTTCTCTCATTTTCATATTTTATGTTGACAAAATGAACCACAAATAATGCTTTTTTCACTCAAAAACTGAGGTAGATAAGCTCAGATGAATAAGGCCTACAATCGATCAGTTCCAAACAGAAATATAAAACCTGTCCTAATTGAAAGAAAACAAGCTGACAAAAAGATTGAATCCAATATCTGGTGATAAGGTTGCATAACGAGAGATTAATAAGCATACATTGAACGGGCACATCACAAGTGTTACAATGTGGAAAAAACCCACAAAAATTTACAAATAGTATAAAAAAATTTGTGAAGTTGTTAGACACTGGGTGAGTAAAGTCAGTCAATTTTAATGCAATAAATGCAATAACATTAACTAGCATTTTCGGGTACGGGAAAATCCTCTCCGGGTCAAAATGAGCCGAACACAACATGAGGATGAACTTGCTCTGGAACACAGAAAAGGTTCAATGGAGTTTTATATTTTTTCTACTGATAATGTATGTTTACGAGGCGGTTAATTAATAAAATGTAATCAAAAATGTATTTAAGGGGACATATTACACCCCTTTCACAAGATGTAATATAAATCTCTGGTGTCCCCAGAATGTGTGTGTGAAGTTTCAGCTCAAAATACCCCCAGATCATTTAGCTTGTCAAATTTGCCCCTATTTGGGTGTGAGCAAAAACACACCATTTGTGTGTGTCCCTTTAAATGCAAATGAGCTGCTGCACGAGCTTCAGATACTCCATCAACAACAAAACAGGCCAATCTCACTCAGCCAAAATGTCAGAAATCAGCAGTTGTGGAGCAGCCGCACATGTTTGAGCCAGAGTCGACACAGACGAGAGACTCAGGAAGAGCTCGACACTTTTACACTGAATGCTTAGTGGATCATTTATGTAACGCTAGTTACGCTGATTCAACTCCTCGACTAGCACGTACCGTACGACACAGCTCTAGTCTCTGTTAATATAGTCAGAGGCGATGCTAACTTTAGCCATATTAGCGTACAGCGTTCTAGAAAGATCATTCAGAAGGAAATCTGCAAACATTCACAGGATATGAAGTGCCATCCTCACTTGTTCTGATGTGAAGTTAGAGCCGAAGCGTTGGTGAAGCAGTCATGAGGAAAATGATTTGCTCAAATATATAACATTTTCCCGCTATTCTTCGGCACATTTCCTTCATAAATGAACTTCACCCACGGTGTCCTCAGAGGCTCTGATGCCGGAGTCTGAGAGACTCGTGTGTTCGCGGGTTCATCAACAGAACATTAGGGATGTTTGTGGCGCACACACTGTGATACTCCAGCGCTGATACAGCGAGTAAACAGAGATGGCGTCTCTGTGCTTCTCACTCAGGGGCGTGTCTCTGCTAAAGGGCCAATCATCAACAGGCATGGGCGGGGCTTCCCTACTCTTACGCAGGAGTAGAGGGAAATATGAGAGATTGATAATGATTGATGGGGATTATGAAAAAAAAAGTATTGGGTGGATTTTTACCATTATAGGCTGGTTGTTTACACACACTGTGGACACACACCTGTGCTCAAACACCTTATTAAAGTGAATTTTGCATAATAGTTTCCTTTTAAAACAAAGTTAATTAATTAAAACTAAATTGGTAACACTTTAAAATGCGGGTGCACTAATGTGCATTAATTTCTGTTTAACTAATGCACAGATAATCATGAGTTAATGTGTGACTCATGAAGAACTAAAGCATTTATTAATGATCACTGCATCAGCAACTAATGAACATTATATATGATTAATAGATTACGTAATGTATTTGTTATGTAATGCTATTAATTAAATATGACATCATGTATTAATTCCCTAATAACATATATTAACTAATAATGTAAATTAATGTGTTAATTATCACAATGGGTCAAAGCCATGCATTTCAACTTCCAGTTGTCTGCTTTAATTAATCATTAGATAACGATTTGCAAAGGTATCATTATGTTATGACTTTACTTATTGAGGCACATGACTATTAACTAATTGTTAAGTAATATGTCATTGTGGTTATGGCTTTTGTATTAATTTTGAATTAGTTAACAGTCATGTGCCTCAACAAGTAAAGTCATAACATAATGATACTATAAATAAATGCTTTAGTTCTTCATGAGTCACACATTAACTCATGATTATCTGTGCATAAGTTAAGCAGGAATTAATGCATATTAGTGCAGCCGTGTTGTAAAGTGTTACCACTAAATCTATAAAATGATCACATGATGGAATGTTCTGTACAGAAGCTGTTCTTCTGAGAGTGTAAAGTTGGTCTCTCTGAAGATTATTGCAGAACTGAAAGCACTTAACTTGAAAGTGTCAAAATGTTATAGAGGTTTTGAGTTAACGTAAAGTAAATGTAATGCAATGTATTCGACCTGCTATAATCAAAGCCATTGGTTTGGAACAGAATTAAGTTGTGTTCCAAATCTGAAGTTGATATCACAAAAATGTAGCCACTAAAATACCATTTCCATGGTAAAGCAATGCCAGTTTTCAATACAGTGCATTTTGAGTGTTTAAGCTTCCAAATAAGACCACGTATAAAACTTCTCAGAAATGCTCTTAAGAATACTCTTAAGTGTCAGAAAGTTCTTAGTAAAAAGTAGGACTTTTATAAAGAAGCTAAAAGTCTGAGACTGATTCTGAAGTGCCGACTGAGGTGACACTTCAGTGTTGCAAACTAAGGACTACAGTGATGTCAGCGCAAAATGGCCGCCCTCAGCCAATAGTGAGCCAGCAAGAGTGAAGTTACAGCAGACACCAATCATTTTATGTAATTACAGTACAAACATTTAATTAAGACACCGAAACTTTAATATTTAAATTTATTTGAAAAAATTGCATTGTGCAAAATGATCATGAAGTAGTATTGATGCTGTGGGATCCTTTTCTATTGATATCCGTCTCCTCATTTATATGTAATTATGACTTTTATTTCTGCAGTTAGAGCATTGATTTGTAGAGTGAGAAGAGTTGTTACATTTCTTGCTAGGTCAGTTACAAAAAGAATATCTCGACGATCAAGCTTTTATCATGTTATAAACTCCCTGTCATCATTTAACTCCAATACGTTATATTTCCGTTGGACGGTGTGTGTCTCCTCCTCTCTGCTGCCATCTTGTTACTCCTAGCTTACCTCTCCAGCGCTCTTACATCATTCAGGAGCTGAGACTCTGAAATCGCTCCCTAAACCCTCATTCACTATCCCCTACGTTAGTCCACTAATACAGTTCACTTGAAGGAGTGAATGAAAACGAGTGAGTGAATTCGGACAGCCGTTGAGTGTACATCGGCTGTACACTCGTTATTGCAGTGCATTGTGGGATTGAATGAGTGCACTCAATAACGTCCACTATGGTTTCAGACACCACTACAAATGGCTGTCCCCTCAAATACTGCACTATTGCAGGGTATAGGGGACGATTTCGGATTCAGCCCTAGTCTTAACACTTAGGACCCTTTCTGAATCACACTTACTCTTAAGTCTAGGAATAAGAGTAAAATTACATCATTCTTAGAATTTTGACACACTTAAGACTCAAATTTTACTCTGAGCGGCTTCACACATGCGGCCCCTGATTTATGATTATCACTAGTGCGGCAGTGAGACAGGTAACAGGTGATTGTGTCAGCTGTAATAGCGGTGTCGCGTGTCGACTGACGGAAGTGAGCGATTAGCACGGGTCTCATCTCTATTACACCAATGACGGCGTACCGCAGCTGGAGCGCCAAGCCTTTGATTGGATGGCGTGGACTGTAAACCACAGGACGGAAATGTCCTTGATTTCTGCTGTTCTGACACACATTAGGCTGAGCACTGGTGTGAAATGTGGTGTTGTTTTGAAACTGTTCTAGTTTACCGTGAACCGAATGCAGAGTAAACACACGACTGATTCACCCTGTATGGTTCTCACTATAATACATTCTTAAATAATAAAGCTTCCAAAAGAGTGTTTCACAGCGATGAACCGTTTTTGACCCTTTTCAATGGAACCATCGATGCCAATAAAGAGCCTTTATTTTTAGTCTGGAATCTTTCTTTTGCACAAAAGGTCATTTAGATGATTAAAATGTTGAGACAAAAGTC
>CM077200.1:270163-302663 GCA_039654625.1 Rhinogobio ventralis
CTTTTGAATGTTCTGAAACAGCCAGCAACATTGAAATAACGTTAGACCAACGTCCAACTGAAACGTTCCAGGAAAAGTTGAACGAACATTCTATTAACGTTACTGGAAGAACGTTTGTTCATAGCATTCCCTGTCAGTTGTTTTATCTTCGGACACGATCTGAACTTTGAGGGATTTTGAGATGAATTCTGCTCGTGAATAATTCGTCTGATCCGTTGAACTCGAGAGCTTCCCAACGGGGTTCATCACGACTCTCGGCTAATCGAAGCATTAAAAAAGCTAATTGATTTGAAATGAATTGGGTTTACAGGCATGTAATTGTTTCTGTAAACTCAATTAGTGATATTTGCCGTTGGGCTGAAGCGCTCACGGCCTAGTGGTCCGGAAAGTGCCGGCGCAGTTTTAATAGGGAATAAAGGAAGGTAAATGAGCGGGAAAGAGCCGGTCCGGCCCACACGCCGTCAGCCCGGCGCGATCGACACTCAAAGTGCTGCACGAGGCCTGTACTAATACTGCAGACGTTTGTGTGCTTGTTAGTGGTTTCTTCATTTTTGGTGGTTTGTTTGTATGTTGTGAATTACTAATCAGAACTAATCTGACTTTAGCGCTCACTAAATTCATGATGCACAACTAAAAAGGTCTTTGCAGTGTGTCTGTGTGTTTTCTCAGTTTGCTTGTGATATTTTCAGTTTCTTTCTTTATGAAGTGAGTTTCTCAGAGTAGAGCAAGGCCAAGCCACAATATCTCTAATATTTGGGACTGTATATGAATATTGCTGCCACACAAACAAACTTTGAGCTAAATGAATGAGGTGAGACTGTGGCAGATGAAGATGGTTGCAGTGGCCTTTTTACTCTCTCTGTGTGTTTCCCTGGTTTTCTCTCTGCTTTCCATCTCAAACCCCCTTACACCCTCAGAGCTGCGAGAAGGTTGGTGTGTTTTTTGTTTATTTGCTCTCTTTTCTTTTGTTTGGCATTTAAAGACAGAGAAATAAATGTCAGTCCAGCCGTAAACAGTGATGGTAGTAAACCCTAGTCAAATGCAAAGCGCTGTGAAGACGAGGGTCATGTCAGTCTCGTGTGTTGCATTGTGGGATCTTGTTTGCAAACCTTCTGCTCGGAAAGGCCACGGAAACCCAGCAATTGGAAATCACGGAGCGTCTGCATGAGGACGGATGCATGCCTGAACGGCGCAGCGCTGTGATTGGCTGTGGTGTGCTGCTGTAATCACTCGTGTCTGTGTGTGTGTGTATCTGCTTGTGTCTCTGCATCCGTGTGCATGTCTCTGTGTGTGTGTGCGGCGCTCGCCCCAGTGACGGACCTGCTTTCTGCTGAGAATCAGGTTCGATCGATCGCGCCAAAGCATCACTTTCATCAGAGCGCTGATTGGGCTGACATCTCATCGATAGCCGTCAGTCAAACGTCACATGATCAGAACGTTTCTGTGCACTTCAGTCACTCTTGCGTCCGATTGTTGAACATCAACACAAGCGTCATTGAGTGTAAAACTGACTTCATACATTCACCAAAAATCCCCGGCTTGATCTGATGAATCGCATTCAGACGTGAGTGTGACTGAAGTCAAACAGATCATTTCTGTCCACGCTATTGATAAAGTGGAGCATAATCAGCAGATGCTGTATTTTTGTGCGTCAGCATCATATATTGATCTGGACTGAACTGGTCAATTATTCTCTCTAAACTCATTCTGGCTAATTGTGTGTTAACCAGCGCAGTTATGACTAATATCTGTTGTGAAGTAACTGTAAAATATGATGTTCTTCCTCAGAGTTTCCGTCTCGTTTTCCAGCACAAACATCTAAACATTCCTAAATAAAGACACATTTACTGGAGAAGAGAAATTACCTTTTTTTAATTAAAAAATTGTCAAAATGAAGTGAGTTTGTGCTTAAAACAAGAACAAATATACCTGCAAGCGGCATCAGACCAAGAGCAGCAATGAGCAATAAAAAACATTTTAAGATGATTTTAGGCTGAATAATCATAAATATAGTCACTGGTAAAATGATTTAAAGGTTTATCACTTTTGACCAATAGGCGGCGCTGTGACTAAACGGATGTGGTGTGGTCAGAGTGAGGTCACAATGACACATGCAAAGTTTGGTGTCCATATATCAAAGCATTGCAGAGATACAGCCTCAGAGTCATTGTGGCATCATGCCTCAACTTCATCGCTGCGGTATACGAAAACGGTTTCGTCTATCGACACGAAATCCAAAACTTTTTCACAGCACAGTCTGAAGATAATTTTGGTGAAAATTGGACGAATGATCTAGGAGTTCGAAAAATTTGTTTTTTAAAGAAATTGGCGAACAGGAAGTTTGGTCGACTGTGGCAAAATTGGTATCTATGTTCTCGGCAAGTCTAGTCGCCAAGACTAGTATCTTAAGACTAGTTTCATTATAATAAGTAAAGCTAATCAAGAGTTATTTGCATTTTTGGAAATTTCGTTATAGCTTTTGAACACAAGGTAGCGCTGTCCTGAAACTTTTTGGGCCTTCAGGACATGCTGAAGACACATACCGAATTTTGTACCGCTAAATACGCTAATGCATTCGTAAAATATAGCATTTTACGACAGAATTCAAAATGGTTGACACCAAAAAATAGCCGATATGGGAAAATTGGGCGTTGTTTTAACTGAATGTAAAGAGACCAGTTTTGTGATTCAGACGTTATAAGCAAAAATAAAAAAAAATCATATCTCCGGACCACTAGGTGGCACTGTGCTGAAACTGTGCAGGTCGCCTCAGGTCATGTTTGTCATAACACACACTGGCCAGAATACACTAAAGCTCATTTCCGCGTCAAACTCGTTTGCGCTTTATTCGAGAATACATTTTTGTCAGCATGGTCTGAATATGATCTGGTTAAAGTTTCGTGAAAATCAGAGCAACGGCCTAGGAGGAGTTCGAAAAAATCGTTTTTTCAGAAAATTCAAAATGGCAGAAAAAAATTTCATGACGGAAAATGAGGGATTGAGTTAGAGACTCCAAATTTGGTGTGGTTGATGTTCAGACTGTCCGCTCTCAGTGTGGCAAATTTCACAACATTTTACCATACGCTTCTATGGGCCGCCATAGACTCAAGAGTGAAAGAAGAACGCCAACAATAACAATAGGAGCCTATAAACCTTCAGCGCCTGACCCCTAAATCTCTGCCAATGGGGTCAGACAAATAAACTTCATTCAACGAGGAAACAAGATGATTTTTCTGACTCCATTGGCTGATATTTGTTCTTGTTTTGAGCTCAAACTCACTTCATTTGTCTTAATATCTCCAGTCGTTTCTCTTCTCCAGTAAATGTGTCTTGATGTAAGAATGTTTAGATGTTTGTGCTGGAAAACGAGACAGAAACTCTGAGGAAGAGCAGAGCTTTTTGCCGTGTAGAGCCGATGTCGTCACTGGCATAGAAACAATCTGAAACTATTTGGCTCATGAATATTAATCATGTGATGTTCACCCAATAGTCTTACATGACATGGCGTCAAGCAAAACAAAATGATTGTTTCCCGTAAGGAGAGAGAAACTTTGACTGTTTTCCTTGTTCTGAAAGCAGCCGTTCACAGCATGACAGACGATCCGATGGGATCAGAATCATAATCCCAGATCACCTGTGCTCTCGTAATCAATCCGCCCCGGGGTTTATAAGTCTTCATAAGCCCAGAAGCTTGGCAGTTGTTCTCGCTCTCTTTGTTACGTCTGTCTTTGTGGTGTTCTCCGGCTGCCTGCGCATGAGCTGCATGAAGTGTCGTCTGTTTTAACTGGGTTTTTTAGGGAAAAGTCTGTTTGTCATCAGAGAGTGGCCTGTTTTCATTCTGTCACCGTGATGAAGCGTTCGCACCGGTTCCGCTCCTGGAAAACTGTTGAAAGTCACATCAGCTGTCAGAAGGATAGCGAGTGACACGTGGGAGGAGGAGAAGACGAGCCAAACCTCCTCTGCGTCTCACAGATGTGATTCCGGGGCTAAATCTGAACGCCGTGTTTAATCGGCACATGAGCAATGGCGGGATGATGTCATGTTTCTGCGTGCGCTATGGGGTCGATGGGGAATTTTTGACGGGAAATGACGTCATAGGGAGTTGAATCGACTTGAGCCACAGAATCAGAGGAAAAATGTCGTTTCTAGCCCTTACAGTTCAAAAGTTATTAGCATAGACATGAGTTCAACTTTGGACACGTGGTGGCGCTAGGGGGATTGAGTTAGAGACTCCAAAATTGGTGTGATTAATGTTCAGACTGTCCTTTATCAGTGTGCCAAATTTCACAACGTTTTACCATACGCTTCTATGGGTAGCCATAGACTCGAGCGGAAGAAGACAAATACCAACAATTACAATAAAACCTTCAGCGCTTGACCCCTAAATCTCTGAATTCAAAGAGGAAACAGGATTATTTTTCTGACTCCAATGGCAGAGATTTGTTCTTGTTGTAAGCACAAACTCACTTCATGTGGTTTGACGAGCCAAACCTCCTCTGCGTCTCACAGATGTGATTCAGCGGCTAAATCTGAACGCCTGTTTAATCGGCACACGAGCAATGGCGGGATGATGTGATGTTTGTGCGGCGTCTGCGTGCGTTAGGCCTGTAAGTCGATCCGCCGTGCCTCAGCTTCCCCTCTCAGCCAGAGGAAAGATTGCGTTTGAGATAATTCATTGTAATGGGCTCGACTAACAATGGCAAATCCAATTCAGCCGTCCCTATTGTTGCATAGATCAGATGTGCTGTTACCACCCGAGGTTATCGTTCCCGTCTCGCCATAAGCCCGAGCTTTTAAGAGCCACAAAGTGATTCCTGCACAATAGATGCTCGAGTTCTCGTTTTCCAGCACGAACATCTAAACATTCTTACATCAAGACACATTTACCGGAGAAGAGAAATGACTGGAGATACTAAGACTTGTTTACTGAAAAGATCTTCAAAATCTTCATTCAAACGATCATAAAGATCATTTCCCTTTGAATTAAGATGATTTTTCTGACTCCATTGGCAGAGATTTGTTCTTGTTTTAAGCACAAACTCACTTCATTTTCATACATTTTTGGCTTAACATCATTTTGCATTAAGAATGTTTAGATATTTGTGCTGGAGAACGAGACAGAAACACTGAGGAACACGATCAGTTTTGCGGTGTAATAACTCATATTGAGCTGTTTTCAGGCATGATGCACCTGTGTTTTCTGTGTTTCTGCTGTTGCATGACGAGCGTCTCATGAATGCATGAACTAACTAACCCACATTAACAGCCTCTGATTAACTGTAGATTTTAAATGTTAGTGTGTCCAATTCTGGGTGTCCTCTGGTCAATGCTTGAATTCACTGTTAAACAGTTGCACATTTTACCGATCTGACCTGCGAACCGCGAGCTGATGCAGTTGTAACTTTATTCAGGTGGATTTCTTCCTCTTTGCTGAAGTCGTAGATTTTAGAGCTTGATCCCGTGTGTTGAATCCCCATAAGCCCCGGCATCCCAGAAAGCTTTGCTCAGACACACGGATCTGCTTTAGTCTCTACAGAAACAAGAACCTGGGCTTCAGACGCTCGTGTTTCTCCTCTCGGAATCACAGCGACAGCAAACAAACTTCTCTAATCGATATTTCATTGTTCTGTTAAAGGTATCCTTCACCCAGAAATGATCATTCTGTCATCATCATTCACTCTCGTGTTCTTCTGTGGAAAACTTCTCAAAATAACATCTTTTGTTATGACAGATTGATCATTTTTTGGGTGAACTGTCTCTTTAAGCTCCAGAGATGAATGATGAATGCATAGCAACACCCAAGCAACCACTCAGTACACTAGCACACACAGTGTTGCCATGGCAGCCATCCGTGACGGTGATGAGTTGTGCACGTTCACACACATCTAGTTGACATCAGCGTTTGAAGATTCCGTATCTCTGGTTTCCGAGTGTTTCCTGTTGCCCTGGTTCTTTGTTTCTGTCCATCTCAAATCTCTCTCTCTCTCTCTCTCCCTCTCTCTCTCTCTCTCTCTCTCATATCTCTTTCTCTCTCTCTCTCATATCTCTCTCTCTCTCTCTCTAGCTTCACGGCTCTTTAATTCACTGTGTTTTTAATCACGACACCTCTAAGAATTCAGAAAGCTGTTGTTCTTAGTGTGTCTCTCTTTCTTTTATCTCTCTAACACACTCTCTCTCTCTCTCTCTCTCTCTCTCTCTCTCTTCATCTCTGTTTCTGGATGCGGGTTGGCAGCGCTCCACATTAACTGACTGGATTAGCATAACTTCCATCGTTTCTCACATTTGCTTGCTGTCTCTTTTATTTATTTATTTCCTCAGTCAGATGTAGATTTTCCAGGAGTAAATGCAGTATTTCCCTCCGGAACGCCAGTTTCTGCTGCAGAAGAATCTGATTTCTCCCAGAATGTAGCGCCGCAAACACACAAAAACACACACAGTCTCACACACACACACACACACACACACACTCACACACAATCACTCACACACGCACACACTCACACACTCACACACACACACACACTCACACACACACACAATCACTCACACACGTACACACTCTCACACACACACACTCACACACTCACACACACACACTCTCTCACATGTTGGTGCAACTACATTATGAGGACATTCCATAGGCGTAATGGTTTTTATACTGTACAAACTGTACATTCTATCCCCCTACACTACCCTACCCCTAAACCTACCCATCACACACACACACACACTACCCCTACCCCGAAACCTACCCATCACACACACACACTAACCCTACCCCTAAACCTACCTATCACACACACACACACACACTACCCCTACCCCTAAACCTACCTATCACACACACACACACACTACCCCTACCCCTAAACCTACCCATCACACACACACACTACCCCTACCTCTAAACCTACCCATCACAAACACACACACACACACACACACACTACCCCTACCCCTACTCCTAAACCTACCCATCACACACACACACACACACTACCTCTTCTCCTACTCCTAAACCTACCCAGCACACACACACACACACACACACACACTACCCCTACTCCTACTCCTAAACCTACCCATCACACACACACACACGCTACCCCTACCCCTAAACCTACCCATCACACACACACACACACTACCCCTACCCCTAAACCTACCCATCACACACACACACACACACACACACACACTACCCCTACCCCTACTCCTAAACCTACCCATCACACACACACACACACACTACCTCTTCTCCTACTCCTAAACCTACCCAGCACACACACACACACACACACACACACTACCCCTACTCCTACTCCTAAACCTACCCATCACACACACACACACGCTACCCCTACCCCTAAACCTACCCATCACACACACACACACACTACCCCTACCCCTAAACCTACCCATCACACACACACACACACACACTACCCCTACTCCTACTCCTAAACCTACCCATCTCACACACACACACACTACCCCTACCCCTAAACCTACCCATCACACACACACACACTACCCCTACTCCTACTCCTAAACCTACCCATCACACACACACACACACACACTACCCCTACTCCTACTCCTAAACCTACCCATCACACACACACACACTACCCCTAACCCTAAACCTACCCATCACACACACACACACTACCTCTACTCCTACTCCTAAACCTATCCATCACAGGAAACATTCTGCATTTTTAATGAAACATTGTTTAGTATGTTTTTAAAGCTATTTTTATTATGAGGACACAGGAAATGTCCTCATAAACCACGTTTACGTTGTAATACCAGTGTAATACCCATGTCTTTATACAAATTTGTGTCCTCATAAATCACATAAACAAGCACACACTCACACACACACACACACAATCACTCACACACTCACACTCACACAATCACTCACACACACAATCACTCACACACTCACACACACACACACACACACAATCACTCACACACTCACACTCACACAATCACTCACACACACTGTATTGCCTGTTTACTGCAGTGCACGTCAGACACTAGTTAACATATTGACCGGTAATGTTTCACCCTGTTAAGTTGACGTGTGCTGAACACATGCTGTGTGTGTTGGCCGTGGTGTTCCCATGATCTCCCTTTAAGCGTTGGTTTGTGGCGTGTTCAGGCATGCATGCGACCTATGCAGCGCTGCAGTCCGGCTCTCTCAGTCACGTCTTTGATCCGCTGGTGGATGAAACCAGCCCGAATCGAACACCTGCCTTCCAGCGCCGGTCGATAGAGTCGATATCTGCAGCTATTGATCACAGAGCTTGAAAAGGCTTCAGTGGGTCCCTGAGGGCAGCACAATCTCATTTGGGTTTCTAAAGGCTTATGGGAAACCGAGGGGGCTCGGACGGGAAGTAAAGCTCAGAGCGAGTTTTTAATAAATATGCATCATTACAGTTCCTCTGCCTCCCAGCTGAGCTCAGAATGAGAACAGAGCAGCGGAAGCCACTGTGTTGAACATTCCTCTTCTCGGCTGGGTTTTTCATCCTCGCTGAAACTTCTGTGAACTGAAAGACATGCCTGTAGAAAGGGCCTATTAGTCAGTTTGTAAGAAAACACGGCTCTGACCTTTAGCTTGAATTCAGATTCTCCAGCTCCTTAACACATTATTATTCCGTTCCATCTGCTAGTCAGCGCTTATATTTAGCAACTTGTCCTTTTAGCTAAAATGATGCATTGCCAGTTTGAATATGAAGCTCTCATCAGAACGTCCATTTGCTGTCATTGTTACCTGGTTGTCCTCTGTTTCCTTCTCTCTGTGCTCCAGTCCGCCGCGTTCCCCCTCGCTTCACCATCCCTCCTACCAGCCACGAGATCATGCCGGGCGGGAGCGTGAACATCACCTGTGTCGCCGTCGGCTCTCCCATGCCCTACGTCAAGTGGATGCTCAATTCTGAGGACCTGACGCCGGAGGACGAGATGCCCGTGGGACGGAACGTTCTCGAGCTGAACGGCGTGCGAGAGTCGGCCAACTACACCTGCGTCGCCATGAGCAGCCTGGGAATCATTGAGGCCGTGGCGCAAGTTATTGTGAAGTGTAAGAGTCTTTTTTTACAGCCAAATCCAGTTGCTGAACGTGTATGTACGCTAGAAAGAGCTTTCAGACTTTAGAGAACGATGGAAAGAATATCTAATTTTGTCGAGTCTAATGAAGTAAGGAATGGTTCTTAACATGAGGACACAGAGTGAGCTTATTCACTTTTGCCAATGTTCCCCAAAAGTAATTGGAAAGAATATCATGAGTTTCCCATTTTGTGCATTGGAAAGATCGTCAGATGTGTTTGTTTCACCTATACACCATTAAGATGAGGAAACGTAACTGCGTCTGAAAACCCTTTTTTTCCTCTATGATTTGGCCTTCTGTCCACACTGAGAGAGCATTTCTGTTATGTTAACTGAGCTTTTTAAAGATGCTCTCCCAAGTGGAAGCGTTTGAAAATGGCATTTTTGCGTTGTAGTGTGGACTGTGAAAACATACGCTATATTGCCAAAAGTCGCAGAAGTCGCCAACTTTCTGCAGAGTCAATAGCTCCAGACCTCCAAACTTCTGTGGCCTTCAGATGAGCTCAAGAACAGTGTGTAGAGAGCTTCATGGGATGGGTTTCCATGGCCGAGCAGCTCATCCAAGCCTTACATCACCAAGAGCAATGCAAAGCGTGGAATGCAGTGGGGTAAAGCACGCCGCCACTGGACTCTAGAGCAGTGAGACGTGTTCTCTGAGTGACCAATCACGCTTCTCCGTCTGCCAATCCCATGGACGAGTCTGGGTTTGGCGGTTGCCAGGGGAACAGGACGACGGGAACGGTTTTTCAGGGGTTGGGCTTGGCCCCTTAGTTCCAGTGAAAGGAACTCTTAATGCTTCAGCATACCAAGACATTTTGGACAATTTCATGCTCCCAACTTTGTGGGAACAGTTTGGGGACGGCCCCTTCCTGTCCCAACATGACTGCGCTCCAGTGCACAAAGCGTCGTCCATAAAGACATGGATGAGCGAGTTTGGTGTGGAGGAACTTGACTGGCCTGCACAGAGTCCTGACCTCATCCCGATAGAACACCTTTGGGATGAATTAGAGCGGAGACTGCGAGCCAGGCCTTCTCGTCCAACATTAGTGCCTGACCTCACAAATGTGCTTCTAGAAGAATGGTCAAAAATTCCCATAAACACACTCCTAAACCTTGTGGAAAGCCTTCCCAGAAGAGTTGAAGCTGTTATAGCTGCAAAGGGTGGGCCAACTCCATATTAAACCCTACGGATTAAGAATGGGATGGCATTAAAGTTCACGTGCATGTAAAGGCAGGCGTCACAACACTTTTGGCAATATAGTGTAGCTATTTGAAAACAATAACACATGTTTAGTGATGTGACGCAAAAATGACAGAGAATTGCTGAGGGCGGTTGCGTTTTAGACACGCATGGAATAAAAATGAATGAAATGAAAACGCTATTTTTAAATCTATTTGTATTAATGTAGCATGAGAATCTCCTGAGGAAAGATCAACCTTTGAGCAATGCAGTTGTCCTCTCTCTCCCTCTCCCTCTCTCTCTCTCTCTCTCTCTCTCAGCTTTACCCAGAGCTCCTGGTACCCCCATCGTCACAGAGACGACCCCCACCAGCGTCACCATCACCTGGGACTCTGGTAACCCCGACCCCGTTTCCTATTACATCATCCAGTACCGTGCCAAATCCCCAGACAGCAAGTACGAGACGGTGGACTCCATCACCACCACCCGCTACAGCATCGGTGGCCTTTACCCCAACACTGAGTACGAGATTCGCGTTTCCGCCGTCAACAGCATCGGCCAGGGTCCGCCTAGCAACAAGGTGGAAGCTCGAACTGGAGAGCAAGCCCCCGCTAGCCCTCCGCGGAACATCCAGGCGCGCATCATATCGCAGAACGCGGTGATGGTGCGCTGGGACGAGCCTGAGGAGCCCAACGGTTTGATCAAGGGCTATCGAGTGTACTACACCATGGATCCTTCACAGCCGATGAGCAACTGGCAGATCCACAATGTTCAGGACAGCATGATCACGACCATCCACAGCCTCGTGCCGTCCGAGACCTACACCATCCGTGTGCTGGCGTTCACGTCCGTGGGGGACGGACCCTTCTCTGACCCCGTTCATGTCAAAGTGAGACCTGGAGGTGAGTTGTAGAGAAACACGCGATTGAGCCACAGGAAGCCTCAAACCTTTGAGTTGAATCTGCATGGGGAAACTCCCGACAATCCTGTGACACTCAAATGCGGCTCTCAATAAAGTCTCACTGAAATCATGAAATCAATCAGGGCTTGACGTTAAAGTGTTAGTTCACCCAAAAATGTAAATCCTGACATTAATTACTCTCCCTCATGTCGTTCCAAACCTTCGCTCATCTTCAGAACACAAATTAAGATATTTCTGATGAAATCCGAGAGCTCTTGAATTTTCTTTATAATATATACTTTTTTCAATTGCAGTCTTTTAAAAAGGCATCTGAAATAATAAACTAAGTGCAGTGTTGTGTTGTCAAAAATATGAATTTTTCGATACAACACTAAATTATCTGAAACGCTTCCAATACTTATTTTCCACAAAATAGACACACAACACCAGCGTCTCTTTCTCTCTCTCTCGCCGACAGCGAGTTACACACAAACCCGCCTCCGCTCGCTCACTCGCTCCGGATGAATATTGTTGCTGTTACAGGGCTTGAATTTCACCAGTGGGATTATGCATAATTTTAATCATTCCTGCAGATTTTGTGCCTCAAACCCAAAGTGTGCGCACAAAAAGCCGCCTCTCAGAGCTAAATTGAGCTCTTTGTCGCTGCTTATTGCGCTTAAACAGTCAAATAAACACAAAATAATGTCAAAATGCCGGTCTTAGTGAGTATTCATTCAATTAAATAATTCATTCAAGTATAAACACAGTCAGTTCTGAGAAAGAAAACGCATGTGTAGCAGTGTATTGGATCCGCACGTCAGCTCTTAAAGTGACAGCAGCCTAATAAACCTGCTGCCGAATTATGAGATAATATTAAAACTATCTAAATGGCGTTTTTTCCCAATGGTATCGATGTCAAAATTGTGGCCAGTGAAAATGCTGAGTGGCTAGTAACTTTAGAAAACCACTAGCCACAGCGGCTGCTGAACAGTAAAGTTAATATCAAGCCCTGAAATCAATCATAGCACTAGCGGAACATTTCTGCACTGTTCCTTTAGCGTCGCTCCATCATCGTGTCCCTTATTTCCAAACCCGTTTCTAATGTGCTTCTGTTCTTTGTTGTAGTTCCCGGGCAGCCGGGGAAGTTCCAGGTGGGTAAAGTGACCGACACCAGCGTGGAGTTGACCTGGGAACCCGCGTACTCCAAAGAGCCTGTGAAAGCCTACGAACTCATCTACAAATCTCCAGCGCTCGGCGTTCAGGTGAGAAATCGTGATATTTCAGTGGCAATGATGGAATAATGGTGATGTTTTCAAAGGCATCATGTTGAAAGCGTCTTTCTATCAAACAGGAGAAGAGGAACTTTGAGCCCAGGACGTCGTATGTGGTGGAGGGTCTGCGCGCCAACACCGAATACACCTTCTCCCTGGCTGCCGTGTCCAACAAAGGCATCGGAGCGTTCACCAACGAGATCAACCAGCGCACGGCACAAGCAAGTATGTGTGAGCCCCTCAGTCCACCTCTCTGTCCTTAAAGAGACTTTCACTGCTGGAATTGATCCACTCATGTTCAGTCAGATCTCTGACTGAGAGCCAGTCAATGATTGGGTGTTACCACGCCAGACCTGTGACTCCAGAACAGTGTTTTGATGGTTCCTATAGGCTGTTGGTCTGGTTGGGAGGAGGCCGGGCTGGTGCAGAGGATGAACCCCTGATTGGATGTTTAATCTGTGGTTTGTACTTTCAGAGAGGAAGCGGAAACGCAACAAACTAGTTGCATCATGGCGGCCAGTGCACACAAACTATGAGCTGTGGGGGAATTCAATAACGTGCTGATAGCGCCGTTCATTTGCACACGCTTTATTCAAATCAGATAATGGCAAGCACTTTACGGTTGCTCCAGCACTGATTCTCTCGTGATCAGAAGCAAATGTTCTCAAACGGAAAAGCACCTGCTTACCGAATAGCGCTGATGTTTATGAATCTATAATTTACAGTCACGAGGCATGTTTGCGCTGAACAGAATGACATTTAAATACTCCTGTGCAGATACACCTGGTGGCACGAACGGTTGAATTCCTCCCTAATTCTGCTTATTCATCCTTCCCTCCCTCTCTCCATCCATCCGTCCGTCCGTCTATCTCTGTCATTGAGAAATGCATTGGTGTGTGTTGTGTGTATGTCCACTAGTATTTCCAGGAGGTTATTGAAAAACAAGCCAAAGCCACCACCAGACTGGACGGGATTTGTGTTTTTGATTTGTGCCTCTTTCTTCTCTTCCTCCTTCAGTTCGGCTCAAGTGAAGTGATAGTAGCTGTTGTGTGTGTTGATGATGAACTCTTCTTAGGTCTTCAGCAATGCTGGTGTTTTCCAGGATGGTTAGCGGTAAGTGAGGATGATCGAGCCGCAGTCAGAGCACGTCAACAACCGTAAGACTCGTATCATTACTCCACTGCACCTTCTTGTTGCCAGGGTCTGTGGAAGGAACTGCCGCTGTCTTATTATTTATTTCATAATTCACCGGATCCAGAGTCCGAACATAGTCCTGCAGTTTGAAGCGCCCTGTCATTGCAGACGAACGGTATGAATATGAGCTGCTCGATCGTCACACGCTCGCTCTTCCTCTAACATCAGCGCGGAGAACAGTTTTTGAGTTCATTTCTACATTTCATACTCTATAAAGCTAATGAAGTTATTCCATGTCAGTTTAATTATTGTGTTACACGTGTGTGAGAACAGAGGCCGGTGGCTGGGTCGGTGGAACCGAGAAGCTTATCGCTTTGATTGATTTTGAGAACGTCTCGGATCTCTTGTTATTTTTAATAACTCTCTCAGCTCTCGTTGTGCCGTTCAGCTGGAAAGGTTTCACTCAATTACACCGACGGAGACCAAAGCCCCGCATTAACCGCAGTATTAATGACAGATAATACCCACAATTCTATACGCTCATATTCAACTGAGACTTCAGCTCAGGAAAATGCTTAAGGCGACTGTGTGAGTGTGTGTGTGTGTGTGGGAGAGAGTGTGTGTGCGAGAGTGTGAGTGTGTGTGAGTGTGTGTGTCTGTGTGTGTGTGTGTGTGTGTGTGTGTGTGTGTGTGAGTGTGTGTGTGAGAGATTGTGTGTTTGAGTGTGTGTGAGTGTGAGAGAGTGTGCGTGTGTGCGAGAGTGTGTGTCTGTGTGTGTGTGAGTGTGTGTGAGTGTGTGTGTGTGTGTGTGTGTGAGTGTGAGTGTGAGTGTGAGTGTGTGTGTGTGTGTGTGTGAGTGTGTGTGTGAGTGTGTGCGTGTGAGTGTGAGTGTGTGTGAGTGTGAGTGTGTGTGTGCGAGTGTGTGCGAGTGCGTGTGTGCGTGCGTGTGTGCGTGCGTGTGTTTGTGTGTGTGTGAATGTGTGTGAGTGTGTGTGTGAGTGTGTGTGAGTGTGTGTGTGTGAATGTGTGAGTGTGTGAGTGTGTGTGAGTGTGTGTGAGTGTGAGAGTGTGTGTGAGTGTGTGAGTGTGATGGTCAGAAGGTCCGTACACAGGAGCAGGTTTGTACAACATCAGCTTCTCTTCAACATCTGCTGTTTTTAAATTGATTTCTTATTGTTTTGTTCCAGTTTGTTTTGTTCTCATCAGATTTACATTCAGTCGAGTTAAATCTCCTCATGTTTAGTGATTTCTAAATTCTCAGACAGGTTTTCTTTGCTTTTGTGGTGTTAGAGGGTTATTGAAACCAAACTGTGACCGTCTTCAAGCAGATTTACATTTAATCATTTAGCAGATGCTTCTATCCAAATAAGGAACATCACAAGCAGTGTCAGATGCACATGATCTCCTTGACGCTTGGCGTTTATAACAGTTTGTTTTATTCCTGCAGACCTCTCTAAAACCCACCGCACACACAGAGCTTCTCCTGCAGAACCTCGTCAGATTTATAATTGAAGCTCATTTGTCTCGTATGTGCAGGAGGAACCTGCTCAAAAACTCCTCAATAACCCTGATGGGTTTCAGTTGGACTGTCTGTCACCATCTGGTCAGGAATTCTGATCCTGGACCGATGCGTCTCTCCATCCATCAAGCCGTGTTTCCATGGCAACAGCGCTGCTATCTGTTACACACTCGGCGGTGCTTTAATTAGGCTGTCTGTTCTGGTCAATATGCTGATCAGATGGTTGTTTTGTGACCGATTCTGACAGACAGATGGTTTATTCTTCCGTCACTGCATCACAACACATCCTTCATTTCATTTAGCCTCTTTTTTCCTTTGTTTGCATCATTTATCTTTTAAGTTGAATGTAATTTGAGCCTCATAATTTGCTTTATTAATCTGTCTTCATCTACACTATTTTTGTAGCCTCGTCCTCTAGCGTTTGTCTTTATGTTGTATTGATTTATTTTTGCCTTATTTCTGTTGCTTTCTCCTCCTCCATGTTCCTCAATTATCTTTTCTTTCTGTGTTTTATTTTCGACTCTTTTCCGCTCTCCTCCTCCGCTCTTCCTGTCAGAGCCCACGTCTCCTCCGGGTCATGTCCGCTGCTCCGCGTCCGGCTCCTCCTCTCTGTCGGTGAGCTGGGCTCCGGCACCGGAGGAACAGCAGAACGCCGCGCTGCTCTGGTACGAGGTGCGTTATCAGGTCAGCGGCGATGACTCGGTGCAGACGCTGCGTCTGGAGCCGGACGCGGGACAGGCGCTCCTGAAGGGCCTGCGGCGCTGGAGCTCGTACCGCCTCACGGTGGCGGCGCTGACAGCCCAGGGTGACGGACCCGAGAGCCAAGCTGTGGAATGCAGAACTGATGAAGATGGTAAAAGTCTGTAGCAGTTTCACAGCAGCTTCACAGTAATAAACTGGAGAATAACAGAATCAATGATGAAACTTCATCAAATATGAGACACATTCAGATTCAGCTGTAAAGCACCTTTGTGTGTGTTGGATGAGTGTGTGTGTTTGTGTGTTGCTCAGTGCCTGGAGCTCCGCCCCGTCAGGTAGACGTCAAGCCAGTTAACAGCACCTCTGTTAAAGTATTGTGGCGTTCTGTGTTGCCGGAGCAACGGAACGGGCAGATCCGTGGTTACCAGGTTCACTATGCGCGTGTGGAGAACGGGGAGTCACAAGGCCTGCCGCGCATCAAAGACATGATGCTGGACGATGCCCAGGTGAGGTCGCGACCCCGGCACACCCTGAAACTGATTTGCATAATCTGGCAATTAGTCTTATCCATCTTATTTTGCATCGTGGAAGCAAGCTGTTTTCTCTTTCGAATGAGAACGAGACCCCGAGGACACTTTGGGGAACGCCTCCGCCATGACCGGTGTCTGAAGCACGTGTGTGAAAACACAACAATGAACTTGACATTGTCCGGCGACAGCCTATGACGTACTACTGATGCGACCGGGAGTATAAGAGGGCACCTGTAGTACACCTCATCCACTTTGTCTTTAGGATCTGTTTGTTTGCGTACGTGTGAAAGTGAATATCATGAAGAAACACTCTGCCAAGCGTTTCAGGAAGCGTGTGCCTCTGTGTTAGAAATTCCTGATATCTGAAGACACGCACAACTGTGTGTTCTTGGGCATGGGTGAGGACTTCAGTTCAGTTCTTGTGTGCATTCTGAGGATTTCTCAATGTAAAGCTCCATTTGCACCATCCTTATTCTCGAGGGATGTGGGACGTGCGGTTGGGTGGAACTAGCGCATTCAGCTGTCGATAGCGAAGCATTCGTGGCTGTTCTTGTATGATTCCTTTCGGGGTGATAGAATCTGACATTTGAACTGATTGTGCTTGACTCTCGCGGGGGTTAAACATGCGTTTTCGCGATGCGGTCGCAGTAGTTGATTCCACCTGGGCTTGACTCTCTCTTGAGTACTAAGAGTTGAGCGCCTGCACTCCGCGGTTCAGATCCCGCGGCTGCCATTGCGTTAGGTGGAGCACTGTGGTTGTGGGCAGAGCACAGAATTAGAGGCAGAAAGAATGTAGTAGTTATTATAAAAAACATTTATGAGCCTTTGATCACACTGAGGCAGAGATATCATAAGGGAAACTATCTTAGAGCTCTAGGCAGTGGTATTGAGCTACAGGCTCTCTGTGAGCCTTCCTAGTACTCCTGGGTTGGGAACGTTGTTCTCGCTATAGAGAGTTATCCTGCTGAGGCCTCTGCTTCCCAGTGCTCCGCCTGGATAGCGGTTCTGGGTTGTTAGGCTCTAGGCGAGCCTCCTTGGAAGCTGTCCCGAGGGAACGTTGTTAGACCTCCTCTTGCTATAGAGAGTCGTTCTGGTAGAGGCCTCCGCTCCTCTTAGCTCCGCCCGATATTGTGTCAAGCTGGTGGCCCTGTTATGTGCCTCCATCCCATGAGCTCAGCCAGGGGCTAAGATGTTAGGCTATCTGTGAGCCTCCTTGCCTACTGCACTTAAAACGGAATGTTGGGAAGATGATCCGCTCAACAGAGCTCCACCTGGAGTTGTTAGGCTCTCGGTAAGCTTCCTTAGGAACCTGTCCTAGGCATAAAATGTTATAATGCCTCCTCTTGCTTTAGAGACCTCCATTCTCAGAGCTCCATTCAGTGACGATATTCCCTTAAAGGTATTCTCAGGAATACCAAATCCTTGCGCTCTGCCCATGGGCTTCTTTTTGACTCTGCAGGGAAAGGAGGAAGGGCACGAGCCGGGATCGGGTAGGCAGATCGGGGTTTGGCCAAAGGGAATTAGTCGCAACAGCCGCTGGTGTGTACCTCAGGGATGGGAACTCCTTAGAGTCTTTGGCTTTAATGTCAGCCGATGAGGCACTCATCCTCTCAGCATGGCGGAGTGGGCATTCATTCCCCAAAGTGTCCTCTAGGGGACGCAGTGCGAGTTCCCATTTGAAAGGGAATGTCTCAGGTTATGCATGTAACCATGGTTCCCTGAAAAGGGGAATGAGACACTGCATCCCCCCTGCCATGCTTTAGGTATTCCTGCACACGTCTCCTTCTGACAAAGAAGTGGATGAGGTATTCTACAGGTGCCTTCTTATATTCCCGGTCACACCAGTAGTATGTCATAAGCTGTTGCCGGCCAATGTCAAGATCATTGTCATGTTTTCACATGTGCTTCAGACACCGGTCATGCTGGAAGCATTTCCCAAAGTGTCCTCTAGAATACGCAGGGTCTCATTCCCCTTCTCAGGGAACCATGATTACATGCGTAACCTGAGACATTTTCTGTGAATATACAAGACAGTGTAGCAGAATAATGGACTTTTTAGAAATTGTATGTTAAAAATAAGATGTATTGATATTTGGTGTGGTTTTGTAGTTTTTGGTCTTAATTCATTCAGGTTTAATTTTTCGTTTCATATTCTGTTTTATTCAGTGAAATGGGTTGTGGATGCATGTGGCCATCAGCCTTACATGAAACTTTAGTTTCAGGCTTTGGATCATCATGATATTGCCTAAAATTAAGACATTTTTCAAAATGTAACATAATTTTTTGAAAACTAGCAGGCAGTATCGATTGAGTATGTCAGTATTGTGAGTGCACAGAATCAGACTGATCTGAATGAACGAACTCATTGCCCGTTCATTCTGTTCTTTCACTAAATGAATCTCACCCTCCTCTTCTCCTCCTACGCGCCGCCTGGTCATCACTGATTCTCTCACGTCTGTGCGTGTCGTCCTGCCGTTAGAGGGACGTGGATGAGACGGCACAATATGTGAGTATGAGCTTCAGCTTCACCTTTAGAGCAGCTTATGGAATCACAGCTGAGACAGAAACATTTCAAAGTCCATCAGAGCCACTGGATCTGAACCGCTTCACTGCATGTGTGTGGGAGTGTGTGTGTGAGTGTGAGTGTGAACCTCTCATAGTGGAGAGCACTTGCATAGGGCCATTTGAATGCAGATCATGATCTGAGAAGTTTATTAAAGCAATAAATGCTATTGGAGAGTATGGAAGGAAGCAATAAATGCATGAATGAATGAATGAACACATGTATGCACCAGCAACATGTAATCAGAGCAAGTGTCAGGTCTGAGATCATTGATTAATGTTGTGTTGACATCATGTTTGCATTGAGGCTTATGGCACTGAATGCCTCGTGTGTTTAGGAGCTGATGATTGAGGATCTGCAGCCTGAGACGCTGTACTCCATCAGTGTGGCGGCCTACACCATCAAAGGTGACGGAGCTCAAAGCGTCGCTCATCTGGTGCAGACACCCGTCGCATGTGAGTCGCCCCGATTGTTTGTGTGTGTGTGTGAGTGTGTGTGTGTAGTTATGTGATAATATAAACAATCAGAAGACAGCACTGGATCGAGTCAGTGTGACAGTTAACTAACTGCGAGTTTGTGTGTCTTTGTCTCCTCTAGTACCGTCTCGTCCCGTTCTGTCCGTGCAGCTGGTTAACGAAACGTCTGCGGCTGTGATCTGGACTACCCAACAATCCTCCAACCCCCTGCTCAAGATCCTGGGCTTTCGTCTGACCTATGGCCTTAAAAACAACTCCCGCTCTTTCTCTGTGGACGTCAGACCTGAAGAGCGTCAGCGCAACGTGAGCGACCTCCGTCCTGGAGGCGTCTACTCATTCCTCCTGGCCGCTAGAGGGCGCTCTGGATACGGCGAAGAGGCTGAAGAGGAGCTTTCGATGCCCGAGTTTCCTCCTAAAGGTTTTCCGCAGCTGTCAGAGCATGTCAATGCCACCTGCTGCTCCCTGCAGTTCAGCTGGCTTCCTCCGAGCGGCGTTTATACGGGATACACGCTCGCGTACGAGGAAGCAGGTGGCGGCATTGAACCGCGGACACTGACAGTACCGGCGTATGCGTCCAGCTACACCATTCACGGGCTGAACCCTGACCAGGCGTACGCTGTGAGAATGTCGGCTCACAACGGCGCTGGGTCAGGCCCGCATAGCCCACAGGTGCTGTACCGCACGACGGCCTTCGACACAGGTACGGCTGGTGAGCGGCACAGAGCAAAAACCCACCCGCAACTAACCCCACCCACCCCTTCACCAGTGGAGATGTGAATGTGGGCGGAGCACAGGTAACACTCGGCCAGTCGTTGGGAGTCGGAGATTCGAGGTAAGTGACAGGTGTCAGTCACAGTCCATTCAGAGGACGAGTTCTCAAGTTCATAGTAAGACTGGAGATGGTTTTCTTTTCCCTCATCCTCTATTTTGAGTTCCTTCACTGCCCTCCACGTCTACATTTCCCAACACTTCCCAGTCCAGTTTGTGGTGTGGCACAAATAAAATAAATGTTTGTTTGTGTGTAATTGAGTTTTATGTCTCACCTCGACTTCCTTCCTTCCAAATAACCTTCATTAGCAGCGATTGAATCTGGGCCGGCTCTCCCTGGAACTGCTGCACATGTGTGTCCATCCGTCTGTGACCGCCATACGCTCACCTTCTACATCCCCCACAATTCCCTGCACAGGCCTCGGCGCACGCGGTGGACTCGCACGTTTGCTCCCTCACAGTCCAGCTCACCTGGTCCTGTGTGTGTGTGGAAGTTCTTTGATTACGCCAGTCTCACATGTTGTACGTGTCTGTGTGTTTTTGGACAGATGTGCCAAGGAATTTCTCTGTGAATCTGGCGACTAAGACGAGTGTGTTGCTGACGTGGGAGTTTCCAGAGAGCAGCGCCCCCTATCGCTTCACTGTGAGTTGCTTTAGTCCATGTCTATGAAAGTCTTTTGAACAGACCCTTCAGATCAGTGTTAAGCTGCGTTCACATTTACCATTGACAGATTTCGCCCAGGAAAATTTGTAGAACATTTTAATAGAAATCCACACGATTGTGAATTTTGTGTGAGGGAAGAAAAAATTATGTAGAGACCAAGCGGCAAACTCCCGCAGTCTCTCTTGAAACCAACACAGAAGTGACTTAAACTGCAACTCATCGACTCATCACATCACCTCAGCTCCACCCACGTCCCTCCTCTTTGCCCATTTTTGGTTATCCAGGAGTGACGTGCTGCCGGCTCCGTCCACTTTGGCCTTCAAAAATGCTCTTCAGAAACCTACGGGTGAAGTTACGGACACTACGTCCAGTTTTATGCAGTCTATGGTAGAGACTTGGTTCGATGCACCAGTTGTTAATTGGATGTTGAGATGTGGGCGTGGCAATCAAACACAGAGGTGTGCCTAACTAAGATTGTGTAGTGGATTGTGAGAAAGGGGCGGGGTTTAAGCGCACTAAATGATTGGAGAAGACCTGCATGTGTCACCAGAGAGAAGCCTGACGTTTCACTGGAAGATCCAGTTATGATATTTTAATTAAAGATTAGGAGGTCAAAAAAAAAAATGTGTGTTTCTGATTGTAGCAACGGTCGCTCTCGTCCTCAGGTGGAATACAACCGGCAGAAGATGGAGGTGGACGCTCGTCTGAGGAAGGCGGTTATTCCGAACCTGCAGCCGGACACCAGTTACGACTTCAAGATCACCAGCCCCGAGGGGAACATGGGCGGACTCAGACACCGCATCCACGCCAAGACCTCGCCGCCCATCCTCATCCGCCGGCCCGAGGTGGACCACACACGGGAGGCCGAGGCCACCGTCACCATCATACTGCCGTCGCTGGACACCAGGAGCAACGTGAGGTGCGTTCACACTGAGAGCACGTATGAATCATGCATGACACGCGCACTCATACATGCAGGAATCATCAGCTGCTGCGCTGTGAATAATTCAGACCCGCAGTCAATTTGTGTTTCTCGCTGCTGAGCTCAGGAAGAAAATCATTTCAGCTCCCTGTGCAGTAACTGCAGCACACACACTTTATGAATCGCACCGCAGCGCACGCTTCACACACTCCTCGAGCAGAGGAACGCTGCTTCATCTGTGAGCTGAGAACGACACACACATTACACACAAAAACCACACATCACTGGATTTAGTTAATACATTAGCTAATGATAACTAATGGGACCTCATTGTGACGTGCTAAAAGAATCACTGAAGGAGCCGTTGAAGAATCATTAGATTCATGTTGGGCACACAGAGCTAAGATTAATGTGTGTGTTGAGCAGCGTCTGCGTCACGTGTGTTTAATGAGGCCGTGTTGTTTCTGTTCCTGCAGGAACATCTATGTGGTGGTGGTTCCTCTGAAGAGAGCCAGAGGAGTGATTCGGCATCTGAAGAGCCCGGACGAGATGGACCTGGAGGAGGTACGGCCGCTCACTATCTCTGTAGGAAGGGTTTGTCTCAATCCGATCAGAAAGTCTTAAATTCAACATCATGGCATTAAATTAGGGCTCTATGATTTCTGTGACGCAGAAACGTAGACAGAATTGCAGAATCCATTCATAAAAATGTAATTTACTGTATAATGCAGAATGACATGGAGTGGGTCAGATTTTGTATGAATAAATCAACAGTCGGTCAGTCTCTTAAAGGGCCAGTTCACCCATTAATGAGAATCCTGTGGGCATTTCCTCGCCCTAATGTCGCTCAAACCCGTCAGACTTTCCTTCCTCATATAAAGCCATGGAGTCTCTTCAGAACATCTGGAATAATCCGCTCGATCCGTACGGATCAGTTTCTGAAGCGTCAGTGGAAGTTGCTTAGACTGTCAATGGAGGACAGAAATCTTCCCATTTCATTACAAATATCTGTCTTTGGGTATGAAAATGCAGATTTGTTCTTGTTTTAATCATAAAATCACTTTCACAAGATTTCTTATCTCAAACTTAAAGATATTTTTGTTGTAAAATTAATTTAAAAAAGTGATGGAGATCTGTTGGAAACACAACTCATTTACAATATAGAACATATTGATGTGTTTTCCCTTCAGTTTATATATATATGTATTATAATTGCAATTTAACTTATGCACAAAATTGGAATAAAGCATTTGTGAATAAAGCAGCATGTGTCCAGAGAACAAAACCATCTCTTGTAAAATTGCTGCTAAATATCAGTAATAAAATGTAAGTTGCTGTTTTTCCCTCCACCATGAATGAGTGTAGTCTCAGAGCGTCGGGCGAAACACACACACTCACACACACATTTGTTTTTGTGAATTGTGGGGACATTCCATAGGCGTAATGGTTTTTATACACACACACACACACAAACACTACCCCTACCCCTAAACCTACGCATCATACACACACACACACACACACTACCCCTACCCCTAAACCTACCCATCATACACACACACACACACACACACACTACCCCTACCCCTAAACCTACGCATCATACACACACACACACACACACACACACACACTACCCCTACCCCTAAACCTACCCATCATACACACACACACACACACACAAACACTACCCCTACCCCTAAACCTACGCATCATACACACACACACACACACACTACCCCTACCCCTAAACCTACCCATCATACACACACACACACACACACACACTACCCCTACCCCTAAACCTACGCATCATACACACACACACACACACACACACACACTACCCCTACCCCTAAACCTACCCATCATACACACACACACACACACACTACCCCTACCCCTAAACCTACCCATCATACACACACACACATACACACTCTCTCACACACACATACTCTCTCTCTCACACACACACACACACACACACACACACATACACACACTAAACTCTTCTGGAGGAATTAAACCAAATCATTCTGATCACAGACTTTGACTCATTTGAGATGCTGCGACGCCATTGGTCCACTGGTTAGGCCAGTCATCCAATCACAGCCTCTGCTGAGGGATTTATTCTGTAAATGTGTAGTTTATGCGTTTACTTCTTATCGGATTATACACATCAACCTCATATGAGCAAATTTTTTTTTATGCACATTTTTTGAATTTATGCACATCTTGGCATTTCCATCCAGCGTTTTTTATGCGGTATTACTAAAAGTTATTATTATGTGTGAGATCTGACACTAGGAAGTGTGCAGATCTGCAGGTTATGAGTCTGGTGTGAGTGTGTGTGTAATTCAGTCTCAGATCTGCTGGAATCTCTGAAACTCCTGCGGTTTGACTTTGTCCTGCCGGGGTCGTGCCCGTGAGTGTGAGTTTGCTCGCGGTCAGAGATTCTCAACACATCAGTGGACAGAGATAATGCCGGGTGTGAACGCACATGTGACCGGACAGCACGATAAAGCCCGGAAGATCACAGACCTGCAGACTCACACGAGCTGGAGATGCTGACATGATCACGGATGAAATCCCTGTAGGGCGTCTGGAGGAGAAAGAGTTTGTGGTTTTAACATTCGTTCTGCTGCACTCCGACAAGACAATAAAGTTATTTTAAATTAGCCCATTCCCACAAACTCTACACTGTTCACATAAATGACAGGTTTTGATTGAAAGAGCGAGTGGTTGAGGCTGAGATGTGTGTTGCAGCTGCTGAAGGACATCAGTCAGAAGCAGCGGGACCCGCGGCAGCGTCAGGTGGACCTGCGGAGGGCGTACATCACGGCCCGCTTCACACCCGCCACCCTGCCCGCCTTCTTCACACTGGGCAACCAGCAGGACTACGGCGGCTTCGAGAACCGGGCCTTAGAGGCGGGTCAGGAGTACGTGTTCTTCATCCTGGCGGAGCTCAACTCCACCACTGGGGTAAGATGTGCCGTGTGTGTGTGAGAGAGTGTGTGAGTGTGTGTGTGAGTGTGAGTGAGTGTGCCGTGTGTGTGTGTGTGTGTGTGTGAGTGTGTGTGCCGTGTGAGTGAGTGAGTGTGCCGTGTGTGTGTGTGTGTGTGTGAGAGTGTGTGTGAGTGTGTCTGCGTGTGAGTGTGTGTGTGAGTGTGTGTGTGTGTGTGAGTGAGTGTGTGTGAGTGTGTGTGCCGTGTGTGTGTGTGAGAGTGTGTGTGAGTGTAAGAGGCTGTGAGTGAGTGAGTGTGCCGTGTGTGTGTGTGAGTGTGCCGTGTGTATGTGTGTGAGAGTGTGTGTGTGTGAGTGTGTGTGCCGTGTGTGTGTGTGTGAGTGTGTGTGAGTGTAAGAGGCTGTGAATGAGTGAGTGTGCCGTGTGTGTGTGTGAGTGTGCCGTGTGTATGTGTGTGAGAGTGTGTGTGTGTATGAGTGTGTGTGTAAGAGTGTGTGTGAGTGTGTGTGTCTGTGAGTGAGTGTGAGTGTGTGTGTATGTGTGTGAGTGAGTGAGTGAGTGAATGTGAGTTTGTGTGTGTGTGTGTGTGTGTGTGTGTGAGTGTGTGTGTAAGAGTGTGTGTGTGTGTATGAGTGTGTGTGTGTGTGTGTGTGTGTGTGAGTGAGTGTGCGTGTGTGTGAGTAAGTGAGTGAGTGAGTGAATGTGAGTGTGTGTGTTTGTGTGTGTGTGTGTGTGCAGGTGTAACGCTCCTGTGTTTGTGTGTTCAGAAGATGTTTGTGGCCAGCCCTTACACCGACCCCGTGATCGCGCCCGACTCGGACCCACAGCCTCTGGACGCGGGCGACGGACTCATCTGGGTGGTGGGACCCGTCCTGGCTGTGGTCTTCATCATCTGCATCGTCATCGCCATCCTGCTCTACAAGAAGTGAGTGTGAGCCGACACTAGAGTTGTCATGTGACTCACGGTCAGGTTCTTCGTGGACGTTTTACACCCCCTGCAAGATCTTGATCATTTAGAGAAAATCTATTATTATTTTGTCTTCTAGAAAATGTGTAAATCAGTAACACTTTACAATAAGGTTCCATTTGCTAACAAACGTTGTATCTGTGTTAACATTAGTTAAGGTACATGAACATGAATGTTTTTATTAACTAACATTAAGAAAGGTTAATAAATGCTGTAATATATTGTTTATTGTTAGTGTATATATTATACAGTAGTGTGTGTATATTGTTCATGATTAGTTAATGTTAACAAATGATACCTCATTGTAAAGTGTTACCATAAAATCATATGTAGCTTCATCAGAGCAGGACTAAATAAAAAACAAATCAATGTTCAGATTCTGCGGGAGGGTATAAACTTATGAACACATGCATAAATATACATACATCGATCAGGCATAACATTATGACCACATGACAGGTGAAGTGAGTAACACTGATGATCTCTCCATCACGGCTCCTGTTAGTGGGTGGGATATATTAGGCAGCAAGTGAACATTTTGTCCTCAAAGTTGATGTGTTAGAAGCAGGAAAAATGGGCAAGCGTAAGGATTTGAGCGAGTTTGACAAGGGCCAAATTGTGATGGCTAGACGACTGGGTCAGAGCATCTCCAAAACTGCAGCTCTTGTGGGGTGTTCCCGGTCTGCAGTGGTCAGGATCTATCAAAAGTGCTCCAAGGAAGGAACAGTGGAGAACCGGCGACAGGGTCATGGGCGGCCAAGGCTCATTGATGCACGTGGGGAGCAAAGGCTGGCCCGTGTGGTCCGATCAAACAGACGAGCTACTGGAGCTCAAATTGCTCCAGAAGTTAATGCTGGTTCTGACAGAAAGGTGTCAGAATACACAGTGCATCTCAGTTTGTTGCGTATGGGGCTGCATAGCCGCTGACCAGTCAGGGTGCCCATGCTGACCCCTGTCCACCGCCGAAAGCACCAACAGTGGCACATGAGCATCAGAACTGGACCACGGAGCAATGGAAGAAGGTGGCCTGGTCTGAGGAATCACGTGTGCTTTTACATCACGTGGATGGCCGGGTGCGTGTGCGTGGCTTACCTGGGGAACACATGGCACCAGGATGCACTATGGAAAGAAGGCAAGCCGGCGGAGGCAGTGTGATGCTTTGGGCAATGTTCTGCTGGGAAACCTTGGGTCCTGCCATCCATGTGGATGTTACTTTGACACGTACCACCTACCTAAGCATTGTTGAGACCATGTACAGCCTTTCATGGAAACGGTATTCCCTGGTGGCTGTGGCTCTTCCAGCAGGATAATGCTCCTGACACAAAGCACAAATGCTTCAGGAATGGTTTGAGGAGCACAACAACGAGTTTGAGGTGTTGACTTGGCCTCCAAATTCCCCAGATCTCAATCCAATCGAGCATCTGTGGGATGTGCTGAACAAACAAGTCCGATCCATGGAGGCCCCACCTCGCAACTTACCGGACTTAAAGGATCTGCTGCTAACTTCTTGGTGCCAGATACCACAGCACACCTTCAGGGGTCTAGTGGAGTCCATGCCTCGACGAGTCAGGGGGACCAACACAAATTTAGGTCATAATGTTATGCCTGATCGGTGTATATACATACTTAAAACAAGAACAAATATCAGCCAGAGTCAGAAAAATAATCCTGTTTTCCCTTTGAATTCAGTTTATTTTTCTGACTCCATTGGCTGATATTTGTTCTTGTTTTAATCACAAACTCACTTCATTTGTCATTTCTCTTCTCCAGTAAATGTGTCTTTATTTAAGAATGTTTAAATGTTTGTGCTGGAAAACGAGACAGAACATCATATTTTGCAGTGCACATAGAGTACACCTAAACTGGGTCACTGGAAAGGGGGAATTGGTCAGCTTACATGCAACTTATGTAAAATAACTATAATCATAAATACAGAAATATGCATAAATATGATATACTAGTTAGGAGAAGAAGAGATGATGTGAAGTGTACAGGAACGGATCCTGAAGCTCTGTATCTATGACGACAGAGAGAATAACGTGTGATTAAATATGTAGGAAGCAGCTATTTCTGGACAGGAAGATAATAGAGTCTGAGGTGAAGATTCAATCAGATGAGCTGCAGAATGATCTGGATGAAACCAGGCAAGAGGAACAATTCAGTTATAATATGTGTTAGATGTTGTAAATGTTATGTGTATATGTGAAAGTAATTGTATTTCTATGTAGTGTTTTTTAATGGTTAGAGTTAGAGTAACCTTAACCCTGAAGATGAAGAAGACTCGGGAATCACACTAAAACACCAGTGAAAACTCTTATATTTGAGCTTCATCTTTGTCTAGATTAGCTCTGCTCTTCATCAGGTGCATTCTGGGACACCGTCTTCTGGCACACACACACACACACACACTGTTTAATGCCGCTTCAGTCGTGTCCCAGTTTTATTCTTTGTTTGGATGTGAATAAATGTGAGTGATGTTTCTCGGCGTGAGCTCATTCTGAGCTGTGGCAGGGATCCTTGTTTGCCAAATTGCTGGCATGACCTTGCTGGCGCCGCGAAGGGAGCGAGCGGAAATGTCGGGCCAGTCCGGCTGATAAATCCGCCCTTGGGTCTGATCCATCCCTGCCCCCTTCCATTTAGTCCGGAACAATCTAGTCCCGCGGGGCCGCAGTTAAACTGTCCCCAATGAAGGAGAGCGTTATCTGCAGGAGGTGTCATGTAGCTGCTGCATACAAATGCACTATATTGATTTCTCTCTTTCTCTCTGTGTGTGTGTGTGTGTGTGGCGTTTGATGGGACTCCAGTAAACCCGACAGGTAAGTGAGATCTGATCCCTCATCACTGAGAGAAGATTAAAGCTCTTATTTGAGGCAGAACACCTTTCAGTCGCTCAATCCCTGTAGCCGGCTTTATTTATGTTGTTCTATTCTTTGATTTTATTTCTGTCCGTTGAGTCTAGCTAATAACTGAAGTTTCTCCACATTTTCTGTGTCACTCATCAGCAAACGCAAGGACTCTGAGCCAGGAACCAAATGTTTGCTGAACAATGCTGAGATGATGGCTCATCATCCCACCGACCCCGTGGAGATGAGACGCATCAACTTCCAGACACCAGGCACGCGCGCACACAAACACACATGCACACACACTCGCACGCATACACGCAGGTGGAGAGTTTGGGGAGTGGTTACTGTAAAAGGTGGAGAGCTTGGGGCGTGTCTACTGTAAAAGGTGGAGAGTTTGGGGTGTGGCTACTGTAACAGGTGGAGAGTTTGGGGAGTGGCTACTATAACAGGTGGAGAGTTTGGGGAGTGGCTACTGTAACAGGCAGTGAGATTGGGGAATGGCTACTGTAACAGGTGGAGAGTTTGGGGCGTGGCTACTGTAACTGGCAGAGAGTTTGGGGCGTGGCTACTGTAACAGGCTGCGAGTTTGGGGAGTGCTACTGTAGCTGGTGGAGAGTTTAGGGCGTGGCTACTGTAACAGGTGGAGAGTTTGGGGCGTGGCTACTTTAACGGGTGTAGAGTTTGGGGCGTGTCTACTGTAACAGGTGGAAAGTTTGGGGTGTTTCTACTGTAACAGGTGGAGAGTTAAGGAGTGGCTACTGTAACAGGTGGAGAGTTTGGGGAGTGGCTGCTGTAACAGGCGGAGAGTTTGGGGAGTGGCTGCTGTAACAGGCAGAGAGTTTGGGCCGTGGCTACTGTAACTGGCAGAGAGTTTAGGGCGTGGCTACTGTAACTGGCAGAGAGTTTTGGGAGTGGCTACTGTAACAGGTGGAGAGTTAGGGAGTGACTACTGTAACAGGTAGAGAGTTTGGGGAGTGGCTACTGTAACAGGTGGAGAGTTTGGGGAGTGGCTACTGTAACAGGTGGAGAGTTAGGGAGTGACTACTGTAACAGGTGGAGAGTTTGGGCCGTGGCTACTGTAACTGGCAGAGAGTTTAGGGCGTGGCTACTGTAACAGGTGGAGAGTTAGGGAGTGACTACTGTAACAGGTGGAGAGTTTGGGGAGTGGCTACTGTAACAGGTGGAGAGTTTGGGCCGTGGCTACTGTAACTGGCGGAGAGTTTAGGGCGTGGTTACTGTAACAGGCGGAGAGTTTGGGGCGTGGCTACTGTAACAGGTGGAGAGTTTGGGGCGTGTCTACTATAACAGGTGGAAAGTTTGGGGCTTGTCTACTGTAACAGGTGGAGAGTTTAGGGCGTGGCTACTGTAACAGGTGGAGAGTTTGGGGCGTGTCTACTATAACAGGTGGAAAGTTTGGGGCTTGTCTACTGTAACAGGTGGAGAGTTTAGGGCGTGGCTACTGTAACAGGTGGAGAGTTTGGGGCGTGGCTACTGTAAGTGGCAGAGAGTTTAGGGAGTGGCTACTGTAACAGGTGGAGAGTTTGGGGTGTGTCTACTGTAACAGGTGGAGAGTTAAGGAGTGGCTACTGTAACAGGTGGAGAGTTTGGGGAGTGGCTGCTGTAACAGGCGGAGAGTTTGGGGCGTGGCTACTGTATCAGGCGGAGAGTTTGGGGAGTGGCTACTGTAACAGGTGGAGAGTTTGGGCCGTGGCTACTGTAACTGGCAGAGAGTTTAGGGCATGGCTACTGTAACAGGTGGAGAGTTTGGGGAGTGGCTACTGTAACAGGTGGAGAGTTAGGGAGTGACTACTGTAACAGGTGGAGAGTTTGGGGAGTGGCTACTGTAACAGATGGAGAGTTTAGGGCGTGGCTACTGTAACAGGTGGAGAGTTTGGGGCGTGTCTACTGTAACAGGCGGAGAGTTTGGGGCGTGGCTACTGTAACAGGTGGAGAGTTTTGGGGCGTGTCTACTATAACAGGTGGAAAGTTTGGGGCTTGTCTACTGTAACAGGTGGAGAGTTTAGGGCGTGGCTACTGTAACAGATGGAGAGTTTGGGGCGTGGCTACTGTAAGTGGCAGAGAGTTTAGGGCGTGGCTACTGTAACAGGTGGAGAGTTTGGGGCGTGGCTACTGTAAGTGGCAGAGAGTTTAGGGAGTGGCTACTGTAACAGGTGGAGAGTTTGGGGTGTGTCTACTGTAACAGGTGGAGAGTTAAGGAGTGGCTACTGTAACAGGTGGAGAGTTTGGGGAGTGGCTGCTGTAACAGGCGGAGAGTTTGGGGCGTGGCTACTGTATCAGGCGGAGAGTTTGGGGAGTGGCTACTGTAACAGGTGGAGAGTTTGGGCCGTGGCTACTGTAACTGGCAGAGAGTTTAGGGCATGGCTACTGTAACAGGTGGAGAGTTTGGGGAGTGGCTACTGTAACAGGTGGAGAGTTAGGGAGTGACTACTGTAACAGGTGGAGAGTTTGGGGAGTGGCTACTGTAACAGATGGAGAGTTTAGGGCGTGGCTACTGTAACAGGTGGAGAGTTTGGGGCGTGTCTACTGTAACAGGCGGAGAGTTTGGGGCGTGGCTACTGTAACAGGTGGAGAGTTTTGGGGCGTGTCTACTATAACAGGTGGAAAGTTTGGGGCTTGTCTACTGTAACAGGTGGAGAGTTTAGGGCGTGGCTACTGTAACAGATGGAGAGTTTGGGGCGTGGCTACTGTAAGTGGCAGAGAGTTTAGGGCGTGGCTACTGTAACAGGTGGAGAGTTTGGGGTGTGTCTACTGTAACAGGATGAGAGTTAGGGGAGTGGCTACTGTAACAGGTGGAGAGTTTAGGGAGTGGCTACTGTAACAGGTGGAGAGTTTAGGGCGTGGCTACTGTAACAGGTGGAAAGTTTGGGGCGTGGCTACTGTAACAGGTGGAGAGTTTGGGGCATGGCTACTGTAACTGGCAGAGAGTTTAGGGTGTGGCTACTGTAACAGGCAGAGAGTTTAGGGCATGGCTACTGTAACAGGTGGAGAGTTTGGGGTGTGGCTACTGTAACTGGCAGAGAGTTTAGGGCGTGGCTACTGTAACAGGTGGAGAGTTTGGGGCGTGGCTACTGTAACAGGCAGAGAGTTTAGGGCATGGCTACTGTAACAGGTGGAGAGTTTGGGGTGTGGCTACTGTAACTGGCAGAGAGTTTAGGGCGTGGCTACTGTAACAGGTGGAGAGTTTGGGGCGTGGCTATTGTAACAGGTGGAGAGTTTGGGGCGTGGCTATTGTAACAGGTGGAGAGTTTGGGGCGTGGCTACTTTAACAGGTGTAGAGTTTGGGGCATGGCTACTGCAACAGGTGGAGAGTTTGGGGAGTGGCTACTGTAACAGGTGGAGAGTTTGGGCCGTGGCTACTGTAACAGGTGGAGAGTTTGAGGCGTGGCTACTGTAACTGGCAGAGAGTTTAGGGCGTGGCTACTGTAACAGGTGGAGAGTTTGGGGCGTGGCTACTGTAACTGGCAGAGAGTTTAGGGCGTGGCTACTGTAACAGGTGGCGAGTTTAGGGTGTGGCTACTGTAACAGGTGGAGAGTTTGGGCGTGGCTATTGTAACAGGTGGAGAGTTTGGGGCGTGGCTACTTTAACAGGTGTAGAGTTTGGGGCATGGCTACTGCAACAGGTGGAGAGTTTGGGGAGTGGCTACTGTAACTGGCAGAGAGTTTAGGGCGTGGCTACTGTAACAGGTGTAGAGTTTGGGGCATGGCTACTGCAACAGGTGGAGAGTTTGGGTCGTGGCTACTGTAACTGGCAGAGAGTTTAGGGCGTGGCTACTGTAACAGGCAGAGAGTTTGGGGCGTGTCTATGTAATATATTCAACTGATTCATAAAATATTCTGTATTTTTGTAATTCAGCTTGGTGCCACTAGTGCTGCAGAAACAACAGACTTCACCTTTAAGTTTTAGTTGACTAAAATTTTATTTTAATTTCAGTCAATGAAAACTCATATTTTAGC
>CM077200.1:307663-342663 GCA_039654625.1 Rhinogobio ventralis
ACCAAACTGCGTGAGATGGGACGGGTGAGATCTTCTGCCGAAGCTCACATGCTCATTTTCTCAGCTCTTTTAATTTAGTCTTACTCAAAAGCTTCTCTTAAAAGCTACAACACTTTATTTTGATGGTCCCTTTAACACATTCTGTTGACTATAAGTAATGTTACACCTACGTGTCTACTAACTCTCATTAGAGTGTTATTAGTAATGTATTAGTAGACTGGTAGGGTTAGGGTTAGAATAAGTTGACATGTACTTGCAAAGTCACATATATAGAATATCAGAATAAAGAGCTGGCAGATAGTAAGCAGACACTCTACTAATACTCTAATGAGAGTTAGTTGACATGGAATTACTTATAGTCAGCAGAATGTTGATAAGGGACCATCAAAATAAAGTGTTACCAAACAGTGAAATTTCTAATAGTAATTCCAATAATTATATTGAAGATTTTTCTATTAAAACAACAGCAAAAAATCATCACAAAGTGCATTTATTCAGCGCCCACAATCACAAACAATCCAGTCATGTTTGTATTTATTACACGGCAAAAAACAGAGTTTCTGTCTCGTTTTCCAGCACAAACATTCTTACATCAAGACACATTTACTGGAGAAGAGAGATGACAAATGAAGTGAGTTTGAGCTTAAAACAAGAACAAATATCAGCCAATGGAGTCAGAAAAATAATCCTGTTTTCCCTTTGAATTCAGTTTATTTATCTGACTCCATTGGCTGATATTTGTTCTTGTTTTAAGCACAAACTCACTTCATTTTCATACATTTTCCGCAAGCATAAAAGCTCGTAGTGGTTTGTAAAAAACAGTCTATATGATTTTTCTGCTCTTTTTTTGTTGAAGAAAATATTGAGATTTTGGTAAAGTTTTAAACTACATTTTAGTCTTGTATTTTTTCATCAAGAATATTACATGTTGATATAGTCATAATGATCGTCTCATCTTAGTCATGGGAAAAAGGTGGTCAAGGAAGATTTTTCATCCTAGTTTCCTCTGAGGAAATGAGCAGTTGCTGTAACGTGTGTGTGTTGGTGTGTGTCGACAGGAGAAGTGTCATCAGTACTGGCCGGCGGAGCGTTCGGCTCGCTATCAGTACTTCGTGGTGGATCCTATGGCAGAATACAACATGCCACAGTACATCCTGAGAGAGTTCAAAGTCACCGACGCCAGGGTGAGTACAGGCCGCCATTTACCGCGGTACGATCTGATCTTACATTCAGATGATGGTATGAAGCACCAAAGCGTCACTGATGCAACCACCCAGTACAATCTAGCAACACCCTAGCAACCACCTATAATACCATAGTAACTGCCATAGTGATGCCATAGCAAACTTCCAAGCAACCACATGGCAACACCCTAGCAACAACCCAGCACACCCTACCAACCACCCAGAACACCCTAGTAACTGCTCTGGATAAACCTAGCAATGCCCTAGAAACACATGAGACGCATGAATCCTCATGAAGAGCAACCACATAACTATGTCATCGCAACTGCATATCAACACCCTAACAACCACCGAGTGCAACCTAGCAACACCCTTGCAACCACCCAAAACACCCTACCAATCACCCAGAAGACCCTAGTAACTGCTCTGGATCACCCTAGCAATGCCCTAAAAACACATGAGACGCATGAATCCTTATGAAGAGCAACTAAATAACTATATCCTAGCAACTGCCAAGCAACACCCTAGCAACAACCCAAAACACCCTACCAATCACTCAGAACACCCTAGCAACTGCCCTGGAGCACCCTAGCATTGCCCTAGAAACACATGAGATGCATGAATCCTCATGAAGAGCAACTACATAACCATACCCTAGCAACTGCCTAACAACACCCTAGCAACCACCCAGTACAACCTACAACACCCTTGCAACTACTCATAAAACCAAAGTAACTGCCTTGCAACCACATAGCAATGCCATAGCAAACACCTGAGCTACCACAAAGCAACACCCTACCAACCACCCAGAACACCCTGGCAATGCCCTAGAAACACATGAGACTTATGATTCCTCATGAAGAGGAGTTGAAAGTCACATGTGTGTTTAGATTCATGACATTGACATTATGTGGACAGGATTCTCTGTGTTTCTCACACCTGGAGATGTTCAGACTTGTTGCCTTTTTCTCCATAGGATGGACAGTCCAGAACCGTCAGACAGTTCCAGTTCACCGATTGGCCAGAACAAGGTGTTCCAAAGTCAGGGGAGGGTTTCATTGATTTCATTGGACAGGTGCATAAAACCAAGGAGCAGTTTGGTCAGGATGGACCAATCACAGTCCACTGCAGGTGATGATGATACTCAATACACAACACTATCATTGCCTTGCAACCACATTACACTGCCCTACCAATCCCTCAGAACACCATAGTAACTACCCAGAACACCCTAGCAACTGCCTAGCAACACCCTAGCAACAACACTGTCATCTGAATGTATGTGTGTCACTGTAAACACACAAACTCTCTCTCTCTCTCTCTCTCTCTCTGTGTGTGTGTGTCAGTGCGGGCGTCGGGCGCACAGGTGTGTTCATCACTCTCAGTATCGTGCTAGAGCGGATGCGTTACGAGGGCGCCGTTGATATATTCCAGACCGTCAAAATGCTGCGTACGCAACGGCCGGCGATGGTGCAGACTGAGGTACGGTAAACGCACATCACAACCCTCAAACACCTGTGAGTCTGTGGAAGATCTCGGTCGTTCTCCGGACGGTTTCTGTTGAACCTCCTGTAGATCATATCTTCCCCCCTCACTCACAAAGTACCACAAATACTATGATTCTTACTGTTATAGAAAAAGTTCAAACGATAAACAGAGACATACACAGCAACGCCCTAGCAACCACCTAGAACAACCCACAACACCCTACCAACCACCCAGAAAACCATAGCAAATGCCTAGCAACCACATAGCAATGAGCAATGCCCTTCCAAACTGCCCAGAACACCCTAGTGACCACCCGAAACCCCATAGCAACTGCCTAGCAACACCCCTAGCAACCACCCAGAATACCTTAGCAACGGCCTAGAAGCACCCTAGCAACCACCCACAACATCTTATGAACTGCCTAGCAACCAAGTAGCGATGTCCTACCAATCACACAGAACACCCTAGCAACTGCGTAGTGCAGAGTTCTGCCACGGCTCACATTTCCGTCTAGTTCTTTTTTTATTGTATCAAACACAGAATACAATGCACTAGTGATGAACGGGGGCACACACAGATGAGCAACAGACTCTTACAAATTAAATTAATGTTTTATTTGAGGTCACTTTAGTCCAGGAACGGCCAATCCTGTCCAATCCAACAGGATTGGGTCAGATCAGCTGCAGTCATGTGATGAGATCTGTCTGTCTGTCTGTCTGTCTGTCCACAGGACGAGTATCAGTTCTGCTATCAGGCCGGTCTCGAGTACCTTGGAAGTTTTGATCACTATGCAACATAAGAGAAGAAGAGCACCAACATGTCAACAACACCTTCCCCCTCCAGAACCCCAGCAACCCTCGCAGAGGAACTCCACACATCTACAGCGGCGGCGCGGAGCACACGCTCCCTCAGCGTCGCAGCGCAACGCTAACTATTACCTCAGTGTTCAGTTATTGATATTAATGTTGTGGTCGGCTTTTAGAAATATTAAACTGTGGATGAAGATCTTCATAACAAGAGGAAAATATTACATGTACAAAATCTATTTAAAGCAAAACAACAACAACAACAAAAAGAAACTATGAAATCAAAAGCCTGGATTATTGCTGCACCCTTCAGTGGGAGTTTCTTCAAACTGTATTTGCCAACGTCAGACGTGAGTCAGTGTGAAGGACGGGAACACCGTTGCCATCCGGATCTCCTACCGTCTGTGCCTAACGGAGCGAGCGCAGAACCGCAGCCAACGCCGTCGACGGGACGTGATCTGGAGCTCCAGACGGACTCAACTCCTGTGAATACTGTGTTTCCGTGTGTCTCTACATGACTATATGCTGCTTACGCCGTGTTTGGGAGGCCGAGGGAGTTTCCATGCTTGAATCTCGTATCTGTATCATGTTCTTTTGCTCCTTTCAGCTGTTGCATAATGTACTGCGCCTAGTCTTTATGGTGAGACGGAAGAGGGGCGATCGTTCAGCCCAAACGTGTACATGATTCTGTTCTAGACACGGCGAGGAGGAGTCGCGGGCGAAGGCGAGGTTCGTTCCCCAGTATTCCCAGCAGTCATTTCCCCTTCCGCTCGTCTGTTCGACTCGTTCTCGCAGCGAAACTCTGAAACTCTTCCTGTCATGTTTAGTTTAGCGAAGGCGTGATGTCTAGGGGTAGCGCAGGAAACGAGCCGGTTCGAGACGTGATGTGAGCCTTATCGTTGTTGTCAAATATTTAACCGACCTGATTTTTTTATTTCAATTTGTTGATATTATGCTTGAATTTTTAAGGATCTATTTATTTACATGACTTTTTATGGCAATATAATTTGTGAGCTGTGCTGTAGTTGGCTGTACATGGCTCAGGTGTACAGTGTTGTGCTTCGTAAACCCTCTCAGATATTTTGATATTTCCTGTGCTCTGATTGTTCTCGAGGAAGCCGGCGGCCCACGGAGCCCGAACCTCACCCACACACTCCTTTACAGACAAACGGCATGAGTTCTGAGACATTACACACGTTCCTCATCAGCATTACTGGCATTATCAGTCAAACGACGTGCGATCGCGCACACGCGGGTTTGAAGAGCCTCAGACCTTACACAAACCAGCAGGGTAATACCATGGTAACACGGCTGACTGAAATGTGATGAATGGCCGAAACATTTATTGACAGCATGTGAGATTTAAGACGTGGTCACATTTACGGATATTCAAATGCGAAATACAGTCATTTCAACGGGAATACATGAGGATTTCGTGAAAGATTTCTCCACACACATTTCACAAATTGTTCAAGTTGGTCGCGTGGATTCACAAATATTGGTAATGTGCAAAAACTGCTGAAATTACACTGCAAAATGATCCTCAGTACAAATCTTCTTAAATCAAGATACATGACAATTACTGAAGATATTAAGTAAAAAATGCATCAAAATGAAGTGAGTTTGTGCTTAAAACAAGAACAAATATCAGCCAATGGAGTCAGAAAAATAATTCAGTTAAATTTTCTGACTCCATTGGCTGAGATTTGTTCTTGTTTTGTCATTTCTCTTCTCCAGTAAATGTGTCTGGATGTAAGAATGTTTGTGCTGGAAAACGAGACAGAAACTCTGAGGAAGAGCAGAGCTTTTGCAGTGAAAGATTTCAGATTCCACAGTGGGTTCGAGTAAATACATCAATAAATAATAATTTCCCCACAACAGTTTGCTAATGTGACCACACCTTTACACAAAACTGCTGAAATGATTATCCATCGTGTCAGAACATTTTATAAACCGACGCTGGTGTTAATCGGTTATTTATGTGAATCTCAAAATGGCCGCCCATCAGCGGCTCAGGGTCGTGTCCACCAGCTCAACGCTCATCGAGACGCGGATCTGCACAGAGTTTCTCTCTTCGTGAAATCAAAGCACATTCAGACACTGAGACACGACTGTCTCGTTCAAATATTCTCATTAATTAAATGTTCCTTGGAAGACGAAAGCACACAAATAAACCCGAGGGCCGAGAGCTGAGGATGACGCTTCTCTTTCTCTGCTTACTTCAGATCATATGTGTAGATATGTCAACTTTGTATTAAAACAGAACGATGGATATACTGACGTGAAGACGTGTGTGTGTCGTTATTTCATCAGGGATTTGTGATGAAACTGCTGATTTATTTTAATCGTTATACATCAGTGGATTAAGATATGACGGATTCTGACTGTAGGTCACATTTTCACTACTAGGTTGTGCTACTACACACACACACACACACACACACACTCACACTCTCTCATACACACACTCACACACACACTCTCTCTCTCTCTCATACACACACACTCACACGCTCTCATACACACACACACACACACACTCACACTCTCTCATACACTCACACTCTCTCATACACACACTCTCACACACACACACTCACACTCATACACACACACTCACACACACACACTCACACTCTCTCTCTCACACACACACACACACACTCTCACAGACACATCCTTGATGTCTATTGTTTATATAGAAAGCTGATTATAACTACACTGTAAAGGCCTATTCACAGCAAATTCTATAAATATAAAGTTTTAATAATTGCTCAGTTCTACAGCGTTAGAACTTTCTTTGAATAAGTATCGAGTGCTGTGGTCTGAAGATCAAGATGAAGGCCAGTTAATAAATCAATTCCATTAGAACTGAACTGATCACTGGAAGGTTCTTTAGGGAAGCAGAAATGGTTGTTTTTTTCCATTGCTGCGAAAACTTCCTTCAGTTTGTTCTGAAGAGCCCAGTCCATTAGACGTGTTTAAAAAGATGAGAGAAATAGACAAAACATTCAGGCTTTTTCAGAGCAAATGCTGAACACAAATATTGAGCTATATTGAGCATCCAGATATATTTTTAACTCTCGTGACCTTTGACCTCAAGATCTCGGGATCTTTATATCACACACGTGTGTCGCAGGCGTGTGCTGTCAGTGTTTAATCACAGCATTGATCTCACATTCTCGACGTAAACCTGCTTTTGTTAGTTCTGTGCTGTAAGTCCCAGGAGACCAGCTTCCAGCCAGGCCGATCCGGTTTTAGACGGTTTACTGAAATCTTCAGATCTTCGAGGATTCCTGTCGAGCACAAGATAAAAACAGACACAATGTGAAAGTTCATGTTGTTGAACTTTATGTGCCATGAAAGAGGCAAACAACCAATATGATGTTAATCATAGGAACCAGAAGAAAAGGTTCTGTCTGGAACTCTAGGGTTCTGAACTCAATTTTAAAGAACCAAAAAGGTTCTACATAAGGAGAAATGCCTTAAATGATTGCATATGTTAGTGTTGAACAGGTTATTTCAATTTTTCTAGTAATAATGTTTATGGGCTATTTCATTCATAACATTTATTTAAAACTAAACTAATAAATATAAATCCATAAAATAATCCTATGATGGTGTTTCTGCACAAATATCTAAACATTCTTAAATCAAGATGCATTTACTAGATAAGTAGAATGACATAAGAAATTTGTTCTTATTTTCTGGAAAATAAAATCAAAATGAAGTGAGTTTTTGATCTTGTTTCTGTTTGAAATCTTGTTTCTTGTTTGTGTCCCAAACAGAACCAAGATTATCTTTAGATATTTGGACTGGAAACAAGACAAAAATATTAAGAAAAGCATTTTTTGCAGTGATGAAATGAGTTTATGCTTAAAACAAGAACAAATATCTGCCAATCAGAAAAATAATCTTGTCGTCTTTTGTCTAGTGTTCGAGATCCACCTATGGGAAGGTCGTCTGTATCTCTTGCGAGGCAGTGTGTCGGCTCCCGTCTGGGCGATTCGCTCTATTATGGAGGAGTACAGACTTCAGTTTGACAGAAAACCCCCACATTTCAGCTGAGCAATGTCTGCCTACTCAGAGGAGAGCTCTGCTCACATTCCATACGTCAGAACGACTGGTTTACATCGGTCGATCTGAAAGATCCTCTGCACAGGAAATTTCTTTGTTTCTCCTACCAAGGCATATGTTATGAGTTCACAGTTCTTCCTTTCGGGCTCTCACTGAGTCCGAGAGTGTTCGGTCTGCCTTATGGCTTCAGCTGTCCAGATCCCGCCTCTCGATCTTCTGAGAATGAGGGCGTTCATGAAGTGGGCTTTATCTCTTCATCTCAGCCCTTTACGTGATCTGAGCCGCTCTGTCACAGTGACGCGCTCGTGCACGGCAGCGCTGCGCCACTGGAGGAATATGGAGTTTTACGCACATGGAACCCTTCACTCGCACACTTCACTCAGCCCATATAAATTATTTGGAGCTCCTCACAGTGTGGAAGGCTCATTTTCTGCCCCGCTTGCATGTGCTGGTATGCTGCGACATATACCACAGCTGTAGCACATATCAACCGCCAAGGGGGGTGCGCTACTCTAAGCTTCATGCTCTAGCTCACAGGCTGTTAATATGGAGCAGGCGGCACTTTCTGTCATTACAGGTGACCCATGTCCCCACTTTATAGAGACTGGCACCTTCATCCTCAGATAGTAAGTCTGCTGTGAGGGAGATTCGGCCAGGCAAAGATTTTGTCCTATGTTCTTCTCGCTGTGGGACGAGGATGCCTCACTCGGCGGGGTGCCTAACCCTAACCCTAACCCGACATGCTGCTTTACTCCCCTTTGCCTAATAACATTGACTCTGGCCAGGGTCAGAGAACAGAGCCTGACTCTGATTTTGATAGCTCCCAAAGCACCATGGCTAGAGATTATCTGCTGTATGCCCAGCTGTGGCCCATTACACATGGACCTCGCCCCAAGCCAACGGGGAAATATACCACCCTCACCCTCTGAGCCTGGCCCGTCAGAAGGAAACTTAAACATATATTTTGGCTCCCAACGCCTCTCTCATTGGCTTGTGGATCCTATATCTTTGGCATATGAATCTAAGGGAGTGCAGCCTCCAGGGGCTTCAGAGCTCACTCCACTAGGGACTCTGTTTAGGGGAGTTTCCTTGCTTGACATTTGTCCTCTCCCCATACGTTTGTCAGATACGGCTCAATGTCACACACACCGGTCCATATCTACAATAGAACAATAGGTTACTGTTCATAACCCCGGTTCTCCAGTAAATGTGTCTTGATTTAAGAATGTTTAGATATTTGTGCTGGAAAACGAGACAGAAACTCTGAGGAAGAGCAGAGTATTTTATAGAGTTAAACCTGTCATCATGTTCATATTGTGTTCAGCGTGACACTGCCAAACATCCGACTGGTGAATGGACAAACCAGTTTAACTCAATGTTTGTGTTGAACACAGTCTGATCTGAGATCATCATAAGTAACACATTATCTCACTCACACACACACACACACACACACACAGTGATTTAGCATTCTCAGCATTCACACCTCTGATGTTTATGTTCCTCATGATGATCATATTCTATTGCTCCTTCAGGTTTGTGTGTGTGTGTGTGTGTGTGTGTGCGTAAGAGAGAGAGAGAGAGAGAGTGTGTGTGTGTGTGTGAGTGTGTGTGCGCGTGCGTGTGTGAGAGAGTGTGAGTTTGTGTGTGTGTGTGTGTGTGTATGTGTGTGAGAGAGAGTGTGTGTGAGAGTGTGTGTGTGTGTGTGAGAGAGAGAGAGTGTGTGTGTGTGTTTATCCAAGTAAACTGTACGTTATGAGGACAAAATGTCCTCACAAAGATGGCAATATCAGAAATCCTTGTTCGTGTGTGTGTGCGCAAGTGTGTGTGTGAAACCAGAGTGTGTGTGTGTGTGTGAGTGTGTGTGTGTGCAGGTGTGTGAGATGCTCTAATGTGTCTCAGAGGAGGTGAGGTTGTGTAACGTGACACACACACAGAACTGGAGCAGCTATTGTTGAAATGTGAGTGTGTATCTTCAGTCTGACAGCAGAACCGCCTGCTCATTGTTCTCCTCTCACTTCATTGTGTTTTCAGTTGCGTGACTGTCTTACTTTATTATTTTACCGATGTGTTTCTCGTTTGTTAGAGTAACAACTTCAAACTCTCTTATTTCCAGGATCTGATATGAGTTCATACAGAACAGAGCTGCATATGGCTAATGTTAACTAATGGAACCATTTATACACTCACCTAAAGGATTATTAGGAACACCTGTTCAATTTCTCATTAATGCAATTATCTAATCAACCAATCACATGGCAGTCGCTTCAATGCATTTAGGGGTGTGGTCCTGGTCAAGACAATCTCCTGAACTCCAAACTGAATGTCAGAATGGGAAAGAAAGGTGATTTAAGCAATTTTGAGCGTGGCATGGTTGTTGGTGCCAGACGGGCCGGTCTGAGTATTTCACAATCTGCTCAGTTACTGGGATTTTCACGCACAACCATTTCTAGAGTTTACAAAGAATGGTGTGAAAAGGGAAAAACATCCAGTATGCGGCAGTCCTGTGGGCGAAAATGCCTTGTTGATGCTAGAGGTCAGAGGAGAATGGGCCGACTGATTCAAGCTGATAGAAGAGCAACTTTGACTGAAATAACCACTCGTTACAACCGAGGTATGCAGCAAAGCATTTGTGAAGCCACAACACGCACAACCTTGAGGCGGATGGGCTACAACAGCAGAAGACCCCACCGGGTACCACTCATCTCCACTACAAATAGGAAAAAGAGGCTACAATTTGCACAAGCTCACCAAAATTGGACAGTTGAAGACTGGAAAAATGTTGCCTGGTCTGATGAGTCTCGATTTCTGTTGAGACATTCAGATGGTAGAGTCAGAATTTGGCGTAAACAGAATGAGAACATGGATCCATCATGCCTTGTTACCACTGTGCAGGCTGGTGGTGGTGGTGTAATGGTGTGGGGGATGTTTTCTTGGCACACTTTAGGCCCCTTAGTGCCGATTGGGCATCGTTTAAATGCCACGGCCTACCTGAGCATTGTTTCTGACCATGTCCATCCCTTTATGAGCACCATGTACCCATCCTCTGATGGCTACTTCCAGCAGGATAATGCACCATGTCACAAAGCTCCAATCATTTCAAATTGGTTTCTTGAACATGACAATGAGTTCACTGTACTAAAATGGCCCCCACAGTCACCAGATCTCAACCCAATAGAGCATCTTTGGGATGTGGTGGAACGGGAGCTTCGTGCCCTGGATGTGCATCCCACAAATCTCCATCAACTGCAAGATGCTATCCTATCAATATGGGCCAACATTTCTAAAGAATGCTTTCAGCACCTTGTTGAATCAATGTCACGTAGAATTAAGGCAGTTCTGAAGGCAAAAGGGGGTCAAACACAGTATTAGTATGGTGTTCCTAATAATCCTTTAGGTGAGTGTATATAAATAGTGTGTGTATAGTGTGTTTTAGACCAGTGGAGTGAGGACAAAGAGAGTAAAGTGAGGACATTTTGGACGGTCCTCTCTTTCTGAGAGCCTTTAAAGGCCTGTTTGAGGGTTTGAGGGATTAGATTATAATGAGGTTAAGGGTCAGGGTAAGGAGCTAGAGAATGCATTGTGCCAAAGAATGTCCTCATAAAGACAGATGTACAAGAATGCGTGTGTGTGTGTGTGTACTAGTTGTCCTCATTAATGGAACATGAAGCAATTTTAACATCTGTAGAGGAACATCCCGTCTCCTAACGGTCTCTGATTGGTTTTCGAATCCTGCCACATCCTGTGCATGTGGCTGGTGGAAATAATAATAAATAAATAATTATAATTATAATGTCATCAGCTGAAAGAATGAATATGTAGAATGAATGAATGGATAAGTGTGTTTGTCATGTTCTCCTTCTTGATCTGCAGTGAATTCCTGAGAGATCAGCGTTTCATCACCGCCTCACCGTCTCTCGTGTGTGTGATAGCATCTGCTTCATCCAGACTTGATGAGTTTGTGTTTGTGTGACAGCAGATTCACGCAGGTGCGGCCGCAGTCATGTGCTCTTGAAGAACACACTGATGCAGTGGGTGTGGCCTCACTGGGGGGCGGGGGGCGGGGCAAACCAACCCACATCTGAGACCGAAGCAGCCGCTCATTCAGACCGTGTTTAAGCTTCTGGTTATCATCACATCTCATGATCTAGAAGCAACACTGGCATAACCAAACAAAATGTAAAGTTTTAAACAACAACTGCCTGAGATTGCAAGATTTCCCAGGTTTCGGATCAGCCATGGTAACGGTTGGTGGGGTGTGGCTGTGTCTTGAGGTGGGTGTGGCTCTGTGTGTCAGGTGGGCGTGGTTGAATATTGACTGATGGATGAATATAATGCACAGATCTGCAGGCAGCCGCTCAATAGAAACACGTCTGAGTGTCACACCGAGGCATGATGGGAAGTAAAAGAGCAAACAGGAGGTTTTCTCTGGACAGCTCAGGGTGAGTGTTTGTGTTTGGATGAGTTTATACAGGATTCTTAAAAAGGGTAAATCTTCTGATCTTCAGGATGGTTCCTCTGCAACATAATAACATAACCTGTTTCTTGGTTATATGAATGTTTAGGAAATGCTCCATTTAACATTAACATTTAACATTATGGGAATATTACTTGTGGTAACATTTAACATTTAAAAAAAACATAAAAAATTAAACAAAAAAACTAAAATGTTTCAGGAATAAAATCCCATTTTTGCTTTGATCACAGGAATAAATTACATTTTACTATATATTAATATAAAAAAAACAGTTAGGTAACGCTTTAGAGCATTTTTTTAACCCAATTTATAGCGTTACACAAGTTACATCCTTGTGTAATAATCGTGTATACAGTCCATATGTGTAGGTATAAGAGAACAATATGCAAAGTTTAAGAAATAACAACCTGTAAAAAATTACAAATTTATACTGTAAGTGTCTTGAAACTAAGTGGCTATTCTATTATTACATGGTATCTATGTAGTTAACGTTATCAACAGTTCTGTCATGACAAATCTTGGAGGGTTTGGCATGGTTATAGATATGACTGTTAATGTGTTTGATCTTGGAGGAATAGATCTGCTACACTTCTGCTGCTGTTATTGCTGCTGCTGTTATTGCTGCTGCTACTGTTATTGCTGCTGCTGTTGTTATTGCTGCTGCTACTGTTATTTCTGCTGCTGTTGTTATTTCTGCTGCTGCTGTTATTGCTGCTGCTACTGTTATTGCTGCTGCTGTTGTTATTGCTGCTGCTACTGTTATTGCTACTACTGTTATTGCTGCTGCTACTGTTATTGCTGCTGCTGCTTTTATTGCTGCTGCTACTGTTATTGCTGCTGCTGTTATTGCTGCTGCTACTGTTATTGCTGCTGCTGTTATTGCTGCTGCTACTGTTATTGCTGCTGCTGCTGTTATTGCTGCTGCTACTGTTATTGCTGCTACTGTTATTGCTGCTGCTGTTATTGCTGCTGCTGCTGTTATTGCTGCTGCTGTTATTGCTGCTGCTACTGTTATTGCTGCTGCTGTTATTGCTGCTGCTGTTATTGCTTCTGCTACTGTTATTGCTGCTGCTGCTGTTATTGCTGCTGCTGCTTTTATTGCTGCTGCTACTGTTATTGCTGCTGCTGTTATTGCTGCTGCTACTGTTATTGCTGCTGCTGTTATTGCTGCTGCTACTGTTATTGCTGCTGCTGCTGTTATTGCTGCTGCTACTGTTATTGCTGCTGCTGCTGTTATTGCTGCTGCTGCTGTTATTGCTGCTGCTGTTATTGCTGCTGCTACTGTTATTGCTGCTGCTGTTATTGCTGCTGCTGTTATTGCTTCTGCTACTGTTATTGCTGCTGCTGTTATTGCTGCTGCTACTGTTATTGCTGCTGCTGTTATTGCTGCTGCTACTGTTATTGCTGCTGCTGCTGTTATTGCTGCTGCTACTGTTATTGCTGCTACTGTTATTGCTGCTGCTGTTATTGCTGCTACTGCTGTTATTGCTGCTGCTGTTATTGCTGCTGCTACTGTTATTGCTGCTGCTGTTATTGCTGCTGCTGTTATTGCTTCTGCTACTGTTATTGCTGCTGCTGCTGTTATTGCTGCTGCTGCTTTTATTGCTGCTGCTACTGTTATTGCTGCTGCTGTTATTGCTGCTGCTACTGTTATTGCTGCTGCTGCTGTTATTGCTGCTGCTACTGTTATTGCTGCTACTGTTATTGCTGCTGCTGCTGTTATTGCTGCTGCTGCTGTTATTGCTGCTGCTGTTATTGCTGCTGCTACTGTTATTGCTGCTGCTGTTATTGCTGCTGCTGTTATTGCTTCTGCTACTGTTATTGCTGCTGCTGTTATTGCTGCTGCTGTTACTGCTTTTGCTACTGTTATTGCTGCTGCTACTGTTATTGCTGCTGCTGCTTTTATTGCTGCTGCTACTGTTATTGCTGCTGCTGCTGTTATTGCTGCTGCTACTGTTATTGCTGCTGCTACTGTTATTGCTGCTGCTGCTTTTATTGCTGCTGCTACTGTTATTGCTGCTGCTGCTGTTATTGCTGCTGCTACTGTTATTGCTGCTGCTGCTGTTATTGCTGCTGCTACTGTTATTGCTTCTGCTACTGTTATTGCTGCTGCTGTTATTGCTGCTGCTACTGTTATTGCTGCTGCTGCTGTTATTGCTGCTGCTACTGTTATTGCTGCTGCTGTTGCTGCTGTTATTGTAGAACAATAGTGTGTATATACTGTATATATATATATGTATATATATATATATATATATATATATATATATATATATATACATATATACAGATCAGTCATAACATTATGACAGGTGAAGTGAGTAACACTGATGATCTCTCCATCACGGCTCCTGTTAGTGGGTGGGATATATTAGGCAGCAAGTGAACATTTTGTCCTCAAAGTTGATGTGTTAGAAGCAGGAAAAATGGGCAAGCGTAAGGATTTGAGCGAGTTTGACAAGAGCCAAATTGTGATGGCTAGACGACTGGGTCAGAGCATCTCCAAAACTACAGCTCTTGTGGGGTGTTCCTGGTCTGCAGTGGTCAGTATCTATCAAAAGTGCTCCAAGGAAGGAACAGTGGAGAACCGGCGACAGGGTCATGGGCGGCCAAGGCTCATTGATGCACGTGGGGAGCGAAGGCTGGCCCGTGTGTTCCGATCAAACAGACGAGCTACTGGAGCTCAAACTGCTCAAGAAGTTAATGCTGGTTCTGTTAGAAAGGTGTCAGAATACATAGATATACACAGTGCATCTCAGTTTGTTGCGTATGGGGCTGCATAGCCGCTGACCAGTCAGGGTGCCCATGCTGACCCCTGTCCACCGCCGAAAGCACCAACAGTGGCACTTGAGCATCAGAACTGGACCACGGAGCAATGGAAGAAGGTGGCCTGGTCTGAGGAATCACGTGTTCTTTTACATCACGTGGATGGCCGGGTGCGTGTGCGTCGCTTACCTGGGGAACACATGGCACCAGGATGCACTATGGGAAGAAGGCAAGCCGGCGGAGGCAGTGTGATGCTTTGGGCAATGTTCTGCTGGGAAACCTTGGGTCCTGCCATCCATGTGGATGTTACTTTGACACATACCACCTACCTAAGCATTGTTGAGACCATGTACAGCCTTTCATGGAAACGGTATTCCCTGGTGGCTGTGGCTCTTCCAGCAGGATAATGCTCCTGACACAAAGCACAAATGCTTCAGGAATGGTTTGAGGAGCACAACAACGAGTTTGAGGTGTTGACTTGGCCTCCAAATTCCCCAGATCTCAATCCAATCGAGCATCTGTGGGATGTGCTGAACAAACAAGTGGCCTCACCTCGCAACTTACAGGACTTAAAGGATCTGCTGCTAACATCTTGGTGCCAGATACCACAGCACACCTTCAGGGGTCTAGTGGAGGCCATCAGAGACGGGTCAGGGGGACCAACGCAATATTATATCTTAATGTTATGCCTGATTGGTGTATATGTATATGTATGTGTGTATACACCCTATTGCAATGAAAACATTTTACACAGACAGAAGAACATGTGCTTGTGTATACAAACTCAACCTGTCTGTGTTCATTTTTAACACAGTGAAATCATTACCGCAGTAAAAGACGAGCCCTCTGGCTACAGTTCACCTTCACACATCTCATTAAACCATTAGGTCATGTATTCACACGTCTCATGTTTTGGGTCACAGCTGCTGATTTGAGGAGCAACATCATTTTGGTTTTGTCACTTTGGTGTTTATTATTAGGGCCTGAGCACTGGAGGTGCTAAAGCACTATTGTTTTTGGCATGTTTTTCACTATTATTATTATAATGAGGCTCAAATTCTAGAACAAGCTTATTTTATAATACATAGTTTGACCTTCTGAGGTTGATGTTCAACATGTTCTGAATGTAAAACTTCTTCACTGATCATTTGCTGAAGAGTTTTAGTAGTGACAATTAAATGAACATAAAGATGTACCACATTATCGAGCAGTGACGCCTATTTTCACCATCTAACAGATTTTATGATTGTGTAAATAACTGTAAACATTAATAATCAGGTCATATATGTAAAGTTGCAATTATGTGTTTTAAACACAGTTGTCTGTGTGTGTTGTGTTCTTCATCTGGTTGTGTGTGCTGTTTGCATGAGTGAATGCAGGCGTGTTAATCGAGTTTCCATAGAGGCTCATTAGACTGGATCAGAGCAGAAACCAGTTCAGCAAGAGTCAGTCTAACGCTTCTCTATAGAGGAGCTCCAGTGGCTGTGGGTTAGTGTGGAGGTCAGGTGTTGTCAGTGAGTTTCTCTGGAGATCGTGTCTGAGGTTACGTCTGCCAGCTTTAGATACACAGAGGTTTATGTATTTCTTGGCTCTTTTCTCCGGCTCTTAAAGCAAACATGTTTCATTTGGGCTTTAATTTCCTTCTACTGAATAACTTTGTTTGATCGCCACCACTATTTCATCCCTGAAGGTAAATATTCTGATCAACTTCTGAAGTTCAGCTGCTCTGTCAAGCTTTGTTTGGTAAAATCAGAAACATTCTGCACTTCTGTTTGTTAGTTTTTATTATTTAAAGCCCCTGAATTCAGTGACAAAAGACTTTTACAATTAAACTATACTAATTGTATGCCATTCGTAATATTAATAGTATAATGATTGAACTGAAATAATCTGGTGCAAATGCATAAAAATCTAAAAATGTCACTTTTAACAACATCAAGACACACACATCATCTGAAATGGTTGCCTAGTAAATATTAATGAAGTGGTTTCTGTTGATTATCTGATTCACATTAAGTGAACTTTCAGGAATTTGTTGAACGCTGCTGTGTAAAGTCACAGAAAGCATCCATTTAAACAAATGTGAAAGTGTTTTCAGCATTTCACTTTCATTTTACACACGTGTGATGTGTGACAGGCTCTAGTAACGTACATCAGCAGTGAAATGAACTGCGTCACTGTAACAGGTTGTGGATGATTGAGTCATATTTAGAAAGGAATGTGAGTGTAGATGCTTGTTGTGCTTCAGATATCAGCTGGAGATCAGTGGAGCCACAGCCAAGCCCAAGAGCAGCATGTTGAGACGGTCTTCAGACAGCAGAAGCTTCCAGAATCCAGACGAGACGCACCCGGAGATCCTGGAGCACAGCGGCAGCGCCGCGCGCAGGTGATCACCTGACACTATGGTGCTGTCTGGGTGGTCTTTAATAATGTGCACAAAAACAATATTTATTTCTTGGGCCGTTTTCCCCCCGAAACTTTTTAGTTCGATGTTCGTCTAATGTTTTTTAAATGTTACTAGAACATTCGAAAGTAACATTTTCAAAACATTTAAAAAAAAACTGGACATTTTAGAGAACATTTAGAAATATCTTTTAGAACATATTTTTGTTAGCTGGGATTTCCTTATTTCTACTTCAGAATTTCACATTTAATTCAATGTATTGCTTTTAACCAAGTAAATCCCACATTAAATCAGTTTCAGTGTGTGACACTTTAAGTTTGGATGATAAATGTCTCACCAAACAGCCTGTGTGAGTAGAAATATTACCATAGCTATAACCAGAACTATATCAGAACCAGAACTATAACCAGAACTATATCAGAACCAGAACTATAACCAGAACTATATCAGAACCAGAACTATAACCAGAACTATAACCAGAACTATAATCATAATAACTATAACCAGAACTATATCAGAACCAGAACTATAACCAGAACTATATCAGAACCAGAACTATAACCAGAACTATAACCAGAACTATAACCAGAACTATATCAGCGTCCACACCAAGAACCAGAACTATAACCAGAACTATAATCATAATAACTATAACCAGAACTATATCAGCGTCCACACCAAGAACCAGAACTATAACCAGAACTATAATCATAATAACTATAACCAGAACTATATCAGAACCAGAACTATAACCAGAACTATATCAGAACCAGAACTATAACCAGAACTATAACCAGAACTATAACCAGAACTATATCAGCGTCCACACCAAGAACCAGAACTATAACCAGAACTATAATCATAATAACTATAACCAGAACTATATCAGAACCAGAACTATAACCAGAACTATATCAGAACCAGAACTATAACCAGAACTATAACCAGAACTATATCAGCGGTCGATATCGTTCTGTTTATTCTCAGTTTTGTCGTCTGTCTCTTTAAATGCTCGAGCTCGTTAGAGCAGGCTGGATTCTGATTGGCTGTCAGTGATTTTATTGTTCATCATTCTGAAAGTGATTCCAGCGTTATCGTTCCTCTGTGTCGTTATGTTTCTGCTGTGGACTCGCTATTCTTTAACATTCAGAATGATTTTTAGAGCCTATCGTCCTTGTTGTGAACGGACTCTAACACTAACCCAACCCTAACCAATAAAGTGTCGAGTGACATGACCCTGTTCTCAGTCATTGGTTCATCATCTTTATGACGGTGATTATGATAATGATCTCCTGTCCATCAGATCCATTTCTATTGGCGAGGAAGGTTTGGATCGTCCTGCCGGATCCGCCGCTCATAACGTGAGTGTATTCTTCATCACGAGTCCATGAACACTTGCACACGGCTGTCCTAACCTTCTGTTCTTTTGCTCAGAGTTTCAAGAACCACAACAAAACCTTCCACAAACTCTTCCCTGAGGTTCCAGAGACGGAGGATTTGGAACACGGTGAGTTTCTGGAGAATATTCTTTATTACTAAAGTAAATGAGTTTGAACTGATTTGATGTGTCCTGTCTCAGTGTTCACCTGCGCTCTGCATAAGGAGATGATTTACCACGGTAAGATGTACGTGTCCCATCAGCACATCTGCTTCTACTCGTCTGTGCTGCTCAAGGAAACCAAGGTGAGGAGAATCCCTCAAACATCTGTTAAACACTTCTGTCCTCTATCATTCGTGTCACTGAACGGAAGAGTGTAACCCTCACATTCTTTTGATTTTCCCGGAAAAAACATCCCGAGTCATTAATATACAAACAGGCTTTCATAGACAACCTTGGAGGTCGGGGAAGGTCTCGCTTTTTCAGTTTTGTTACAAGTTGTTCACACATTGGCCATTAAAACACGATTAATACATGAAAATATTTACATATAGTCCCTTTAAGGGAACATTCCGTTGCATTATTCTTCAAACATTATGTGAACGTTACTCTTGAATGTTCTCCGAGCGTCACTTTGGAATGTTCTCTGAGCGTTACTCTTGAATGTTCTCCGAGCGTCACTTTGGAATGTTCTCTGAGCGTTACTCTTGAATGTTCTCCGAGCGTCACTTTGGAATGTTCTCCGAGCGTCACTTTGGAATGTTCTCTGAGCGTTACTTTGGAATGTTCTCCGAGCGTCACTTTGGAATGTTCTCTGAGCGTTACTTTGGAATGTTCTCTGAGCGTCACTTTGGAATGTTCTCTGAGCGTTACTTTGGAATGTTCTCTGAGCGTCACTTTGGAATGTTCTCTGAGCGTCACTTTAGAATGTTCTCTGAGCGTCACTTTGGAATGTTCTCCGAGCGTCACTTTGGAATGTTCTCCGAGCGTCACTTTGGAATGTTCTCTGAGCGTCACTTTGGAATGTTCTCTGAGCGTCACTTTGGAATGTTCTCCGAGCGTCACTTTGGAATGTTCTCCGAGCGTCACTTTGGAATGTTCTCTGAGCGTCACTTTAGAATGTTCTCTGAGCGTCACTTTAGAATGTTCTCTGAGCGTTACTCTTGAATGTTCTCTGAGCATTACTCTTGAATGTTCTCTGAGCGTCACTTTAGAATGTTCTCTGAGCGTCACTTTAGAATGTTCTCTGAGCGTTACTCTTGAATGTTCTCTGAGCGTTACTCTTGAATGTTCTCTGAGCGTTACTCTTGAATGTTCTCTGAGCGTTACTCTTGAATGTTCTCTGAGCGTTACTCTTGAATGTTCTCTGAGCGTCACTTTGGAATGTTCTCAGAGCGTTACTTTAGAATGTTCTCTGAGCGTTACTCTTGAATGTTCTCTGAGCGTTACTTTGGAATGTTCTCTGAGAGTTACTTTGGAATGTTCTCTGAGCGTTACTTTGGAATGTTCTCTGAGCGTTACTTTGGAATGTTCTCTGAGCGTTACTTTGGAATGTTCTCTGAGCGTTACTTTGGAATGTTCTCTGAGCATTACTTTAGAATGTTCTCTGAGCGTTACTTTGGAATGTTCTCTGAGTGTCACTTTAGAATGTTCTCTGAGCGTTACTCTTGAATGTTCTCTGAGCGTCACTTTGGAATGTTCTCCGAGCGTTACTTTAGAATGTTCTCTGAGCGTTACTCTTGAATGTTCTCTGAGCGTCACTTTGGAATGTTCTCAGAGCGTTACTCTTGAATGTTCTCAGAGCGTTACTTTAGAATGTTCTCTGAGCGTTACTCTTGAATGTTCTCTGAGCGTTACTTTGGAATGTTCTCTGAGCGTTACTTTGGAATGTTCTCTGAGCGTTACTTTGGAATGTTCTCTGAGCGTTACTTTAAAATGTTCTCTGAGCGTTACTTTGGAATGTTCTCTGAGTGTCACTTTAGAATGTTCTCTGAGCGTTACTTTGGAATGTTCTCCGAGCGTTACTTTAGAATGTTCTCTGAGCGTTACTCTTGAATGTTCTCTGAGCGTTACTTTAGAATGTTCTCTGAACGTTACTCTTGAATGTTCTCTGAGCGTTACTTTAGAATGTTCTCTGAACGTTACTCTTGAATGTTCTCTGAGCGTTACTTTGGAATGTTCTCTGAGCGTTACTTTAGAATGTTCTCCGAGCGTTACTCTTGAATGTTCTCTGAGTGTCACTTTAGAATGTTCTCTGAGCGTTACTCTTGAATGTTCTCCGAGCGTTACTTTGGAATGTTCTCCGAGCGTTACTTTGGAATGTTCTCTGAGCGTTACTTTGGAATGTTCTCCGAGCGTTACTTTAGAATGTTCTCTGAGCGTCACTTTGGAATGTTCTCCGAGCGTTACTTTGGAATGTTCTCTGAGCGTTACTTTGGAATGTTCTCCGAGCGTTACTTTGGAATGTTCTCTGAGCGTTACTTTAGAATGTTCTCCGAGCGTTACTCTTGAATGTTCTCTGAGCGTTACTTTGGAATGTTCTCTGAGCGTTACTCTTGAATGTTCTCTGAGCGTTACTTTAGAATGTTCTCCGAGCGTTACTTTGGAATGTTCTCCGAGCGTCACTTTGGAATGTTCTCCGAGCGTTACTCTTGAATGTTCTCTGAGCGTTACTTTTGAATGTTCTCCGAGCGTTACTTTGGAATGTTCTCTGAGCGTTACTTTTGAATGTTCTCTGAGCGGTACTTTTGAATGTTCTCCGAGCGTCACTTTGGAATGTTCTCTGAGCGTCACTTTGGAATGTTCTCTGAACGTCTCTTTGGAATGTTCTCTGAACGTCACTTTGGAATGTTCTCTGAACGTCTCTTTGGAATGTTCTCTGAACGTCACTTTGGAATGTTCTCTGAACGTCACTTTGGAATGTTCTCTGAACGTCACTTTGGAATGTTCTCTGAGTGTCACTTTGGAATGTTCTCTGAGCGTCACTTTGGAATGTTCTCTGAGCGTCACTTTGGAATGTTCTCTGAACGTCACTTTGGAATGTTCTCTGAACGTCTCTTTGGAATGTTCTCTGAACGTCACTTTGGAATGTTCTCTGAACGTCACTTTGGAATGTTCTCTGAACGTCACTTTGGAATGTTCTCTGAGCGTCACTTTGGAATGTTCTCTGAACGTCACTTTGGAATGTTCTCTGAACGTCTCTTTGGAATGTTCTCTGAGCGTTACTCTTGAATGTTCTCTGAGCGTTACTTTTGAATGTTCTCTGAGCGTTACTCTTGAATGTTCTCTGAACGTCACTTTGGAATGTTCTCTGAGCGTCACTTTGGAATGTTCTCTGAACGTCACTTTGGAATGTTCTCTGAGCGTCACTTTGGAATGTTCTCTGAGCGTCCATTTGGAATGTTCTCCGAGCGTCACTTTGGAATGTTCTCCGAGCGTTACTTTGGAATGTTCTCTGAGCGTTACTCTTGAATGTTCTCTGAGCGTTACTTTAGAATGTTCTCTGAGCGTTACTTTAGAATGTTCTCTGAACGTCACTTTGGAATGTTCTCTGAGCGTTACTTTAGAATGTTCTCTGAACGTCACTTTGGAATGTTCTCTGAGTGTCACTTTAGAATGTTCTCTGAGCGTTACTCTTGAATGTTCTCCGAGCGTTACTTTGGAATGTTCTCCGAGCGTTACTTTGGAATGTTCTCTGAGCGTTACTTTGGAATGTTCTCCGAGCGTTACTTTAGAATGTTCTCTGAGCGTCACTTTGGAATGTTCTCCAAGCGTTACTTTGGAATGTTCTCTGAGCGTCACTTTGGAATGTTCTCCGAGAGTTACTTTGGAATGTTCTCTGAGTGTCACTTTAGAATGTTCTCTGAGCGTTACTCTTGAATGTTCTCCGAGCGTTACTTTGGAATGTTCTCTGAGTGTCACTTTAGAATGTTCTCCGAGCGTTACTCTTGAATGTTCTCCGAGCGTTACTTTGGAATGTTCTCCGAGCGTTACTTTGGAATGTTCTCTGAGCGTTACTTTGGAATGTTCTCCGAGCGTTACTTTGGAATGTTCTCCGAGCGTCACTTTGGAATGTTCTCCGAGCGTTACTTTGGAATGTTCTCTGAGCGTTACTCTTGAATGTTCTCTGAGCGTTACTTTAGAATGTTCTCTGAGCGTTACTCTTGAATGTTCTCCGAGCGTTACTTTAGAATGTTCTCCGAGCGATACTTTGGAATGTTCTCTGAGCGTTACTTTAGAATGTTCTCCGAGCGTTACTTTAGAATGTTCTCCGAGTGTCACTTTGGAATGTTCTCCGAGCGTTACTTTGGAATGTTCTCTGAGCGTTACTCTTGAATGTTCTCTGAGCGTTACTTTTGAATGTTCTCCGAGCGTTACTTTGGAATGTTCTCTGAGCGTTACTTTTGAATGTTCTCTGAGCGGTACTTTTGAATGTTCTCTGAGCGTCACTTTGGAATGTTCTCCGAGCGTTACTTTGGAATGTTCTCTGAACGTTACTCTTGAATGTTCTCTGAGCGTTACTTTTGAATGTTCTCCGAGCGTTACTTTGGAATGTTCTCTGAGCGTTACTTTTGAATGTTCTCTGAGCGGTACTTTTGAATGTTCTCTGAGCGTCACTTTGGAATGTTCTCTGAGCGTCACTTTGGAATGTTCTCTGAACGTCTCTTTGGAATGTTCTCTGAACGTCACTTTGGAATGTTCTCTGAACGTCACTTTGGAATGTTCTCTGAACGTCACTTTGGAATGTTCTCTGAACGTCACTTTGGAATGTTCTCTGAGCGTCACTTTGGAATGTTCTCTGAGCGTCACTTTGGAATGTTCTCTGAACGTCACTTTGGAATGTTCTCTGAGCGTCACTTTGGAATGTTCTCCGAGCGTTACTTTGGAATGTTCTCTGAGTGTCACTTTAGAATGTTCTCCGAGCGTTACTCTTGAATGTTCTCCGAGCGTTACTTTGGAATGTTCTCCGAGCGTTACTTTGGAATGTTCTCCGAGCGTTACTTTGGAATGTTCTCCGAGCGTTACTTTGGAATGTTCTCTGAGCGTCACTTTGGAATGTTCTCCGAGCGTTACTTTAGAATGTTCTCTGAGCGTTACTTTAGAATGTTCTCTGAGCGTTACTCTTGAATGTTCTCTGAGCGTTACTTTAGAATGTTCTCCGAGCGTTACTTTGGAATGTTCTCTGAGCGTTACTTTGGAATGTTCTCTGAGCGTTACTTTAGAATGTTCTCCGAGCGTTACTTTAGAATGTTCTCTGAGCGTCACTTTGGAATGTTCTCCGAGCGTTACTCTTGAATGTTCTCTGAGCGTTACTTTTGAATGTTCTCCGAGCGTTACTTTGGAATGTTCTCTGAGCGTTACTTTTGAATGTTCTCTGAGCGGTACTTTTGAATGTTCTCTGAGCGTCACTTTGGAATGTTCTCTGAGCGTCACTTTGGAATGTTCTCTGAACGTCACTTTGGAATGTTCTCTGAACGTCACTTTGGAATGTTTTCTGAACGTCACTTTGGAATGTTCTCTGAGCGTTACTTTAGAATGTTCTCTGAGCGTTACTCTTGAATGTTCTCTGAGCGTTGCTCTTGAATGTTCTCTGAGCGTTACTTTAGAATGTTCTCTGAGCGTTACTCTTGAATGTTCTCTGAGCGTTACTCTTGAATGTTCTCCGAGCGTCACTTTGGAATGTTCTCCGAGCGTCACTTTGGAATGTTCTCTGAGCGTCACTTTAGAATGTTCTCTGAGCGTCACTTTAGAATGTTCTCTGAGCGTCACTTTAGAATGTTCTCTGAGCGTTACTTTAGAATGTTCTCTGAGCGTTACTCTTGAATGTTCTCTGAGCGTTACTCTTGAATGTTCTCTGAGCGTTATTCTTGAATGTTCTCTGAGCGTTACTCTTGAATGTTCTCTGAGCGTCACTTTGGAATGTTCTCTGAGCGTTACTCTTGAATGTTCTCTGAGCGTCACTTTGGAATGTTCTCAGAGCGTTACTTTAGAATGTTCTCTGAGCGTTACTCTTGAATGTTCTCTGAGCGTTACTTTGGAATGTTCTCTGAGAGTTACTTTGGAATGTTCTCTGAGCGTTACTTTGGAATGTTCTCTGAGCGTTACTTTGGAATGTTCTCTGAGCGTTACTTTGGAATGTTCTCTGAGCGTTACTTTGGAATGTTCTCTGAGCGTTACTTTAGAATGTTCTCTGAGCGTTACTTTGGAATGTTCTCTGAGTGTCACTTTAGAATGTTCTCTGAGCGTTACTCTTGAATGTTCTCTGAGCGTCACTTTGGAATGTTCTCAGAGCGTTACTCTTGAATGTTCTCAGAGCGTTACTTTAGAATGTTCTCTGAGCGTTACTCTTGAATGTTCTCTGAGCGTTACTTTGGAATGTTCTCTGAGCGTTACTTTGGAATGTTCTCCGAGCGTCACTTTGGAATGTTCTCTGAGCGTCACTTTAGAATGTTCTCTGAGCGTCACTTTAGAATGTTCTCTGAGCGTTACTTTAGAATGTTCTCTGAGCGTTACTCTTGAATGTTCTCTGAGCGTTACTCTTGAATGTTCTCTGAGCGTTACTCTTGAATGTTCTCTGAGCGTTATTCTTGAATGTTCTCTGAGCGTTACTCTTGAATGTTCTCTGAGCGTCACTTTGGAATGTTCTCTGAGCGTTACTCTTGAATGTTCTCTGAGCGTCACTTTGGAATGTTCTCAGAGCGTTACTTTAGAATGTTCTCTGAGCGTTACTCTTGAATGTTCTCTGAGCGTTACTTTGGAATGTTCTCTGAGAGTTACTTTGGAATGTTCTCTGAGCGTTACTTTGGAATGTTCTCTGAGCGTTACTTTGGAATGTTCTCTGAGCGTTACTTTGGAATGTTCTCTGAGCGTTACTTTGGAATGTTCTCTGAGCGTTACTTTAGAATGTTCTCTGAGTGTCACTTTAGAATGTTCTCTGAGCGTTACTCTTGAATGTTCTCTGAGCGTCACTTTGGAATGTTCTCAGAGCGTTACTCTTGAATGTTCTCAGAGCGTTACTTTAGAATGTTCTCTGAGCGTTACTCTTGAATGTTCTCTGAGCGTTACTTTGGAATGTTCTCTGAGCGTTACTTTGGAATGTTCTCTGAGCGTTACTTTGGAATGTTCTCTGAGCGTTACTTTAAAATGTTCTCTGAGCGTTACTTTGGAATGTTCTCTGAGTGTCACTTTAGAATGTTCTCTGAGCGTTACTCTTGAATGTTCTCTGAGCGTCACTTTGGAATGTTCTCCGAGCGTTACTTTAGAATGTTCTCTGAGCGTTACTCTTGAATGTTCTCTGAGCGTTACTTTAGAATGTTCTCTGAACGTTACTCTTGAATGTTCTCTGAGCGTTACTTTGGAATGTTCTCAGAGCGTTACTCTTGAATGTTCTCAGAGCGTTACTTTAGAATGTTCTCTGAGCGTTACTCTTGAATGTTCTCTGAGCGTTACTTTGGAATGTTCTCTGAGCGTTACTTTGGAATGTTCTCTGAGCGTTACTTTAGAATGTTCTCTGAGCGTTACTCTTGAATGTTCTCTGAGCGTTACTTTAGAATGTTCTCTGAACGTTACTCTTGAATGTTCTCTGAGCGTCACTTTGGAATGTTCTCAGAGCGTTACTCTTGAATGTTCTCAGAGCGTTACTTTAGAATGTTCTCTGAGCGTTACTCTTGAATGTTCTCTGAGCGTTACTTTGGAATGTTCTCTGAGCGTTACTTTGGAATGTTCTCTGAGCGTTACTTTGGAATGTTCTCTGAGCGTTACTTTAAAATGTTCTCTGAGCGTTACTTTGGAATGTTCTCTGAGTGTCACTTTAGAATGTTCTCTGAGCGTTACTCTTGAATGTTCTCTGAGCGTCACTTTGGAATGTTCTCCGAGCGTTACTTTAGAATGTTCTCTGAGCGTTACTCTTGAATGTTCTCTGAGCGTTACTTTAGAATGTTCTCTGAACGTTACTCTTGAATGTTCTCTGAGCGTTACTTTAGAATGTTCTCTGAACGTTACTCTTGAATGTTCTCTGAGTGTTACTTTGGAATGTTCTCTGAGCGTTACTTTAGAATGTTCTCCGAGCGTTACTCTTGAATGTTCTCTGAGTGTCACTTTAGAATGTTCTCTGAGCGTTACTCTTGAATGTTCTCCGAGCGTTACTTTGGAATGTTCTCCGAGCGTTACTTTGGAATGTTCTCTGAGCGTTACTTTGGAATGTTCTCCGAGCGTTACTTTAGAATGTTCTCTGAGCGTCACTTTGGAATGTTCTCCGAGCGTTACTTTGGAATGTTCTCTGAGCGTTACTTTAGAATGTTCTCCGAGCGTTACTTTGGAATGTTCTCTGAGCGTTACTTTAGAATGTTCTCCGAGCGTTACTCTTGAATGTTCTCTGAGCGTTACTTTGGAATGTTCTCTGAGCGTTACTCTTGAATGTTCTCTGAGCGTTACTTTAGAATGTTCTCCGAGCGTTACTTTGGAATGTTCTCTGAGCGTCACTTTGGAATGTTCTCCGAGCGTTACTCTTGAATGTTCTCTGAGCGTTACTTTTGAATGTTCTCCGAGCGTTACTTTGGAATGTTCTCTGAGCGTTACTTTTGAATGTTCTCTGAGCGGTACTTTTGAATGTTCTCCGAGCGTCACTTTGGAATGTTCTCTGAACGTCTCTTTGGAATGTTCTCTGAACGTCACTTTGGAATGTTCTCTGAACGTCTCTTTGGAATGTTCTCTGAACGTCACTTTGGAATGTTCTCTGAACGTCACTTTGGAATGTTCTCTGAACGTCACTTTGGAATGTTCTCTGAGCGTCACTTTGGAATGTTCTCCGAGCGTTACTTTGGAATGTTCTCTGAGCGTCACTTTGGAATGTTCTCCGAGAGTTACTTTGGAATGTTCTCTGAGTGTCACTTTAGAATGTTCTCTGAGCGTTACTCTTGAATGTTCTCCGAGCGTTACTTTGGAATGTTCTCTGAGTGTCACTTTAGAATGTTCTCTGAGCGGTACTTTTGAATGTTCTCTGAGCGTCACTTTGGAATGTTCTCTGAACGTCTCTTTGGAATGTTCTCTGAACGTCACTTTGGAATGTTCTCTGAACGTCTCTTTGGAATGTTCTCTGAACGTCACTTTGGAATGTTCTCTGAACGTCACTTTGGAATGTTCTCTGAACGTCACTTTGGAATGTTCTCTGAGCGTCACTTTGGAATGTTCTCCGAGCGTTACTTTGGAATGTTCTCTGAGTGTCACTTTAGAATGTTCTCTGAGCGTTACTCTTGAATGTTCTCCGAGCGTTACTTTGGAATGTTCTCTGAGTGTCACTTTAGAATGTTCTCTGAGCGTTACTCTTGAATGTTCTCCGAGCGTTACTTTGGAATGTTCTCTGAGTGTCACTTTAGAATGTTCTCTGAGCGTTACTCTTGAATGTTCTCCGAGCGTTACTTTGGAATGTTCTCCGAGCGTTACTTTGGAATGTTCTCCGAGCGTTACTTTGGAATGTTCTCTGAGCGTTACTCTTGAATGTTCTCTGAGCGTTACTTTAGAATGTTCTCTGAGCGTTACTCTTGAATGTTCTCTGAGCGTTACTTTAGAATGTTCTCCGAGCGTTACTTTGGAATGTTCTCTGAGCGTTACTTTAGAATGTTCTCCGAGCGTTACTTTAGAATGTTCTCCGAGTGTCACTTTGGAATGTTCTCCGAGCGTTACTTTGGAATGTTCTCTGAGCGTTACTCTTGAATGTTCTCTGAGCGTTACTTTTGAATGTTCTCCGAGCGTTACTTTGGAATGTTCTCTGAGCGTTACTTTTGAATGTTCTCTGAGCGGTACTTTTGAATGTTCTCTGAGCGTCACTTTGGAATGTTCTCTGAGCGTCACTTTGGAATGTTCTCTGAGCGTCACTTTGGAATGTTCTCTGAACGTCTCTTTGGAATGTTCTCTGAACGTCACTTTGGAATGTTCTCTGAACGTCACTTTGGAATGTTCTCTGAACGTCACTTTGGAATGTTCTCTGAACGTCACTTTGGAATGTTCTCTGAGCGTCACTTTGGAATGTTCTCTGAGCGTCACTTTGGAATGTTCTCTGAACGTCACTTTGGAATGTTCTCTGAGCGTCACTTTGGAATGTTCTCCGAGCGTTACTTTGGAATGTTCTCTGAGTGTCACTTTAGAATGTTCTCTGAGCGTTACTCTTGAATGTTCTCCGAGCGTTACTTTGGAATGTTCTCCGAGCGTTACTTTGGAATGTTCTCCGAGCGTTACTTTGGAATGTTCTCCGAGCGTTACTTTGGAATGTTCTCTGAGCGTCACTTTGGAATGTTCTCCGAGTGTTACTTTAGAATGTTCTCTGAGAGTTACTTTAGAATGTTCTCTGAGCGTTACTCTTGAATGTTCTCTGAGCGTTACTTTAGAATGTTCTCTGAGCGTTACTTTGGAATGTTCTCTGAGCGTTACTTTAGAATGTTCTCCGAGCGTTACTTTAGAATGTTCTCTGAGCGTCACTTTGGAATGTTCTCCGAGCGTTACTCTTGAATGTTCTCTGAGCGTTACTTTGGAATGTTCTTCGAGCGTTACTTTGGAATGTTCTCTGAGCGTTACTTTTGAATGTTCTCTGAGCGGTACTTTTGAATGTTCTCTGAGCGTCACTTTGGAATGTTCTCTGAGCGTCACTTTGGAATGTTCTCTGAACGTCACTTTGGAATGTTCTCTGAACGTCACTTTGGAATGTTTTCTGAACGTCACTTTGGAATGTTCTCTGAGCGTTACTTTAGAATGTTCTCTGAGCGTTACTCTTGAATGTTCTCTGAGCGTTGCCCTTGAATGTTCTCTGAGCGTTACTTTAGAATGTTCTCTGAGCGTTACTCTTGAATGTTCTCTGAGCGTTACTCTTGAATGTTCTCCGAGCGTCACTTTGGAATGTTCTCCGAGCGTCACTTTGGAATGTTCTCTGAGCGTCACTTTAGAATGTTCTTTGAGCGTCACTTTAGAATGTTCTCTGAGCGTCACTTTAGAATGTTCTCTGAGCGTTACTTTAGAATGTTCTCTGAGCGTTACTCTTGAATGTTCTCTGAGCGTTACTCTTGAATGTTCTCTGAGCGTTATTCTTGAATGTTCTCTGAGCGTTACTCTTGAATGTTCTCTGAGCGTCACTTTGGAATGTTCTCTGAGCGTTACTCTTGAATGTTCTCTGAGCGTCACTTTGGAATGTTCTCAGAGCGTTACTTTAGAATGTTCTCTGAGCGTTACTCTTGAATGTTCTCTGAGCGTTACTTTGGAATGTTCTCTGAGAGTTACTTTGGAATGTTCTCTGAGCGTTACTTTGGAATGTTCTCTGAGCGTTACTTTGGAATGTTCTCTGAGCGTTACTTTGGAATGTTCTCTGAGCGTTACTTTGGAATGTTCTCTGAGCGTTACTTTAGAATGTTCTCTGAGCGTTACTTTGGAATGTTCTCTGAGTGTCACTTTAGAATGTTCTCTGAGCGTTACTCTTGAATGTTCTCTGAGCGTCACTTTGGAATGTTCTCCGAGCGTTACTTTAGAATGTTCTCTGAGCGTTACTCTTGAATGTTCTCTGAGCGTCACTTTGGAATGTTCTCAGAGCGTTACTCTTGAATGTTCTCAGAGCGTTACTTTAGAATGTTCTCTGAGCGTTACTCTTGAATGTTCTCTGAGCGTTACTTTGGAATGTTCTCTGAGCGTTACTTTGGAATGTTCTCTGAGCGTTACTTTGGAATGTTCTCTGAGCGTTACTTTGGAATGTTCTCTGAGCGTTACTTTAAAATGTTCTCTGAGCGTTACTTTGGAATGTTCTCTGAGTGTCACTTTAGAATGTTCTCTGAGCGTTACTCTTGAATGTTCTCTGAGCGTCACTTTGGAATGTTCTCCGAGCGTTACTTTAGAATGTTCTCTGAGCGTTACTCTTGAATGTTCTCTGAGCGTTACTTTAGAATGTTCTCTGAACGTTACTCTTGAATGTTCTCTGAGCGTTACTTTAGAATGTTCTCTGAACGTTACTCTTGAATGTTCTCTGAGCGTTACTTTTGAATGTTCTCTGAGCGTTACTTTTGAATGTTCTCTGAGCGTCACTTTGGAATGTTCTCTGAACGTCTCTTTGGAATGTTCTCTGAACGTCACTTTGGAATGTTCTCTGAACGTCACTTTGGAATGTTCTCTGAACGTCACTTTGGAATGTTCTCTGAACGTCTCTTTGGAATGTTCTCTGAACGTCTCTTTGGAATGTTCTCTGAACGTCACTTTGGAATGTTCTCTGAACGTCTCTTTTGAATGTTCTCTGAACGTCTCTTTGGAATGTTCTCTGAACGTCTCTTTGGAATGTTCTCTGAACGTCTCTTTGGAATGTTCTCTGAACGTCACTTTGGAATGTTCTCTGAACGTCTCTTTTGAATGTTCTCTGAACGTCTCTTTGGAATGTTCTCTGAACGTCACTTTGGAATGTTCTCTGAACGTCACTTTGGAATGTTCTCTGAACGTCACTTTGGAATGTTCTCTGAACGTCTCTTTGGAATGTTCTCTGAACGTCACTTTGGAATGTTCTCTGAACGTCACTTTGGAATGTTCTCTGAGCGTCTCTTTGGAATGTTCTCTGAACGTTCCGAAACAAGTAGCAACATTTAAAAAATGTTAGATGAACGTGCACGTTTCAGGGAAAAATTTACGATGTATAAATAATGTTTTTGTGCTAAGATTTTGAGAACATTATTAAAGACCAGATAACTGAACGAACGTTCTATTAACGTTTCTGGAAGAACGTTGTTCATAACGTTGACAGAACGTTCCCTGTGGTCGTGTTCAGATGTGTGAGTGCGTTCGTGTTTCTGCAGGTGATGATCCTCACGTCCAGCGTTCAGACTATAAAGAAGAAACACACAGCCAAGATCGTTCCCAATGCGGTCGCTGTCATCACCAGTGACGGACACAAGGTATCAGAGATCACATGACTGGATCATCCAAGAGCTTAAACACATGTTTGACTTAAAACTGTTTAGCAGCTCAGTTTTTGTGATATCAACTTCAAACTTCAGACACAACTTAAACACACAGCTTTGATTTTATAGCAATTTTACAGTCCTAATTATTTTGTAAAATATATTTTTTGTATAAAATATAAAATGTTAGTACACTCAAAAAAAAGGAAGCCTTTTTGTTTTAAGATTTACGCAATTTAATTAAAAGTAAAATTCCATCAAATCGAATTGAATAATCCTTATTTTAATTGAATAATTGATTAAGGATTGTTCAATTATTCATTTAAAATACATAAGGATTATTCAATTCAATTTGATGGAATTTTACTATTAACAGTGGGTCTTATAAAGTTATAATTTAACCTTCCACAATTTAAGGCTTTAAAAATGTCTTAAATCGCATCAGAAAGTCTTAAATTCAACATCATGGCATTAAATTAGGGCTCTATGATTTCTGTGACGCAGAAACGTAGACAGAATTGCAGAATCCATTCATAAAAATGTAATTTACTGTATAATGCAGAATGACATGGAATGGGTTGAATAAATCAACAGTCGGTCAGTCTCTTAAAGGGCCAGTTCACCCATTAATGAGAATCCTGTGGGCATTTCCTCGCCCTAATGTCGCTCAAACCCGTCAGACTTTCCTTCCTCATATAAAGCCATGGAGTCTCTTCAGAACATCTGGAATAATCCGCTCGATCCGTACGGATCAGTTTCTCTTGATGAGCTTTCTGAAGCGTCAGTGGAAGTTGCTTAGACTGTCAATGGAGGACAGAAATCTTCCCATTTCATTACAAATATCCTCATTTGTGTTCCGGAGACGAACAAGAGCCAGTCACATTTAACCATTAAAGCAGAGTCCAGAGAAATTAAAATAAAATAAACTTTAAAACAGATCTCATAAGGCATTCAAACTAAATGTAATGTAATGCCCTGCAGATGCTCTTCCTCAGGATTTCTGTTTCCCAGCACAAATATCTAAACATCCTTAATTCAGGACACGTTAATGACATGCAAAATGAAGAAATGAAGTCTTGTTTTCTGAGAAATTGAACAAAGTTAAGAGTTTATGCTTAAAACAAGAAGAAATATGTCATTGGGTATGAAATTACTAACTTTTGAATTAAGTTGATTTTTACGAGCACATTGGCAGAGATTTGTTCTTGTTTTAATCATAAAATCACTTTCACAAGCTTCCTTATCTCAAACTTAAAGCTATTTTTTGTACAAATTTTAAAGTTATGGAGATCTGTTGGAAATTGTATTCTCAAACTTTGAAGTGTCACTAATACGATTCATTTACATTAGAGAACAGACTGAGGTGTGAGTTCCCCTTCAGTTTATTCCTTACATTTTCTTTAATTGGTCTTAAATTGACCTTCATAAATCCTGCAGAAACCCTGATTAATTACATTGTGAGATGAAGGCTGATTGTGAAGAGGTTAATGTTTCATGTTTGTACCGTCACGACGGATGTAAATCCTTCTGATGCTCCTGTCTGTGTTTCAGTATCTGTTCGTGTCCCTGCGGAATCGAGAGTCGTGTTTCAAGCGGCTCCAGTCGCTCTGTCCTCAGCTGCAGGTTCGAGCTCCGCTTCTGGTGATCATAATGATGTTTAAGGGTGTTTGTTCAATCTAAAGTGAGACTCTGTTTGCTCTTAGACTGAGGTCGTCAGCAGGAAATCCTCCACAGAAAACACTCCTGAGATGGACTTTGACAGAGTAAGAGTTTTTTTAATTTTTAATGTAAAAAGCATTCTAACATTATAAGTGCACCCCAGGAAACATCATAAATCAATAAAACAACGCAGTTCAAGACCCCTTTAAAATGTATGCGATGTTTAATAGGGAGCCAGTGCAGTGTTGACAGAACCGGGCTAATATGGTCATACTTCCTGGTTCTAGTAAGAACTCGAGCTGCTGCGTTTTGGACCAGCTGGAGTTTATTTATTAAGCGAGCGGGGCAACCACCCAGTAGAGCATTACAATAATCTAGCCTTGAGGTCATGAACGCATGAACTAACTGTTCAGCATTTTGCATTGAAAGCATATGCCGTAATTTAGATATATTTTTAAGATGGTAGAATGCAGTTTTACAGATGCTAGAAACGTGGCTTTCAAATGAGAGATTGGTATCAAAGAGCACACCCAGGTTCCTAACTGACGACGAGGACTTGACAGAGCAGCCATCAAGTGTTAGACAGTATTCTAGGTTACTACGTGCGGATGTGGCCCGGATCTGGGCCGACACTATGTTGCTGTCTGTGTTAGAATGAATAATCTAAAGACTTTTATTTTTATTACCCTGTTTACTCATTTAATAACTTTTGTGTCATGTCATTATCTGTCGTGTCCTCTGATAGATCTCCATCCATTCGAGTCTAGAGGAGATCCACGAGATTCACATGATTCCTCCGAATGTACAGACTCTCAGCGACTCTCAATCGCTCCACTGTGAGTCTGACTGAAGTCATGTGTGTTTCTGTAACACGCGTTCACACTGAACATTTTGTTTTAAGTGTTAAAGGGGACCTATTATGCAAAATTCACTTTAATAAGGTGTTTGAGCACAGGTGTGTGTCCACAGTGTGTGTAAACAACCAGCCTATAATGGTAAAAAAAATTATAATCCCCATCAATCATTATCAGTCTCTCATATTTCCCTCTACTCCTGCGTAAGAGTAGGGAAGCCCCGCCCATGCCTGTTGATGATTGGCCCTTTAGCAGAGACACGCCCCTGAGTGAGAAGCACAGAGACGCCATCTCTGTTTACTCGCTGTATCAGCGCTGGAGTATCACAGTGTGTGCGCCACAAACATCCCTAATGTTCTGTTGATGAACCCGCGAACACACGAGTCTCTCAGACTCCGGCATCAGAGCCTCTGAGGACACCGTGGGTGAAGTTCATTTATGAAGGAAATGTGCCGAAGAATAGCGGGAAAATGTTATATATTTGAGCAAATCATTTTCCTCATGACTGCTTCACCAACGCTTCGGCTCTAACTTCACATCAGAACAAGTGAGGATGGCACTTCATATCCTGTGAATGTTTGCAGATTTCCTTCTGAATGATCTTTCTAGAACGCTGTACGCTAATATGGCTAAAGTTAGCATCGCCTCTGACTATATTAACAGAGACTAGAGCTGTGTCATACGGTACGTGCTAGTCGAGGAGTTGAATCAGCGTAACTAGCGTTACATAAATGATCCACTAAGCATTCAGTGTAAAAGTGTCGAGCTCTTCCTGAGTCTCTCGTCTGTGTCGACTCTGGCTCAAACATGTGCGGCTGCTCCACAACTGCTGATTTCTGACATTTTGGCTGAGTGAGATTGGCCTGTTTTGTTGTTGATGGAGTATCTGAAGCTCGTGTAAAGGCTCCGCCCTCTTCGGGGAGCAGCAGCTCATTTGCATTTAAAGGGACACACACAAATGGTGTGTTTTTGCTCACACCCAAATAGGGG
>CM077200.1:350163-372663 GCA_039654625.1 Rhinogobio ventralis
GAGTCTGCTTGTCGTTCTCTGGCTCTGTTCGCTGACATGATGTGTGTTCGAGTGTTTTGACGGATTAGCCGCTCCAGAGCTAAACTGCTCGAATCATAAACACTAATGTTGTGTATTTCACCTTCGATCACACTTTACATGATTTGTCTGTGTATTCCCATTTAAAATATCAGATAATGTCTATGGAAGCCCGTTTATGACACATAAGACAAAAAATCATTCGTTTGTATTATGATAAAAGTTATAATTATGTGAAATTGTGAGGTAAAAAGTAGAAATGATTTGTCATAATTGAATGTGTCAGGAGTATCACGATTATTTCTCATAATTATGAATTAATATGTCATGATTTCAAATGGTTACCTTGTTATAATCTCATTTTCAACTTTATATAGGCTTACGTCATGATTATGACTTAGTACGTCATAATTATGATTTACAAAAGAATGATTTTTTTCCTCATGAGGCTGAAATCTTCCTATATATATATATATATATATACTTCTGTAAAACTGAAGTAAAAAGAAATGTTTCGCCGTAACACTTGATTGAGATTTTTAATCATAAAGATAATTTATAATATTTCTAGTGCTGTCAATCGATTAAAAAAATGAATTAATCACTTTTTTTCTGTAATTACATGTAGAATAACAACTTATTTTAAATATTTGTTGTAAGGGCATTCAACATTACAGTATAACTGAAAGCAATATCAGTTATTAGCCTTAAAAAAATAACACGTGAACTTAAAACAATCTTCACATAAACCCATTATAATAAATGTCATATTAACCTGAGGTATTCGTATATGATCAATATACAGACATTGATAAAAGTTATCGAACAGTCGGCATTATATGAATAATAAATTAAATGTAGGTTAATCCTTATTAAAGCTAGCATTTGCTCTGTGATGAGCATTAATGACAGACATCATTAGCGCATCTCATTTCCCTCTTTAAGTTCATTTAAGACGTTATTTCACATTTTTCACGACACTTTTTTTGTACTTTTCCTTCATACTTCAGTACAAAAAGTGAGTAAAGCGCCTATAACTCATGGCACAGTGGTTTCCCCGTCAGCTCTGTTTGATCGGATGTGGTTTATAACACAGACTCTCAGTGATCTTATTAATACATTTAGTGAGATTCACCTGTGTGTGTGTGTGTGACAGGTCGTGGCGGCAGGAAGACTCATCAGAAGAGTAAGTTGAATGTGATCATGCGGCAGGAGGAGCTGATCGCTCAGAAGAAAAGAGAGATCGAGGCCAAACTGAGAGAACAGGCTCAGCCGAAGCCGGACCAGAACAAAACCAGCAGGTGAAGCACAGCTCCAATGAGCACCGCATACGTGATCACGTCAGTGTGTGTGTGTTGATCTGTGTGTGTGTGTCAGCTCTCCTCCCTCAGAGGCTTCATCATCATCATCTTCCTCATCCTCCTCGTCATCCTCCTCCTCCTCCTCCTCGAATAAGTTTGTGAATGATGGCAGTTTCCTGCAGCAGTTCCTGAGGATGCAGCAAGAGAAATCCAGCACTGATGACGGTGAGATTGTGTGTTTCTCTCCGTCATGTGATGTTATATAGGAGTATCAACTTCTATAATGTTGCGTGTGCTGATGTCATGTCCTCTAGGATCCCTCAGCCCCGCCCCCTGCGCTCAGAGCCAATCAGCAGCCGGAACACAAGCTCAGAAGAAGAGCATTCTCATCGGGAAGCGGCCGGGTCTGGGCGTCAGCAGCATGATCAATCAGTTTAAGAACTACTCGCAGTCCAAGAAGACGGCGCTCCCCGCGGCCCGACCCAGTGTGTTCAGCTCCCCCGATGATGAAGACGAGGAGGAGGATGATTCACACTTTCTGGAGGTCAAAGGTATCACACTCCGTCTCACTCGTCACGGCTCGTTCTGACCAGTGAACTTTCATCTAAAGGCTGTTGACAATAGCGTTCTCCCTCAGTAAGAGCTGGTTCATTTAACACGACAGACGGACAGTCACTTAATCGCCCTCATGTTACACACACATTTGCACACACATCAGATATAATGTGTGTCTGCTCTCCTCACACACCTCATCATGTGACCTCAGAAGACGAATGAATGTATGTGTGGTGCTTTATCTGATCAGCCGTACAGGACAGACGCGCTGATGTGAGCTGTGTTCAGTGTTTGCGTTATGCCGGCGTTCTCATAGCCTGCTTAAAGTTTCCCCCCCAGAGGACGGAGACCTGCGGCTCATCGTCGACAAGATGGCCATGTTTGTGGCGGAAGGCGGTGCCGAGCTGGAGAAGAAGGCCATGGAGGACTACAGAGACAATCCCGTCTTCTCGTGAGTGTCACATCCGTTACTCACTCACTTATAGTTTGAGGGTTTGAACTCGCTTCTCCAGCACTTTATACAGTACAGATCGTTCACAGCAGCTTCACTGTAATAAACATTCAGTTCAAAAACTGTGTGAAGTTTATCAATTCTGAACCGAATCCAGTCCTGATGGTTGAGCTCTGTCTCTGTTGTGCAGGTTCTTGTTTGAGAAGAACAGTAAGGACTATCTGTACTACAGGAGGAAAGTGGCTGAGATCAGAAGAGACACGTTCGCTCAGTCTGATGGTGAGCAGAAACCCCGTCTGAACACACACACACACGACTTGACTAAGTGTTTGTGGAGTGACGGAGAGACAGAGAGAGACCTCACAAACATTCACACATCAGACAGACACGGGTTAGGACTCTAGCGTGAGTGTGCACACTACAGGACGGAAGCCCGGCACGACGTGTTGAACGAATGTCATGCTTTACATGAGCTTTGCAGTTCTTTATTTGGCACATACGTCTGATTGTAATGTACTGAAATGTTTTGTATCTTAGCTCCTCGTCCCGCAGCGCAACACCAAACAGAAAAATATAGAAATATAATTATCAGGGCCAAGAAGGCATGACAAGTCATGCCAACCCGGCTGGCAGCATCAGACCAAGAGCAACAATGAGCAATAAAAGACATTTTAAGATGATTTTAGGCAAAATGGCTGAATACAAAATAGTCAGTGGTAAAATGATTTAAAGGTTTATCACTTTTGACCAATAGGCGGCGCTGTGACTAAACGGATGTGGTGTGGTCAGAGTGAGGTCACAATGACACATGCAAAGTTTGTCCAGTGTCCATATATCAAAGCATTGCAGAGATACAGCCTCAGAGTCATTGTGGCATCATGCCTCAACTTCATCGCTGCGGTATACGAAAACGGTTTCGTCTATCGACACGAAATCCATCATTTTTTGTCGGCACAGTCTGAAGATGATCTGACTTGAATTTGGTGAAAATCAGACAAACGTTCTTGGAGGAGTTTGAAAAGTAGGTTTTTAAAGAAATTCAAAATGGCGGACAGGAAGTTTGGCTGACTATGGCAAAATTGGTATCCATGTTCTCTGCATCACCCAAGCAATGTATTAAAACTAGTTTCATTATAATAATGATATATATAATAATATAATAATACAACAAAATTCAAAATGGCCGATATGGGAAAATTGGGTGTTTTATGCACCGAACCTAAAGAGACCAGTTTTATGATACCAAAAGCATTAAAGGTGCTGTGTTTAAGTTTTTCACTTTACTAAAGCATAAAAATACCGTAATATGTTTGCAGATATTTATTATTTGACCTCCTTGTTTCTCAGAAAAACTGTGCTACAAATTCTACAAATTTGTTCCGTGTGGGAATGTCTGTTTGGTCTGTGATAACGCACGTTGCCGGTTTACCCAACACCACAGGTTGCCAGCTGGCGGAAAACGCAGCGCATTTTTGCCATAGAAGCCACCAAACAAACTGGGTTAGTGATCGCAGATTCTACCCGACCTAAAAATCTCTATAAACGAAAGCATATTAAAGCGTGGATAAGTCAACTCATCTTACAGTGTGTAAGTCTCCTCTGCTTTCATTGTCGATTGCGCTCGTTCCTGTTGCATGTCCTCAAGCTGGCAACCGCGCGAGCGCCGAGTCTGAGGAGGCGGGGCAAACAACAATCTCCAATATTAACCACTAGCTGTCAATTCTACATAAGTTATAAGCATAGCTTACAGCAATGAAGAACATTTGTGGCATTGCATTAGAACCATAGATATGTACAAGCAAAAGAAATTAAATAGAAATGCATATGTGCAATCTGTTAATTATAAAACTGGAGAGAAATGGTGTGCAAAAAAAAATTTATATATATTATACAGCATATCTGAGTGAAACGCTTCTCAAACAAGAACAAATGTAACACTCTCTCTCACACACACACACACTGCTTCTCAAACAAGAACAAATGTAACACACACACACACACACTGCTTCTCAAACAAGAACAAATGTAACACACACTCTCTCACACACACACACACTCACTGCTTCTCAAACAAGAACAAATGTAGGGCGGGGTTTGATTGTGTCTGTGGGGGATTGATTGGATGGTTGTGGTTTGCTATTGGTGGATCTCATGTGAGTGACAGGTGGCCCCGCCCTCGTCATCAGAGAAGAGATGAAGTTATTCTGATTCAGGATTATAAAAACAATAATGATAAATCATTTCGAATAAACACTGAACAAGAATGGTTAGTTGTGCTGTCACCCGTGATCTCTTCAGTCGTGTAGTGTGCACTAGAGCTGACGCTCCTGACCACAGCCTCTCCGTCTGTTGTGATTGGTGGCGTATCATGAGTGTGACGTGATGCGTGTGCGTGTGTGTGGCAGCAGACACCCCTGTCCTCTTCCTCAACCCAATCCCAGCTCTCTCTCTCTCTCACTCATAATGGAGCTTGTTTAGTTTGAGTTGCTGCCGGTTCTGATAGGCTGCTTTAAGTCTCCTCCTCAGTGGACGACAGCACCAGGAAGGTGGCGGAGAAGCTGGCGCGCTTCGTGGCGGACGGCGGCCCGGAGGTGGAGATCATGGCTGCTCAGCACAACCGGGACAATCCCGCCTTCAGGTACTCAAAGCCCTCGGGGACACTGTTACCTTTCCTGTTTGTGAATGTGAAAGCTCTCAAAGTGCAGATAAATAGAGTTATTGCCTCCTAAAAGAAAGAAGCGATTCTGAACTGAAACGAGTCATCAGTAATTCCAGTCTTGTAACTAATCTGCATAATTGTCGTGATTGGCTGAGCAACGGCTCTATGCCCCGCCCTCACTCACTGTAGCTGTCTCTGAGACTGGAAGAGTTTGGTTGGTGTTGTTCATGTGGAGGAGACGCTGTTTTCTGCTGAGATTGAGACGGTCAAACCCACGGCATCGTTACTGTTCGTATCACTGTGTGTCAAGAGCTGAGATTCAGATATGATAATGACCGCTTGCTTTCTGACCAATCACAGCAGAGCAGCTCTCAGAGAGGCGGAGCTTAGAGAGACTGAAGTGTTTCAGATACTGAGAGAAAAGAGCTGATGCCGCAGTGGAGATTAGGAGAACATTAAAGTGTGTTTGACCTCGGATGAATGTGAACCTGCTTTAGGAGACTATATTAGGAACGCTTAAAATAGAATAATTCAGATAATTAATCTGAAGGAGGCAATAACTCAAGACACGAGAATAGTGAAAGCTCAGGTGATGTTTTTCTGTGTCAGTTTCCTGTACGAGTATCAGAGTGCTGCTCATCGCTTCTATAAGGCCAAAGTGGATGAGTTCCGTCAGGCCCGAGGCGATGAGTCCGTTCAGCCCGTCACACAGGAGCAGACGCCCACCGCAGCCAAGAGGAAGAGGAAGAGCCGCTGGGGAGCCGAGGACGATAAAGTCCCACTGCCCTCGCCCAGCGTCATCAGCCCTCCAATCACAGCGGCCGAACCCAGCACTCCTGCACTGTCTGGTACACACTCACACTCACACACACACACACACACTGGTGTCACACACACTCTCTCACACACACTGGTATCACACACACACTCACACTCTCACACTCACACACACACACACACACACTGGTGTCACACACACACACACACACACACACTCTCTCACACACACACTCACACTCTCTCACACACACACACACACACTGGTGTCACACACACACTCAAACACACACTCTCTCACACACACTGGTGTCACACACACACACACACACACACACACACACACACACTCACACACACACTCACTCACTCTCACTCACTCACACACACACTGGTGTCACACACACACTCACACACACTGGTGTCACACACACACTCACACACACACTTACTCACACACACACTGGTGTCACACACACTCTCACACACACACACACACACACACTGGTGTCACACACACTCACTCACACGCACACAAATATTGATGTATAATTTGATGACTTTTGTTCTGGTGTGTGTGTGTGTAGATCAGGAGTTGAGCAGTCTGGGCTATAAGAAGGGGAAACCGGTCGGTCTGGTGGGTGTGACGGAGCTGTCAGATGAACAGAAGAAACAGCTCAAAGAACAACAGGAAGTACGAACACACACACTCATTACCCATAAACCCCGCAAGCCATAGAAATGTTGGAATATTTAATGCTTAACCTGCAGTCTGGCAAAATAGTGTAGTATATATGGCCTGTATGAATGACACTGTGTGTGTGTGTGTGTGTGTGTGTGTCAGATGCAGGAGATGTACGACATGATCATGAAGCACAAGCGGGCGATGCAGGACATGCAGCTGATGTGGGAGAAAGCCATCCGGAACCACCAGCACGAGTACGACAGCGACGAGGAGCTGGACCCCGAGGCCGGGACCTGGGAGCACCGGCTCCGGCAGATGGAGATGGAGAAGACCAGAGGTCAGAGGTCACCGCAGGATTCAAGAGTGTTCGTGACGCTCTGACTGAGGTCTGTAAATGTGACACGTGTGTGATGTGTGTGTCTCTCAGAGTGGGCAGAGCAGCTGACTGAGATGGGCAAAGGAAAGCATTTCATTGGTGACTTCCTGCCTCCGGATGAGCTGGAGAAGTTCATGGAGACGTTCAAAGCTCTGAAGGTGAGAGCCATCAAGTCCAGATCAGAATCAATGATGAAACTTCAGCAGATATGAGACGTGTGTGTGTGTGTGTGTTTCCTGTCTGTGGTGCGCAGGAGGGCAGAGACCCGGATTACTCCGAGTACAAGGAGTTCAAGCTGACGGTGGAGAACATCGGCTTCCAGATGCTGATGAAGATGGGCTGGAAAGAAGGAGATGGACTGGGCTCTGATGGACGGGGCATCAAAAACCCTGTTAACAGGTGAACACGCACACACACATGCGCACGCACACTCTCACTCGCACACTCACTCACACACACACACTCTCACTCACACACGTTTCTGACCTTTTCTACTGACCTAGTGCTCAGATCACCTGACACAGATCTCGACAACAGAGAAATGCATTGCTGATAATCTGTGTGTGTGTGTGTGTGCAGAGGCAGCACAGCGGTGGACGGTGCAGGCTTCGGTGTGGATCGCCCCGCTGAACTCAGCAAGAGTGACGATGAGTACGACGCGTTCCGTAAGAGGATGATGCTGGCGTATCGCTTCAGGCCGAACCCTCTGGTGAGTGTCCAGAGCCTTGACCTTCACACACTCCACACACAGTCTCTGAGTGTCTCCAGAGCCGCTGACCTACACACACACACACACTCCAGCACCAATCATGATCTGGCTTTTAATGTGTGGGATTCACTGCTAACCCGTCTCTCTTCTGTTTCCGTGCAGAACAATCCCAGGAGGCCGTACTACTGAACACACACACACACATCTCCTCTCTCTGTTTCTCTCCTCATATCCGGTTGAATATTGTGCTTTATTTCAGATCACAGCTCACACACTCCAGCCCTTTGAGTGTTTCCGTTTCCTCACAGATGTTCATCTATTGTCCCCTTCATTGAGAACTGTCCAAACCCATGATGTAGTCGGCTGTGTGTCATAACCTTCACATTAGATCACGAGTTTTACGTGTGTTTTACCCATAAATGAGCACAGATATCACACCTCAAACGTGCACACGCGAGTGATTTCAGGCTTGTTCCAAACCCAACGGTCTGTGATTGAGAACTATTAAACATCTGTGGTCCTCAAACTCTCTCTCTGTCTGTGTGCGTGTGCATGCGTGTTAAAGATATTATTTAGCATTTCACTCGTCAATGAGAGTATTTGAATAAGTAATGATTATTTATTGAGAATATTAAATGGACGGAAAGCATGATGTAGAATTCTCATAGAATAGCGAGTTATGTTGTAGAATTGGGCAAAGAAGGGAAACGAGTCGATGTGTTTTTGTAAATGTCAGGATGATATGGAATCACGTTTCTGCCACACAAAACTAATAATGCATTGGAAAATCTTAATTATGACAAAATAAAATCTTTTGTGAGATAAAAAGTCGAAGTTATGACATGCTAAATTATAATTAAGATTAAAGGTAGAAATTATGACACATAAGTATGACTTTTTATGGTATTGTATTGACTTGGTATGTCATAATTTTATGGAAGCCCATTCCTGTCACCATAAAAATCGAAATTTGAAGTTATGATTTACTAAATGGAAATGAGTTTCTGCTCATTGGTCTGCCCAAGGATTGTAAGCTTTAGCACAGAAACAGAACGGATGTGAGGTGAAGCTTTCATTCAGCAGCAACTTCAGCTCAAACCTCTGGCCCATGTCATGATTATTGATGCACACACACACACACACACATGTTGGTTGGATGGTGGTGTAACTGACAGGGAAACAGTGAGTTCTGTTTTTATTCAACAGTAAATATAGCTTATACTCCTGTAAAACATGATCTTATGTTTCAATAAATGGCGCACGTGACGCATTCAACCAGAGTGCCTTTTGTATTTAATCAGAATTAAAAGGAGCTTCATTGCCAAGTATATTTGCACACACACACACACACACACGGAATGTGTGTTGGTGGCAGAAGAAGCTTCAGTCCACAGTGCAATAAAGAGGTGTGCTATATGAACAGGGATGAGGTTATTGTCAAATAAAGTGCTATTGTGCGTGTATCATTGGGGCATTTACCTGTTCATGTCTTTGTGCTTTTAAATATATATAGAGAAAGATGACATTATGTTTGAGATGTTATTACTTTATTAGAATTTGATTAGCTAAAGATATATACATCGATTCATGTCATGAAGCGCCACCCTCCGGCGACTGTCTGTATGGACCGCACTGGACGTGCCATTACTGCAGGCACTCGGCCTCGGGAATCCTGCATGTGCTGTTCTGGATCATACTCCATAATAACACATCGGAATATGCTGAATGAAAGCTTCACCTCACATCCGTTCTGTTTCTGTGCTAAAGCTTACAATCCTCTCAAGAGCGCGTTTGCTCAGAGATAGTAATGCCATTCAGATAATAAGGCAATAATTCCATCATTAGCAGTTACATACTCAACTCATCCTGTAGGGTCCATTTAGTAAATCATAGTATCAGTTGTGTTTTATGTGGCGGGCTTTCATAGTAAACTCACAGTTGTGAGATTAAAAGTCGCAGTTATCTTTTAAAATGTTTTATTGTGTGGCGTGAACAAGCTTCCATAGAAATGGGCTTATATAAGTTATTAAAATGATTCAATCAAACCTATTGTTTTCATTTATATTAGTTTATTATGATTCCTGTCAAACGCTCCTCTCGCGAGATTCAGCCGAGGTCTCGTTCAGGGTAGGGCTGCTGTGGAAGTCTCGTCGCGGTTTGCGCTCTCGCGAGGTTTCGCCGAGCTCTCGTGTTGTTGTTGTTGTGGTGATGATGGCGGCGGCAGGCGCAGAGGCCCCGGACTCCTGGTATCTGGCTCTTCTCGGTTTCGCCGAACATTTCCGAACCTCCAGTCCTCCCAAAATCCGCTTGTGTGTGCACTGCCTGCAGGCCGTTTTCCAGTTCAAGCCCCCGCAGAGAGTGGAGGCCCGGACGCACTTGCAGCTGGGCTCGGTGCTGTACCACCACACGAAGAACAGCGAGCTGGCCCGCACGCACCTCGAGAAAGCGGTGAGAGCGCGCAGGAAAGCCCGAGGCTTCAGCCGAGCGACAAGGCCGCAGTCCCGGGCATAATGTTATTATTATTGTTGTGATGGTTGTTGTTAATTCATTCTAACTGATTCAGTGTTAAAATACGTTCAAGTGCTATTGTGTTAAACAGCTTATTGTTATAAATCATATACAATGAAAGAGCCTCTTGTGTTTTTCCACTTTCCTATGTGTTTGTCACTAATAAATGTGATTTATGATTTGTCTGTGATGGTCTAATGTCTCTTTCTGTCTCTATTTCAGTGGCTTATCTCACAGCAAGTATCCTTTAACACATTATGAAGCAATTGTCCACTTGTGTTGAGATTGTGGTGTGTGAGTTATGTCTGTTGTAAGTGTGTGAAGAGATAGCACATGATGATAAATGTTGTATTCAAGCTTTCCTTAGCGCATGTGTGCAGGTAGCGCAGTTTGAGGATGTGAAGTTCGAGGCGGCAAGTCTCCTGTCAGAGCTGTACTGCCAACAGGTGAGTTTGAGTGACATTTACACCATAACATATCAAGGGCCCTGCATATCGTCATGTATGTACTGTGTGACAAAAATAATTATAATATTATAAACAAAACCTAGAATCCTGTCTAACACTTGATGGCTGCTCTGTCAAGTCCTCGTCGTCAGTGAGGAACCTGGGTGTGCTCTTTGATACCAATCTCTCATTTGAAAGCCACGTTTCTAGCATCTGTAAAACTGCATTCTACCATCTTAAAAATATATCTAAATTACAGCATATGCTTTCAATGCAAAATGCTGAACAGTTAGTTCATGCGTTCATGACCTCAAGGCTAGATTATTGTAATGCTCTACTGGGTGGTTGCCCCGCTCGCTTAATAAATAAACTGCAGCTGGTCCAAAATGCAGCAGCTGGAGTTCTTACTAGAACCAGGAAGTATGACCATATTAGCCCGGTTCTGTCAACACTGCACTGGCTCCCTATTAAACATCGCATACATTTTAAAATCTTGCTAATTACTTACAAAGCACTGAATGGTTTAGCTCCCCAGTACTTGAGCGAGCTCTTAACGCATTATACTCCATCACGTCTATTGCGGTCTCAAAACTCTGGCCAGTTGATAATACCTAGAATATCAAAATCAACTGCAGGCGGTCGATCCTTTTCCTATTTAGCTCCTAAACTCTGGAACAGTCTTCCTAGCATTGTTCGGGAAGCAGACACACTCTGTCAGTTTAAATCTAGACTAAAAACACATCTCTTCACTATGGCATACACATAAAACATTTTTAATTTATATTTTATTCAAATCAGTTAAATGATTGTTAGGCTGCATTAACTAGGTCAGCCGGAACCGGGAACACTTCCCATAACACCTGATGTACTCTTTACATCATAAGAAGAATGGCTTCATCCAAGTTTTCTGATCACTTCATATTATGAACAGATTGAATTTGGGCACATATGAACATTGATCAGGTTTGGTTGAGCTTCTGTTTATGTTCGCTGATCAATATTTATATGTGAATAAAACCTAAATTCAATCTGTCCATCATATGAAGTGATCAGAAAACTTGGAGGAAACTGCTCGATTAGTATGGCAGGGTTTCCGCAGGTCTTAATGTCTTAAATCGGATCAGAAAGTCTTAAATTCAACATCATGGCATTAAATTAGGGCTCTATGATTTCTGTGACGCAGAAACGTAGACAGAATTGCAGAATCCATTCATAAAAATGTAATTTACTGTATAATGCGGAATGACATGGAATGGGTCAGATTTTGTATGAATAAATCAACAGTCGGTCAGTCTCTTAAAGGGCCAGTTCACCCATTAATGAGAATCCTGTGGGCATTTCCTCGCCCTAATGTCGCTCAAACCCGTCAGACTTTCCTTCCTCATATAAAGCCATGGAGTCTCTTCAGAACATCTGGAATAATCCGCTCGATCCGTACGGATCAGTTTCTGAAGCGTCAGTGGAAGTTGCTTAGACTGTCAATGGAGGACAGAAATCTTCCCATTTCATTACAAATATCCTCATTTGTGTTCCGGAGATGAACGAGAGTCAGTCACATTTAACCATTAAAGCAGAGTCCAGAGAAATTAAAATAAAATAAACAGGTCTCATAAGGCATTCAAACTAAATGTAATGTAATGCGCTGCAGATGCTCTTCCTCAGGATTTCTGTTTTCCAGCACGAATATCTAAACATCCTTAATTCAGGACACGTTAATGACATGCAAAATGCTTTAAACAAGAACAAATATCTGTCATTGGGTATGAACATTACTAACATTTGAGCTGTTGATTTTTCTGAACACATTGGCAGATATTTGTTCTTGTTTTAATCATAAAATTTAAGCTATTTGTTTTGTAAAATAAGTGATAAAGTGATGGAGATCTGTTGTATGTCACTAACACAACTCATTTACATCAGAGAACATACTGACGTGTTTATTCCTTGCGTTTTCTTTAATTGCTCTTAAATGTACCTTCATAACACCTGCAGAAACCCTGGTATGGATTTATTTTATCTTCTCTTTATGAATGTTTTGAAGCGTTATGATGATATTTTTTATCTTCTCTTGCATTACAAACATGAACGGAAGTCTGATGCGTTTGGAAACGATATGAGAGATTAAATGATGACAGAACTGTTATTTTTTGCGTGAACGAGACCTTTAAGAATGAAGGAAAAAGGAAGCAGTTCTTTGTTTGTCATCTATGAACACTGAGCGTTTTCTGTAAAGCTGCTTTGAAACGATATGCATTGTGAAAAGCGCCGTAGCATTGACAGGTTTGGTGTGTGTTTGTGTTGATGTGTAATGCAGCATGTCGATAACTTCTGTTTACTAGAACTTGGTTGATTCTGCGAAGCCGCTGTTACGGAAGGCCATCCAGATCTCGCAGCAGACGCCCTACTGGCACTGCAGGCTGCTGTTTCAGCTGGCGGTACGTCACGCTTCATTACCTGTGATGATGAACGGTTCATCAACATCATTATAAGAGCTGTGTTGTTCTGCAGCAACTTCACACGCTGGAGAAGGATCTGGTGTCAGCCTGTGATCTGCTGGGGGTCGGCGCAGAGTATGCCAGAGTCGTGGGATCTGAATACACACGGTGACGTTCATTACATCACATGCATGTCAGACATGGACGTTTAACTGCACACACATGCTAATGATTAAACGTTGCATTTTCACAGAGCTCTCTTCCTGCTGAGCAAAGGCATGGTGAGTGTCTGTGTTATCGGAGTTATTCGCTCTGATCCGTGTGGCGTGATTACGGTACTAAGGCAGTTTTGATATCAATGTAGTTGCTGTTGATGGAGCGTAAGCTGCAGGAGGTTCACCCGCTCCTGACGCTGTGCGGGCAGATCGTGGAGACCTGGCAGGGAAACCCCATCCAGAAGGAGTCCCTGCGCGTGTTCTTCCTGGTGCTGCAGGTGACGCATTACCTGGACGCCGGACAGGTGAGAGCAAGCAACACTTCTCCGACACACACACAATTCAGCTGGATCTCGTTTCCAAATGCACTGAGATTCTGTGTTTGAGCAGACAGAATAAACTGGGTCTGTTTGCATTACAGATCTATTATTCCCCTTTTCACAAGATGTAATGTAAGTCTCAGGCGTCCCCAGAATGTGTGTTTCAGCTCCGATCATGTATTTTACCAGTTTTTGAGTGGAAGGAAAAACATGCTGTTTTCGTACATGTATCTTTAAATGCAAATGAGCTGCTGCTCCGCCCCCTATCCAGAAGAGGGCGGAGCCTGTTGAGCCCGTTCCTCGGATACTCTGCCAAACACTAAAACATCTGTTTGGTTTTGATGATCATCTCTATCGCGCTCATGTGACACTGCAGTTCTTCATCATCATGAGAGTTTATGATCTGCATGTTTTTTAAAGCCACATCAGTCTAAACTTCTGATATATGGTTTTCTGAGCACACACACCCGAAGCACACGCACAGAAAGCTGGACGTCAGACGTCAAACCAAGTTCTCTTTCACATCTAATTGAGCTTAAACTGTCAAACACACACGGTTATGTCAAAAACACACACCGTTCACATAAACACAGTCGGTTATGTCTGTGAACGTAAAGAAATCACATGTGTATGTTAGATCTGTGTATTAAAGTGACAGCAGTGTAATATACAGTACAGACTGCTATATCTGCTGTTAATATGAATCAAACAACAGAAAAACAGAAAATCACTCACTGCTCTCGACTGAATAACTTTAGTAGCTTTATTAAGAACACATTTCTTTCTTTAATGCTGCTGTTAAATGCTCTGGTGAGGGGATAAACATGGCCGACTGTGTACCGCTCTCTGAGGGGTGGAGCTACAGGTGCTGGTCATATAATTAGAATATCATCAAAAAGTTGATTTATTTCACTAATTCCATTCAAAAAGTGATTTTGATGATTATAACTGACAACTAAGGAAAATCCCAAATTCAGTATCTCAGAAAATTAGAATATTACTTAAGACCAAAACAAAGAAAGGATTTTTAGAAATCTTGGCCAACTGTAAAGTATGAGCATGTACAGCACTCAATACTTAGTTGTGGCTCGTTTTGCCTGAATTACTGCAGCAATGCGGCGTGGCATGGAGTCGATCAGTCTGTGGCACTGCTCAGGTGTTATGAGAGCCCAGGTTGCTCTGATAGTGGCCTTCAGCTCTTCTGCATTGTTGGGTCTGGCATATCGCATATCATATTGAAATATATCAGTCTGTGTCTAATGAATGAATATAATATACAAGTTTCACTTTTTGAATGGAATTAGTGAAATAAATCAACTTTTTGATGATATTCTAATTATATTACCAGCACCTGTATGATAATAGGGTGGAGTCCGTCAGTGGTCATGGGTGGGGTCTATACTAATAGGGTGGAGTCCGTCAGTGGTCATGGTTGGGGTCTATACTAATAGGGCGGAGTCTATACTAACAGGCCGGAGCCCGTCATGGGTGGGGTCTATACTAATAGGGCGGAGTCCGTCATTGGTCATGGGCGGGGTCTATACTAATAGGGCGGAGTCCGTCAGTGGTCATGGGTGTGGTCTATACTAATAGGGCGGAGTCCGTCAGTGGTCATGGTTGGGGTCTATACTAATAGGGCGGGGTCCGTCAGTGGTCATGGTTGGGGTCTATACTTATAGGGCGGAGTCTATACTAACAGGCCGGAGTCCGTCAGTGGTTGTGGGCGGAGTCAATACTAATAGGGCGGAGTCGTCAGCGGTTGTGGGTGTGGTCTATAATAATAGGGCGGAGTCCGTCAGTGGTCATGGGTGGGGTCTATACTAATAGGGCGGAGTCTATACTAACAGGCCGGAGTCCGTCAGTGGTTGTGGGCGGAGTCAATAGTAATAGGGCGGAGTTGTCAGCGGTTGTGGGTGTGGTCTATAATAATAGGGCGGAGTCCGTCAGTGGTCATGGGTGGGGTCTATACTAATAGGGCGGAGTCTATACTAACAGGCCGGAGTCCGTCAGTGGTTGTGGGCGGAGTCAATACTAATAGGGCGGAGTCGTCAGCGGTTGTGGGTGTGGTCTATAATAATAGGGCGGAGTCCGTCAGTGGTCATGGTTGGGGTCTATACTAATAGGGCGGAGTCTATACTAACAGGCCGGAGTCCGTCAGTGGTTGTGGGCGGAGTCAATACTAATAGGGCGGAGTCGTCAGCGGTTGTGGGTGTGGTCTATAATAATAGGGGGGAGTCTGTCAGTGATCGTGGGTAGGGCTGCACGATATTGGAAAAAAATTACATTGCGATTATTTTTTTTCCCAACGATATATATTGCGATATTGAGAGCCATCAATCCAGGCTAAAGTCAATAATTACCATTCTATGATATTAATAATTTCACTAATAAGCAAGCTTTATTACAAGTGACAAAAAGGTCACTTAATATTTTATTCCAAAATTAGAACATTTCTGTAAATAAAACAGCAGCTTTACACCAACCCCCCTGATTGGTTTACAACAATATAACTTAAAATAAATATATTTTTTATAAAACAACTTATAAGCATTTTTTGGTTCACAATCTTTTAAGTCAACTTTTCTTAGCCAAAGTAAAACAGTGTTGGTGTTGGTCATCATAATCATGGCTATTTAAGTGATCAGACAAATTGGTGGTGTTTCCTTGTTTTGTGGCCACAACTTTATGACACTCCATGCAAAGTACCTCTTTTTGGTGAACATCCTCCTTTTTGTAGCCAAAATAGTCCCAAATAGATGATTTCGACTTTCTTTTTGGTACAAAATCATTTTTTTGCGGAGGATCCTCTTCGTCGCGCATTTTTAGCAGTGAATGTTGGCTGTGAGCGGTGAGCAGCGGCACAGCGAAACCAATCACTGTGCAGGCACGCGGAACGTGCATGTCACCCCAGCAACAAGCTATACAACAAACTCGTGTTTACTGTGTGTGGTGTGTGCTACCCTGGTGCTACCGTTCTCTTAATACACCATGGGCTACTACCCTTCACATCACATGTTCCGGCGATGTGACTATCGTTCACGCGCACATCGCGATGTCGATGTTAAAACAGAATATCGTTCAGCCCTAGTCAAGGGTGGGGTCTACGCATGTGACATCAGAGAATCTGCCGACAGCTTGTTCTGAGACTCTGCTTATGATTTATGGGGATTAAAAGAGGAGATTTTTACCATTATAGGGAGGTTGTGTACACACAATGCTGACACACATTTATACTCAAACCATGTAAAAGTGAATTTGCATAATATGTCCCCTTTAAATGTATAAAATATTTGCAATGAACTCTAGAGGTCTGACAATATATAGATGCAGAATGATGAGTCAGTGTCATTAATGAGCTTTGAGTGTAGTGTTGATTTGACTGGTGTGTGTTGAGTTGTGCTGATGTGTGTGTGTGTGATGTGTGTGCAGGTGAAGAGCGTCAAGCCGTGTCTGAAGCAGCTGCAGCAGTGCATCCAGACCATCTCCACCCTCCATGATGATGAGATCCTGCCCAGTAACTCGGCTGACCTCTTCCACTGGCTGCCCAAGGAGCACATGTGTGTCCTCGTCTACCTGGTGAGTGACATCATCGCTGACATCACAGAGTCCAGAGCGTCGCTGGTCTGATGGCTGTGGTTTATGGTGTGTGTGTGTGTGTGTGATTGTTTCAGGTGACGGTCATGCACTCGATGCAGGCCGGGTACCTGGAGAAGGCCCAGAAATACACCGATAAAGCCCTCATGCAGTTAGAGAAGCTGAAGAGTGAGTCTGGTCACATGATCAACACACACAGACACGGAGCAGCTGATGTGTGTGTGTGATGACTGATGTTTCTGTGTGTTTGTCAGTGCTGGACTGCAGCCCCATCCTGTCGTCATTTCAAGTCATTCTGCTGGAGCACATCATCATGTGTCGTCTGGTGACGGGACACAAGGCCACGGCGCTGCAGGAGGTGTGTGTGTGTGTGTGTGTGTGTGTGTGCGCGCTGCTGATGGACGTGTGCTGTGTAACACGTGTGTGTGTGTTGACAGATCTCTCAGGTGTGTCAGCTGTGTCAGCAGTCTCCACGGCTCTTCTCCAATCACGCGGCTCAGCTCCACACGCTGCTGGTGAGACCAACTCTAACTGTTTTGTTTAAAATAATGGTTTTTTTATATATATGTATTATTAATTAAAAAGAAACATTTCTAAATACTGTTACTGTTGTGAGATTTCACTGTAAAATAAAACTAGATGAATAAAGTTTGATGTCAAGTTGGCTTGAAAAAGCCAGACAAGAAAGTTTGAAAACGTTTTTTTTCGCAAAAACAGATGAACAAGCTGTTAGTATGATTTAGCATGTTGCTATTGGTAGCATGTTCCTAGCTTGATTTTACACTTTTTTTAATCACATTATTTATTTATCACATTAACATGTTGCTAGCATGATTTAGCACATTGATGTCTTGCTTACACAATTTAGAATGTTGCTAGCATGGTGCTAACATGATGTAGCACATTGTTAGCATTATTTAACATGTTGATAGCATGATTTCGCACACTGTTAGCATTAACATGTTTACAGGATTTAACATGATTTAGCATTTTGTTAACATGACCACGTTAGCATTATTCAACATGTTGTTAGCATGTTTTAACATGTTAGCACGAATTAACTTTTACGTTTTAGCATTTTGTTAGCATGTTTTAACTTGTTGCTAACATGAATTAGCATTCTACTAGCATGATTTAGCATGTTTGCCAGCAAGTTGTCAAGAATTAGTATGTTGCTAGCATGATTTAACATGTTGGCATGTTTTAATATGAATTAGCATTTTGCTAACATGTTTTAGCTAGTTGTTAGCATGAATTAGCATGTCACAAGCATGATGTATAGCTTCTCTTTTGTTGATAAGTGCTTGTCATTTTGTGAAGCGTGTAGATGTTTCAGATGCTCGTTAAACTGCTTGTGTGTAAACGAACACTTCCCTCTGAACACGCAGCGCATGCATTCCTTTAACCGCATCACGACTCTGCTGTGTGAAGAGTGTGGTGTGTGTGGTGCTGATCATGTGATGTGTGTTCCAGGGTCTGTACTGCATCTCTGTGAACTGTATGGACAATGCCGAGGCCCAGTTCACCACAGCACTGCGGGTGAGAGCCTTAAAGCCTCTGCTGGCGCTCTGTTCTCATACACATGACAGTGCTGAGCTCATCATTCATCTGTGTGTGTGTGTGTGTGTGTGTGCGCAGCTCACCACGCATCAGGAGCTGTGGACGTTCATTGTGACCAATCTAGCGAGTGTGTACATCAGAGAGGGCAACAGACATCAAGAGGTTCGTCATCAGGGATTGGTTTATAATGGCTGTAATGATAAGTGTGTGAGAGTGTGTGTGATAATCAGTGACTAACGAGCGTGATTCTTCTTCTGCAGCTGTACAGTCTGTTAGAGAGGATAAACCCGGACCACAACTTCCCCGTCAGGTACAATTCGTCTCACACACACACATACACACACACACACACATATCACACTGAAGAAGAGTCATTTTAGCAGATGATTCCTGACGAATTAATGAATCAGTGAAAAGATACACCTGAATTGAAAACAGTCCAACTGATATTATAAAAAGCATTCAGACTAAACCGATTCTGATTGGATGAGATGCTGAAATAATCAACAGAACAAAACTTCAACTGAACCGAACCGACTGAACAGTCTCGACACTGAACTGAACCGAACCGACTGAACTGAACTGAAGTGACTCGACACTGAGTCGATCTGAATAATGACTGTACTGTCTCTGTAGAGCTGCTGTCTCTCTCATCTGATGACGTTTGATCATTGATTCTGTTATTGTTTATGACTGTGAATGATCTGTACTGTATGAATCTGACTGGACTGTAGTTGTTCTGTTGTAACTGATGAAGTTTCTGGACTCTTCCAGCTCTCACTGTCTGCGCGCAGCAGCCTTCTACATCCGCGGACTGCTCTCCTTCTTCCAGGGACGCTACAATGAAGCCAAGTGAGTGTGTGTGTGTGTGTGTGTGTGAGTGTGTGAGTGTGCTAACAACACTGATGCTGGTGTGTGTGTGTGTGTAGGCGTTTCCTGCGTGAGACACTGAAGATGTCTAACGCTGAGGATCTGAACCGTTTGACGGCCTGTTCTCTGGTGCTGCTGGGACACATATTCTACGTGCTGGGGAACCACAGGGTAACACACACACACACACACACACACACACCTCATTTAGGAGAAACTATTATATTGTACTATAAAACTGTTTTGTTGTTGTTTTTTTACATATTGTTATTTAGGTTTTATTTGTTTTATTTCTGTCTTAGGCCCAATCCCAATTCTATTTTATACCCTTTGAAACACTACACCACTACACCACTCTACACCACTACACCACTCTACACCACTCTACACCACTACACCATTACACCACTACACCACTCTACACCACTCTACACCATTACACCACTACACCATTACACCACCACACCATTACACCACCACACCATTACACCACTACACCATTACACCACTCTACACCATTACACCACCACACCATTACACCACTACACCATTACACCACTCTACACCATTACACCACTCTACACCATTACACCACCACACATTACACCACTACACCATTACACCACCACACCATTACACCACTACACCATTACACCACCAAACCACCACACCACTACACTATTACACCACTACACCACCACACCATTACACCACCACACCACTACACCATTACACCACCAAACCACCACACCACTACACCATTACACCACCACACCACTACACCATTACACCACTCTACACCACTCTACACCATTACACCACTACACCATTACACCACCACACCATTACACCACTACACCATTACACCACCAAACCACCACACCACTGCACCATTACACCACTACACCACTACACCATTACACCACTACACCACCACACCATTACACCACCAAACCACCACACCACTACACCATTACACCACCACACCACTACACCATTACACCACCACACCATTACACCACCACACCATTACACCACCACACCATTACACCACCAAACCACCACACCATTACACCACTACACCAAACCAAGTCAAGTCAACTTTATTTATATAGCGCTTTTTGCAATGCAGATTGTCTCAAAGCAGCTTCACAGTGTTAAACAGGAAAATAATGAACAGAATTTGATTGGGCTGTACAGCCGCTCTGGAGAAAACACTGATGTCATCAGCTCATTTCAATTATCATATATATTCAAGTAATGTAGTTGATATAATTTAGTTTAGTAATTACATTTATTTGGATATTTATTTGAAAATTGAGTGTCCCCAACTGAGCAAGCCAGAGGCGACAGTGGCAAGGAACCAAAACTCCACCACACCACTACACCACCACACCACTACACCACTACACCATTACACCACTACACCATTACACCAACAGCAATGAAGTGCACATATCTAACAGAAATCAGGCGCGAGCACGTTTAACACATTACTCACTCCCAACGTTGTTTTGCGCTGTATTTGTACTTAAGAAAACGCCGCTCGAATTCAGTTTGAAAATGCATGAGCCTTTGAATTTCAGAATACAGGATGATACAGAACAGACACGACTGATGGAGCCGCTTTTCCATCGGGCCAAACGAGAAAGGGCTAGAAATGGGACTGGGCCTTAGTTTATTTTTTTTTATTGATATCCAGTTTATTTCAGTGCTTCAACTCAAACTTGTTTGTTTATTGCCAAAGCAACATTTCTAGTTTAAGTTTTTCAACTAATATTTATATTTTATTTCATATTTATTTTAACTAGCTTGTTATCGGTCAGAGCTGATGCTCACGTGTGTGTGTGTGTGTGTGTGTGTGTGTGTTCGTTCGTTCAGGAGAGCAACAACATGGTGGTTCCAGCGATGCAGTTGGCCAGCAAGATCCCAGACATGTCCGTACAGCTCTGGTCATCGGCTCTACTGAAGGGTGAGTCTCACACACACACACACACACACACACACACACACACTCACTCACTCACTCACTCACTCACTCACTCACTCACTCACTCACTCACTCTCACTCTCTCTCACTCTCTCTCTCTCTCCCTCACTCACTCACTCACACTCTCTCTCTCCCTCACTCACACTTTCACTCACTCACTCACTCACTCACTCACACTCACACACACACTCACACTCACTCACTCACTCACTCACACTCTCTCTCTCACTCACTCACTCACTCACACTCTCTCTCTCACTCACACTCACTCACTCACACTCTCTCTCTCACTCACACACTCACACTCACTCACACTCTCACTCACTCACTCACTCACACTCTCTCTCTCACTCACTCACTCACTCACACTCTCTCTCACTCACTCACTCACTCACACTCTCTCTCTCACTCACACTCACTCACTCACACTCTCTCTCTCACTCACACACTCACACTCACTCACACTCTCACTCACTCACTCACTCACACTCTCTCATTCACTCTCTCACTCTCTCTCACTCACACTCTCTCACTCACTCACTCACACACACACACACACACACACACACACTCACTCTTCTGGGCGTCATTATTTGTAGCACTCAGATTGTGTATGTCTGAAGCTGACGTGTGTGTGTGTGTGTGTGTGTCCAGATCTGAACAAGGCCTGTGGAAACTCCATGGACGCTCATGAGGCTGCACAGATGCACCAGAACTTCTCCCAGCAGCTCCTGCAGGATCACATCGCCGCCTGCAGCCTACCGGAACACAACCTCATCAGCGTACGCAACCTCTGCCTACACACACAGACACACCCACACACCTCATCAGCGTACGCAACCTCTGCCTACACACACACAACTCATCAGCGTACGCAACCTCTGCCTACACACACACACACACACACACACACACCTCATCAGTGTACGCAACCTCTGCCTTCACACACACACACCTCATCAGCGTACGCAACCTCTGCCTTCACACACACACACACACACACCTCATCCTCTGCCTCAACCTCTGCCTTC
>CM077200.1:387663-390163 GCA_039654625.1 Rhinogobio ventralis
GTGAGTGAGTGTGTGTGTGAGAGAGCGTGTGTTAGTGTGTGAGAGTGTGTTAGTGTGTGAGTGTGAGTGTGTGAGAGTGTGTTAGTGTGTTAGTGTGTGAGAGTGTGTTAGTGTGTGAGTGAGTGTGTGAGAAAGCGTGTGTGAGAGTGTGTTAGTGTGCTAGTGTGTGAGTGAGTGAGTGTGTGAGTGAGTGTGTGAGAGTGTGTTTGTGAGTGAGTGTGAAAGAGCGTTTATGTGTGAGTGTGTTAGTGTGTGAGTGAGTGTGTGTGTGTGAGTGAGTGTGTGTGTGTGTGTGTGTGAGTGAGTAAGTGAGTGAGTGAGTGTGTGAAAGAGCGTGTATGTGTGAGTGTGTGAGTGAGTGTGTGAGAGAGCGTGTGTGTGAGAGTGTGTTAGTGTGAGTGTGTGAGTGAGTGTGTGTGTGAGTGAGTGTGTGAGAGTGTGTTTGTGAGTGAGTGTGAAAGAGCGTTTATGTGTGAGAGTGTGTTAGTGTGTGAGTGAGTGTGTGTGTGTGAGTGAGTGTGTGTGTGTGTGTGAGTGAGTAAGTGAGTGAGTGAGTGTGTGAAAGAGCGTGTATGTGTGAGTGTGTGAGTGAGTGTGTGAGAGAGCGTGTATGTGTGAGAGTGTGTTAGTGAGTGTGTGAGAGCGTGAGTGTGTGTGTGTGTGTGTTAGTGTGTGAGTGTGTGTTAGTGTGTGAGTGAGTGTGAGAGCGTGAGTGTGTGTGTGAGAGCGTGTATGTGTGAGAGTGTGTATGTCTGAGAGTTTGTTAGTGTGTGAGTGTGTGAGAGCGTGAGTGAGTGTGTGAGTGAGTGTGTGAGAGAGCGTGTGTGTGTGAGAGTATGTTAGTGTGTGAGTGAGTGTGTGAGCGTGAGTGTGTGTGTGTGTGAGTGAGTGTGAGTGTGTGTGTGTGTGTGTGTGTGAGTGAGTAAGTGAGTGTGTGAGAGAGCGTGTATGTGTGAGAGTGTGTTAGTGTGTGACTGAGTGAGCGAGTCTGTGAGAGAGCGTGTATGTGTGAGAATGTGTTAGTGTGTGAGTGAGTGAGTGAGTGAGTGTGTGAGAGAGCGTGTGTGTGAGAGTGTGTTATTGCGTGAATGAGTGAGTGAGAGAGAGTGTGTTAGTGTGTGAGTGAGTGTGTGAGTGAGTGAGTGAGTGAGTATGTATGTGTGTGTGTGTGTGTGTGTGAGTGAGTAAGTGAGTGTGTGAAAGATTGTGTATGTGTGAGTGAGTGTGTTAGTGTGTTAGTGTGTGAGTGAGTGAGTGAGTGTGTGAGTGAGAGTGTGTTAGTGTGTGAGTGAGTGTGTGAGTGTGTTAGTGTGTGAGTGAGTGAGTGAGAGTGTGTTAGTGTGTGAGTGAGAGCGTGAGTGTGTGTGTGTGAGTGAGTATGTGTGTGTGTGTGTGTGTGAGTGAGTAAGTGAGTGTGTGAGAGCGTGTATGTGTGAGTGTGTTAGTGTGTGAGTGTGTGAGTGAGTGAGTGTGTGAGAGCGTGAGTGTGTGAGTGAGTATGTGTGTGTGTGTGTGAGTGAGTAAGTGAGTGTGTGAAAGAGCGTGTGTATGAGAGTGTGTTAGTGTGTGAGTGAGTGAGTGAGTGTGTGAGAGAGCGTGTGTGTGAGAGTGTGCTAGTGTGTGAGTGAGTGAGTGTGTGAGAGAGCGTGTGTGTGAGAGTGTGTTAGTGTGTGAGTGAGTGAGTGAGTGAGTGAGAGAGCGTGTGTGTGAGAGTGTGTTAGTGTGTGAGTGAGTGAGTGAGTGAGTGAGAGAGCGTGTGTGTGAGAGTGTGCTAGTGTGTGAGTGAGTGAGTGTGTGAGAGAGCGTGTGTGTGAGAGTGTGTTAGTGTGTTAGTGTGTGAGTGAGTGAGTGAGTGTGTGTGAGAGCGTGTATGTGTGAGAGTGTGTATGTGTGAGTGAGTGAGTGTGTGAGAGAGCGTGTATGTGTGAGAGTGTGTATGTGTGAGAGTGTGTTAGTGTGTGAGTGAGTGAGTGAGTGAGTGTGTGTTAGTGTGTGAGAGTGTGTTAGTGTGTGAGTGTGTGAGAGTGTGTTAGTGTGTTAGTGTGTGAGTGTGTGAGTGTGTGAGAGTGTGTTAGTGTGTGTGTGAGTGTGTGAGGAAGCGTGTGTGAGAGTGTGTTAGTGTGCTAGTGTGTGAGTGAGTGAGTGTGTGAGTGTGTGTTAGTGTGTTAGTGTGAGTGAGTGAGAGTGTGTTAGTGAGTGAGTGTGTGAGAGAGCGTGTGTGTGAGAGTGTGTTAGTGTGAGTGTGTGTGTGAGTGAGTGTGTGAGAGTGTGTTTGTGAGTGAGTGTGAAAGAGCGTTTATGTGTGAGAGTGTGTTAGTGTGTGAGTGAGTGTGTGTGTGTGAGTGAGTGTGTGTGTGTGTGATTGAGTGAGTGAGTGAGTGCGTGTCTGAGAGAGCGTGTGTGAGAGTGTGTTAGTGTGTGAGTGAGTGAGTGAGTGTGTGAGAGAGCGTGTGTGTGAGAGTGTGCTAGTGTGTGAGTGAGTGAGTGTGTGAGAGAGCGT
>CM077200.1:395163-400163 GCA_039654625.1 Rhinogobio ventralis
GAGTGTGTGAGAGAGCGTGTATGTGTGAAAGTGTGTTAATGAGTGTGTGAGAGCGTGAGTGTGTGTGTGTGAGTGAGTGTGTGTGTGAGTGAGTGTGTGAGTGAATGTGTGAGAGAGTGTGTATGTGTGAGAGTGTGTTAGTGTGTGAGTGAGTGTGTGAGAGCGTGAGTGTGTGTGTGTGTGTGTGTTTGAGTGAGTGAGTGTGAGAGTGTTTATGTGAGTGTGAGTGTGTGTGAGAGAGAGAGAGTGTGTCTTTGAGTGCGTGCGTACGCGTGTAAGCAGTGATTCCAGCTCTGAGGTCAGCGTCACTGGACTGACCACATGACCGGCTCTAATCTCACACACACACACACACACATTAAACAGACACTCATGATGCATGTTGGGTAACAGGCAGAGACACATGATACTGGACTGTAGTTGCACCTGATGAAGGGCAGAGCTGGGAGATGATGACTTACATTAGTGTGCTTCATCATCATCATCATCATCATCATCAGTAAAGTTAATGGTCAGCTGGTTCACCTGAGCTGCGGGTCACCTGTGTTCGGGTGTGTGTGAGGAAGACCTCGGTGATGAGCTCTAGCGCGCATGCGCAGTGCAGTGACGCCGCGGTGTGTGTGTGTGCGAGCGGCACAATCTGGCAGCGAGGCGGCGGAGCGTCACGGGGAGGGCGCGAGCGACTAGAGCAAGAGGGTTTCCCCAGATAATCCGAGCGAATTACCGGAAGAGCCGCGGTGCGAATAACAGCGAGACCCGGTGAGTGACGTGAGAGTGTTCCGCGCTGATCGCGAGCTGCTCCTCTTCCTCACACACACACACACACACACACACACACGGTCCATAACTCACTAATGTTTCGCTGTTGAAGCTGAAGTTGGCGAACAGTTTCAGGTTGGATGTTTTGAGTTTAAACGGTCCGTCTGTAACTTACATGTCATAAATCACTGAGGTAAAGTGAGGTAAATCTGGGGTAAAACTGGGGTAAACTTTGCTCTGTCGTGTCTGAAGTGAGTTCGCAGTCAGTCGGGCTTTATTTGAGGCACTCGTCGCCTCGGGTTCATGAAACACCGTCAGTGTTGATCAAACTCCGGGTCTTTCGCGCGTTTGAGCCGCTGAGCGGTTATTAAATGACCGTTGACGCGTTTGAAAGCGGCGCGCGTGTGATCGACTGATGATGTTTGACATTATTGGGATATCAGGATTCGGTGATCGGTGTGTCCCAGTGATTTAGTGAGTGCTGTTGTTCTGCATCACAATAAGAGTCCCGGGCTGCTGCTCTTCCTCCTCCGCTCGCGCTCATCCTCCTCTTCATCTTCTTAAAGCGGAACGCACTCATTTACCGCGCGGGCACCGACAGTATTTCAGCAGTTTATGACACAGTATATATGACAGTGACGGAAGTTTTGCGTTTGACAGCTGTCCGTCAATCATACATTGACAGCTGTAGGTCACGTGACTGTATGAAATATCTTCATGAACCGACAATATGCAGAATGATGCATATAAAGTTCATTTACACTGTATAAAACACAATTCAAAGTGCTTTACATAAAACATGGAAATATAGTATTCATAAAAAGTCAAAGAAATGAAAAATACAATAAAAGAGTTTAAAGAATAGGTTATACTTGCATTACAGTGAGTTGTACGGTATGTACAGTAATGTACGGTGTATTGATTGTGCTGAGGTTGCGGTTCGGACAGGTTTTCTGGGTTGGTTTAAGGGTGTGTTAAGGTGTCAACAGTGTAATTTTAAATGTCATTACTGAGATGAATTACATGCATGCATTTTTTTAAAATATGTAAAAACATGTTTGTATGATAAGTGCATTGTGTCAGATGAATTATTCACTGTTGGGTGAGTTACTTTAGCCTCTGAGAGCCGGCGTGTCACATGATGCTGTGATGAAGAGTTGACCGCAGGACGTCCATCTGTTCGGCCCTTTATAGGCGTCTCTGAACTGCCCACGCCGATGTGTGTGTTTCACCGTCGAGCTGATGATGTGTTATTAAAGGCACACCGACTCACTGTTTCATAAAGTGATGTCAACCGATCGTCTGCCGTAAGAAAAATTAAATTTAGGAAAAAATAAAGCGGAATTTGGGGGAAAATAAAGTGGAATTTGGGGGAAAATAAAGCGGAATTTGGGGGAAAATAAAGTGGAATTTGGGGGAAAATAAAGTGGAATTTGGGGGAAAATAAAGCGGAATTTGGGGGAAAATAAAGTGGAATTTGGGGGAAAATAAAGCGGAATTTGGGGGAAAATAAAGCGGAATTTGGGGGAAAATAAAGCGGAATTTGGGGGAAAATAAAGTGGAATTTGGGGGAAAATAAAGCGGAATTTGGGGGAAAAAATAAAGTGGAATTTGGGGGGGAAATAAAGCGGAATTTGGGGGAAAATAAAGCGGAATTTGGGGGAAAATAAAGTGGAATTTGGGGGAAAATAAAGCGGAATTTGGGGGAAAAAATAAAGTGGAATTTGGGGGGAAAATAAAGCGGAATTTACCGGAAAATAAAGCGGAATTTACCGGAAAATAAAGTGGAATTTGAGGGGAAAATAAAGTGGAATTTGGGGGAAAATAAAGCGGAATTTGGGGGAAAATAAAGTGGAATTTGGGGGAAAATAAAGCGGAATTTGGGGGAAAATAAAGTGGAATTTGGGGAAAAAAATAAAGTGGAATTTGGGGGGAAAATAAAGCGGAATTTACCGGAAAATAAAGCGGAATTTGGGGGAAAATAAAGTGGAATTTGAGGGGAAAATAAAGTGGAATTTGGGGGAAAATAAAGCAGAATTTGGGCGGAAATAAAGCGGAATTTGTGGGGAAAATAAAGCGGAATTTTGGGAGAAATAAAGTGGAATTTGGGGGAAAATAAAGCGGAATTTGGGGGGAAAATAAAGCGGAATCTGGGGGGAAATAAAGCGGAATTTGGGGGGAAAATAAAGCGGAATTTGGGGGGGAAATAAAGCGGAATTTGGGGGGAAAATAAGGCGGAATTTGGGGGGAAAATAAAGCGGAATTTGGGGGGAAAATAAAGCGGAATTTGGGGGTTAAATAAAGCGGAATTTGGGGGGAAAATAAAGCGGAATTTTGGGGGGAAAATAAAGCGGAATTTGGGGGGAAAATAAAGCGGAATTTGGGGGGAAAATAAAGCGGAATTTGGGGGGAAAATAAAGCAGAATTTGGGGGGAAAATAAAGCGGAATTTGGGGGAAAATAAAGCGGAATTTGGGCGGAAATAAAGTGGAATTTGGGGGAAAATAAAGCGGAATTTGGGGGAAAATAAAGTGGAATTTGGAGGAAAATAAAGCGGAATTTGGGGGAAAATAAAGCGGAATTTGGGGGAAAATAAAGTGGAATTTGGGGGAAAATAAAGCGGAATTTGGGGGAAAATAAAGTGGAATTTGGGGGAAAATAAAGTGGAATTTGGGGGAAAATAAAGTGGAATTTGGGGGGAAATAAAGCGGAATTTGGGGGAAAATAAAGTGGAATTTGGGGGGAAATAAAGCGGAATTTGGGGGAAAATAGTGGAATTTGGGGGAAAATAAAGCGGAATTTGGGGGGAAATAAAGTGGAATTTGGGGGAAAATAAAGTGGAATTTACCGGAAAATAAAGCGGAATTTGGGGGAAAATAAAGTGGAATTTGGGGGAAAATAAAGCGTAATTTGGGGGAAAATAAAGTGGAATTTGGGGGGAAAATAAAGTGGAATTTGAGGGGAAAATAAAGTGGAATTTGGGGGAAAATAAAGCGGAATTTGGGCGGAAATAAAGCGGAATTTGTGGGGAAAATAAAGCGAATTTGGGGAGAAATAAAGTGGAATTTGGGGGAAAATAAAGCGGAATTTGGGGGGAAAATAAAGCGGAATTTGGGGGAAAATAAAGCGGAATTTGTGGGGAAATAAAGCGGAATTTGGGGAGAAATAAAGTGGAATTTGGGGGAAAATAAAGCGGAATTTGGGGGGAAATAAAGCGGAATTTGGGGGGGAAATAAAGCGGAATTTGGGGGGAAAATAAAGCAGAATTTGGGGGAAAATAAAGCGGAATTTGTGGGGAAAATAAAGCGGAATTTGGGGGGGAAATAAAGCGGAATTTGGGGGGAAAATGAAGCGGAATTTGGGGGGAAAATAAAGCGGAATTTGGGGGAAAATAAAGCGGAATTTGGGGGGAAAATAAAGCGGAATTTGGGGGGAAAATAAAGCGGAATTTGGGGGAAAATAAAGCGGAATTTGGGGGGAAAATAAAGCGGAAAATAAAGCGGAATTTAGGGGAAAATAAAGCGGAATTTGGGGGGGAAATAAAGCGGAATTTGGGGGGGAAATAAAGCGGAATTTGGGGGGGAAATGAAGCGGAATTTGGGGGGAAAATGAAGCGGAATTTGGGGGGAAAATAAAGCGGAATTTGGGGGGAAAATAAAGCGGAAAATAAAGCGGAATTTAGGGGAAAATAAAGCGGAATTTGGGGGGGAAATAAAGCGGAATTTGGGGGGGAAATAAAGCGGAATTTGGGGGGGAAATGAAGCGGAATTTGGGGGGAAAATGAAGCGGAATTTGGGGGGAAAATAAAGCGGAATTTGGGGGGAAAATAAAGCGGAATTTGGGGGAAAATAAAGCGGAATTTGGGGAGAAATAAAGTGGAATTTGGGGGAAAATAAAGCGGAATTTGGGGGAAAATAAAGCGGAATTTGGGGGGGAAATAAAGCGGAATTTGGGGGAAAATAAAGCGGAATTTGTGGGGAAAATAAAGCGGAATTTGGGGGGGAATAAAGCGGAATTTGGGGGGGAAATGAAGCGGAATTTGGGGGGAAAATGAAGCGGAATTTGGGGGGGAAATAAAGCGGAATTTGGGGGGGAAATAAAGTGGAATTTGGGGGAAAATAAAGTGGAATTTGGGGGAAAATAAAGCGGAATTTGGGGGGGGGGGGAAGCGGAATTTGGGGGAAAATGAAGCGGAATTTGGGGAAAATTAAGCGGAATTTGGGGGGAAATAAAGCGGAATTT
>CM077200.1:415163-457663 GCA_039654625.1 Rhinogobio ventralis
GTTCACCCACAAATGAACATTCAGTCCTCATTGACTCGCCCTCCCTCGTGTGAATAAAGAGTTCACCCAAAAACGGAAAACACAGAATTTGAGAAAAAATAAAACGTATTTCATAGGGCCCTAAAAATTTTATTTTTGTCAAACTTTTAATGAATTGCTGTTAAATTGAAATTAAAATGTTTCATGATTTCATGTTTTTTGATGACTAACATTTACTGGAGAAGAGAAATGACAAACTCAGCTCTCAAATTCAAACAGTAAATGTAGTTTTGACAAGAGAAAATCTCTTATATTATACGATGAGGCTGTTTTCAGATGTTTGGTGTCTGTGATCAACAGCTTTATGAACAGAGCATGATGGGTAGTTTGATGTTTGCTGGTGCGTTCAGTCTGAAATGACTCGTCTCACTGACTTTCCTCTCGCATCTTGTGTCAAAAGTGCAAGAGCGTGTATTCTAATATCTCAGTTCTGTCGGGGATCCGTCTACACTTACACTGGCGGTCAGAGGTTTGGGGTCAGTCAGATCGCCTTCTGAAGATCAAAATACAGTAAAAAAATATTCTATGTGAATATACACTGATCAGGCATAACATTATGATATAATATTATGTTGGTCCCCCTGACCCGTCTCTGATGGACTCCTCTAGACCCCTGAAGGTGTGCTGTGGTATCTGGCACCAAGATGTTAGCAGCAGATCCTTTAAGTCCTGTAAGTTGCGAGGTGGGGCCTCCATGGATCGGACTTGTTTGTTCAGCACATCCCACAGATGCTGGATTGGATTGAAATCTGGGGAATTTGGAAGCCAAGTCAACACCTCAAACTCGTTGTTGTGCTCCTCAAACCATTCCTGAAGCATTTGTGCTTTGTGTCAGGAGCATTATCCTGCTGGAAGAGCCACAGCCACCAGGGAATACCGTTTCCATGAAAGGCTGTACATGGTCTCAACAATGCTTAGGTAGGTGGTATGTGTCAAAGTAACATCCACATGGATGGCAGGACCCAAGGTTTCCCAGCAGAACATTGCCCAAAGCATCACACTGCCTCCGCCGGCTTGCCTTCTTCCCATAGTGCATCCTGGTGCCATGTGTTCCCCACATCCACGTGATGTAAAAGAACACGTGATTCATCAGACCAGGCCACCTTCTTCCATTGCTCCGTGGTCCAGTTCTGATGCACTTCTGATAGATCCTGACCACTGCAGACCGGGAACACCCCACAAGAGCTGCAGTTTTGGAGATGCTCTGACCCAGGCGTCTAGCCATCACAATTTGGCCCTTGTCAAACTCGCTCAAATCCTTACGCTTGCCCATTTTTCCTGCTTCTAACACATCAACTTTGAGGACAAAATGTTCACTTGCTGCCTAATATATCCCACCCACTAACAGAGATCATCAGTGTTATTCACTTTACCGGTCAGTGGTCATAATGTTATGCCTAATCGGTGTATGTGAAAATGATTTGATGAATGATCGTCAGTGGTCAGGTCAGGGTTTAGGGGGTTTTCATGATTTAGTCCACAGTCATTGTGTGTGTGTGTGTGTGTGTGTGTGTGTGTGTTTGTGTGTGTGTGTGTGTGTGTGTGTTTGTGTGTGTGTGTGTGTTTGTGTGTGTGTTTGTGTGTGTGTGTGTGTTTGTGTGTGTGTTTGTGTTTGTGTGTGTGTGTTTGTGTGTGTGTGTGTGTGTGTGTGTGTGTGTGTGTGTGTGTGTTTGTGTGTGTGTGTGTGTGTGTGTGTGAGTGTGTGTGAGTGTGTGTGTGTGTGTGTGAGTGTGTGTGTGTGTGTGTGTGTGTGTGTGTGTGTCCCCTCCTCCCCAAAGTTTCTCCATTTTCTCGCAGCACCTGAACACTCCTTCACTTCACAAAATGAAGGCCTTGTGTCACTAACCGGTTCCAGCCGGCTGGTTGTCATGGTTTCCAGTATGGGAGGGGGGGAGGGGTGTCACATGACATCAGGGAACATGCAGTGGGTCATGTGACGTGTGTTTAGTTGGGTGATTAATGCTCAGGAAGAGTCTCATCTCACACACAGACGATGGAGTTCAGTGATCCGTCCTGAGGGAAACCAGAACTTGTGCCGTCCAGTTCAACTCCTCACACTCCGCTTTCACTTTCACTTTATATTCACCAGCGTGTGCCATACGTGTTCCTCATCAACATACATGTGAAACAGTGCTTTATGATCATTTATACCAGCACTTCATGAGCTGATGAAGAGCTAATAACTCAAATTAAAATAGTTTTAAAATCAAATGAATAAATATTTATTTAAAAAAATATTTTAGATGAACAAATATGTATTTTAAACAAATATAATATATTAATATATATTAACAATTTCTTTACTTATTCAAATGTTTAAGTATTTGTTTGCCTGCATGTCATGTGACCAATAATATCCAGTCATTTCACAGAATTTTTCAAATTTTTGATGAATAAATAAAAAGCAGGTCAGCGCACTTAAAGGTGCAGTGTGTAGATTATAGCAGCATCTAGTGGTGATGTTGTGAATTGCACCCGCTCACCCCTCCCTTTTGAAGCACACAGAAGCCACGGTGGCCGACACAGGACAAAAATGTTGTCGTCTGAGACAGCAGAGAGTGACTAGCGCTCTGTAGAGAAGTTTGTCCCTTTAGGGCTACTGTAGAAACATGGTGGCACAAAATGGCGGCTTCACTGTAAGGGACCCGCGGTGTGTGTAGATAGAAACGGCTCATTCTAAGGTAATAAAAACATAATGGTCTTTATACACCACTGAAAACATAGTTATTTATATTGTATTGCATTTCTGTCAATAGATCCTCATAAATACTACACACTGCACCTTTAAATCAAATTGCGATGTAGACTCAAAGGTCGTCACGGCAACCCATCAAAATAAAAGTTTGGTTTAATTTTTAATTTGACCGAAATTATTACAGAAATAAATTACTGTCGTACAGTAGAATTGAGCTACTACTAATAATAAATGATTATTCAAACTTTATTTAAGGAGTAATCACAATTGTCTTCCATGTTTTAATTTTAACAGTAAAGCTCATTGTGCAGATCTTTGTTTGACAAAAAAATATATGATCAAAAGGTAAATTCATGTTTTATGCCTTCATTTGATTGGTAGAACAATTATAATACACAGTTTCTGAGGGGGAAACATTTCTTAGAAATGGAAGAAAATAGATTAATAAATGGTTGTTAAATTATTTAGTTTCATGATTTCAATTAATTAGACATGCTTTTTGATTACCAACATTTTTTCTAATTTCATACAAAAATGTATATTTTTAATTCTGTTCCTTCGTTGAATTAGTGATGTGATGAAACCTCGAGACATCATTAAAACACATCCTGAGTCAGAATGACTTCATCTCTTCTCTGATGACGAGGGCGGGGCCACCTGTCACTCACATGAGATCCACCAATAGCAAACCACAACCATCCAATCAATCCCCCACAGACACAATCAAGCCCCGCCCTACATTTGTTCTTGTTTGAGAAGCAGTGTGTGTGTGTGTGTGTGAGAGAGAGTGTGTTATATTTGTTCTTGTTCCTGAAGCGTTTCCCTCGATACACGGCACTGTAGGGCCGGTCAGGCTGATCTGTGTGTGAGAGGACACTGTTCGTCCTGTGACTGCAGTCATGTGATCCGCTGAGGTCAAAGCTGATTGGAATATTTCATATCTGTCCCCCTCTAGTGGACAGCAGCCGGTCACTGACCCCAGCGGAGAGAGAGCAAACACGAGAACCGTTACAGGTTTATCTCTGTGCTCATGTGACTCTCAGTTCATCTGTGTGTGTGTGTGTGTGTGTGTGTGTGATTGCAGTGAGATGAAGAGAGAGCGGAGGTCTCCCTCGCCTGATGATGTCATCGTGCTGTCAGACGAGGCGCCCAGTCCGCGGGTGAACGGCGGGAATCACTGTCTAGAGCTGATGGTAACGCCTGACCCTCTGCTTCACACACACACACACACACACACCTTCATCTGGTGTGTTTTATTATTTGCATGTGACTTCACACGTGTGTTATTATGGGTCATGTTGCACAGAATGTGTTTGTGTACACGCACTTCTTGTGGCACATTCACCTTTTAATTGTATATTTTGTGTGTGTGTGTGTAGAGGAGTTCTGCAGAGGAGCACGAGCGTGTCATTAAGCAGCTGAAGGAGGAGCTGCGTTTAGAGGAGGCCAAACTCATCCTGCTCAAGAAAATCAGACACAGTCAAGAACACAAAGACTCCAGCGGACAGAAGGTACACACACACACACACATACACTCACACACTCATACACACACACACACACACACACACACACACACTCACACACACACACACACTCACTCACACACACTCACTCACACACTCACTCACACACACTCTCACAAACACAAACTCGCTCACCTACACACACACACACTCACTCACACACTTACTCACACACTCTCACACACACTCTCACACACACTCTCACACTCTCACACACTCACTCACACACACAGTCTCACAAACACAAACTCGCTCACCTACACACACACACACACACACTCACTTACACACTCACACACACTCTCACACACTCACACACTCACTCACACACACACTCTCACAAACACAAACTCGCTCACCTACACACACACACACTCACTCACACACTCACTCACACTCTCACACACACTCTCACACACTCACTCACACACACACTCTCACAAACACAAACTCGCTCACCTACACACACACACACTCACTCACTTACACACTCTTACACACACACTCACACCCACACACACTCTCACAAACACACACTCACTCACTTACACACACACATTCACACACAAACACGCACACACACTCACACATACACACACACTCACTCACACACACACACTCACTCACACACACACACACACACACACACACTCTCACACTCACACACACACTCACACACACACACACACACTTGCACATAAAGTGATTATATAGCAAATCTGAAGTCTCAAGATTAATTATCATTTTAAGAGGTTTTTGAGACGGGTGATATGGCTTAATGTGATTATTGGCAATGAGTTCATTAATTAAATATGAGCGCTAGAGTTCTTCATGTGGGGTTAGGGTCAGTGGTCACCGGACCATCAGTAAGAGATGAGGTGTGAAACTCTAGAGGTCAAGAGGTCATGATGAGGTTTATTCTGTGTGTCTCTGATCAGCCGGCGGTTTCTGTGTCTGCCGCTCTTCCTGTTCTGGTGAAGGGCTCCACTTCTGCTAAAGCTGGACAACCTGTGAGTCTCACACACACACACACACACTCACATATATACACACACACTCAAACACACACTCGCTCACATACACACACACACTCAAACACACACTCTCACACTCACTCAAACACACACTCACTCGCTCACACACACACATATATACACACACACTCAAACACACACTCGCTCACATACACACACACACACACACTCAAACACACACACACTCAAACACACACTCACTCGCTCGCTCACACACACACACACACTTGCTCACATACATACACACACTCAAACACACACTCACTCGCTCACACACACACACACTCACATATATACACACACACTCAAACACACACTCGCTCACATACACACACACACACACTCAAACACACACTCGCTCACACACACGCGCGCTCTCACTCACACACACACTCCCTCACTCACACACACACACACACACTCAAACACACACTCACTCGCTCACACACACACACACTCACATATATACACACTCGCTCACATACACACAGACTCACATATATACACACACACTCAAACACACACACGCGCGCTCACTCACTCACACACACACTCCCTCACTCACACACACAAACACACTCACATATACACACGCGCACACACACGCACTCAAACACACACTCGCTCACATACACACACACGTACGCAAACACACACTCACTCACATACACACACACGTACGCAAACACACACTCGCCCACATACACACACACACACTCGCTCACATACACACACACACACACACACACACTCAAACACACACTCGCTCACATCCACACACACTCGCTCACACACACACACACACACTCAAACACATACACACACACACACACAAACACACACTCGCTCACATACACACACACACATACACACACACACACAAACACACACTCGCTCACATACACACACACACACACACTCAAACACACACTCGCTCACATACACACACTCAAACACACACTCGCTCACATCCACACACACTCAAACACACACTCGCTCACATACACACACACTCACTCCACAGGGAACTGAAATGATGTATGCATTAATTACGATGTATAATGTAAATCATGTCAGTTTGTGTAAGTGTGTGTGGTCTTCACAGCCGTTTGTGAGTCTCTCTATGAAATGCCCTTTGAGTCTGCTGTGACTGTGATCCGCTGAATGTGTTTGGGCAGGTTGTGTCCGCTCGGGCTTCTGGGACGGTGATTCCTCCTCCGCTGGTGCGTGGCGGTCAGGTGTCCAAACATGGCGCTCAGATCCTCATGCCTCCGCTGATCAGAGGAGCTCAGGTGGGTCAGACGCCAGCCGTGTGTGTCCTGTCCCGTGTGGAGCTCGCAGTGACACTCTCTCTTCCGCTCTAGATCTCCGGCTCCTCGTCCGGCCCTCCTCCGCTCCTGCTCGCGCCCAGAGCCACTGTGACCAGCGTCCAGGGACACAAGATCCTCCAGCCCGGCCTCATACGCATGGCCTCCATCCCCAGCGCCAGCCTGCTGGTCATCAATCAGGTGCTCCACCCGCTCACAGCTCTAATGCTCCTGCGTTCGGCCTTATTCACACTGTTAGAGTCGATTCTCATGATAAACATGGACAACGTTTCAAAACACGAGTTGGACGTGTGATAGGGGTTGAACGACTAAAGTCGACATTTATGTGGTGAAAGTCGAGTCGACGTCGATTAGTCGCTGATGACGTCATTAATCAACAAATAACCCTGAACCTTGAGCTGAGACGCGAACATGCACAGGACAGCTATGGCATATGACACAGCGCTGCCCATAAGGTATAGCTCATACATAGCAGCTTTTCTCACTCACACACACACATCAACCAGAGCGAGAGAAAGAGCGCGCACACTCAAACACACTCTCACACACACACGCAAACATCAACGAGCTTTGTTCGGGTTGCGGGAGCCGTCGGTGGCGCTGGCGTTGTGTTTTTAGACACGAGATCAACAATGTCACTAAAGAAGTGTGTGTGTGTGTTTCTGGTGTGAGGGAAAGATCACCTTGTTCAGCTTCCCAAATAACCCAGCGTTAAGGGAACAGTGGATGCAGTTTGTGTTTCCAGAGTTCTGCAAGTGTGTGTTTGAGTGAGTGTGTGTGTGTTTGAGTGAGTGTGTGTGTGTTTGAGTGTGTGTGTGTGTGTTTGAGTGTGTGTGTGTGTGTTTGAGTGTGTGTGTGTTTGTGTGTGAGTGTGTGTTTGAGTGTGTGTTTGAGTGTGTGTGTGTGCGTGTGTGTGTGTGTGTGTGTTTGAGTGTGTGTGTGTGTATTTGAGTGAGTGTGTGTGTGTGTGTGTGTGTGTGTGTTTGAGTGTGTGTGTTTGAGTGTGTGTGTGTGTTTGAGTGTGTGTGTGTGTGTGTGTGTGTGTGTTTGAGTGTGTGTGTGTGTGTGTTTGAGTGTGTGTGTGTGTGTGTTTGAGTGTGTGTGTGTGTGTGTTTGAGTGTTTGAGTGTTTGTGTGTGTTTGAGTGTGTGTTTGAGTGTGTGTTTGAGTGTGTGTGTGTGTGTGTTTGAGTGTGTGTGTGTGAGAGTGTGTGTGAGTGTGTGTGTGTGTGTGTGTGTTTGAGTGTGTGTGTGTTTGAGTGTGTGTGTTTGTGTGAGTGTGTGTTTGTGTGTGTGTGTTTGAGTGTGTGTGTGAGTGTGTGTGTGTGTGAGTGTGTGTGTTTGAGTGTGTGTTTGAGTGTGTGTTTGAGTGTGTGTGTTTGAGTGTGTGTGTGAGAGTGTGTGTGTGTGTGTGTTTGAGAGTGTGTGTGTGTGTGTGAGTGTGTGTGTTTGAGTGTGTGTAAATCTGATCAAACTAAAGACTCTTGGGAGATATGAAGGATCAACACTACTCTATAGATTAACATGAGACTGGCAGAAACTGTGTGTGTTATGACCCTTTAATAGAGAAGAGCATGGAGATCCAGATTCAGCGATGACCTGACCTCTGACCTCTATTCCCACAGGCCGCAGGAGCAAACCTCAAGTCCTCGAGCGGTGCGTCCAGCGAATCTCTGGCCAGTCGTCAGGCGGCGGCGAAACTGGCTCTGCGCAAACAGCTGGAGAAGGCCCTGCTGGAGATCCCGTCGCCCAAAGCGGCCGCGCCCCAGCTCACCTTCATGCCCTCGGCCGCTAATAACGAGTTCCTGTACCTGCTGGGGCTGGAGGAGGCGGTGCAGGAGCTGCTGGAGGCTCTGGGCCGAGGTACAGACAGGAAGTCCTCATGACATAGAAACACATTACCTGATACAGTCGGATGTACTATATATTATTTTCATATTATTCATATTATTATTTTTATCATATTATAATATCACATTATTATTTTCATGTGTTTCACATTATAATATTATTTTTGTCTGTTATTATAATATTATTTCCATAATATTTATATTATATAATTTTATTGTTATATTATTATTTATATTACTATTAATTTTATTCTATATACAGTGGTGGTCAGAATTATTGGCACCTCTGGTAAATATGATCAAATATGGCTGTAAAAATAAATCTGCAGTTTATGCTTTATGGTTAGGGTTAGGCCACAATTACTGGCACACTTTTATTAAATACTTTTTGCGACCTCCTTTTGCCAAGATATCCGCTCTGAGTCTTCTCCTGTAATGCCTGATGAGTTTGGGGATCAGAGCCTGTTCCTCCAGACAGAATCCCTCCAGATCCCTCAGATCCCAGCTCTTTCCTTCAGCTCTATAGGTTCAGGTCAGGGACTGGGACGCTCAAGGCAGAAGCTTCATTGTGTGCTCAGTGACACGTGTGTGTTGATTTTGATGTTTGTTGTGGATCGTTGTCCTGATGGAGGATCCAGCCACGGCCCATTATCAGATTTGTAGCGGAGGCCGTCAGGTTTTGAGTTGCTGGTGTTTGCTAGAATCCATGATGCCGTGTGTCTGAACAAGATGTCCAGGACCTCCGGCAGAAAAACAGGCCACACCACTAAAGATCCAGCGGTGTATTTAACCGCTTTATATCCCATCTGCTGGGTTTGCTGCCAAAAGCTCTTATAGTGTCATGTGACCACAGAAGCGTCCCGTCTGAAGCTCCAGTCGTGTCTGATCTGAATGTGCTGGAGTTTGTTTCTGGATGAGCGAGGAGGAATTTTCCTGAATCCCTCCCAAACAACATGTGGTGATGTAGGGCTTGTTTGATTTGTTTTTTAGGCTTTCTGAGCCCAAGACTCAACTGATCTCTGGGATTCTCCATCTGTGATCCTGGAGAGTCTTCATCCCCTCAAACGCTCCTCCTCCCGTGCGTTAGGACGATACACACACACGTCCTCTTCAGATTCAGAGCGTCTTTAGCTGATTGAACTTCTGCATTATTGCCCTGATGGTGGAAATGGGGATTTCAGAGTGTGAGCTGTTTCTGTTCTGTGAAGCTCCTTTGGCTTTACTTGTGATGATGATGAAGATGATGATACTGGTGATGATGAAGATGAGGATGATGATGATACTGGTGATGATGATGATGAAGATGATGATGATACTGGTGATGATGATGATACTGGTGATGATGATGATACTGGTGATGATGATGATGATACTGATGATGATGATACTGGTGATGATGAAGATACTGATGAAGATGATACTGGTGATGATGATGATGATGATACTGGTGATGATGATGATGATGATGAAGATGATACTGGTGATGATGAAGATACTGGTGATGATGATGAAGATGATACTGGTGATGATGAAGATACTGGTGATGATGATGATGAAGATGATACTGGTGATGATGAAGATACTGGTGATGATGATGATGAAGATGATACTGGTGATGATGAAGATGATGATGATACTGGTGATGATGAAGATGATGATGATGATACTGATGAAGATGATACTGGTGATGATGATGATGAAGAAGATGATGATGATACTGGTGATGATGAAGATGATACTGGTGATGATGATGATGAAGATGATACTGGTGATGATGAAGATGATACTGGTGATGATGATGATGAAGATGATACTGGTGATGATGAAGATGATACTGGTGATGATGATGATGAAGATGATACTGGTGATGATGAAGATGATGATGATGAAGATGATACTGGTGATGATGAAGATGATGATGATGATACTGGTGATGATGATGAAGATGATACTGGTGATGATGATGATGATGATACTGGTGATGATGATGAAGATGATGATGATACTGGTGATGATGATACTGGTGATGATGATGATGAAGATGATACTGGTGATGATGAAGATGATACTGGTGATGATGATGATGATGATGATACTGATGAAGATGATACTGGTGATGATGAAGATGATACTGGTGATGATGAAGATACTGGTGATGATGATGATGAAGATGATGAAGATGATACTGGTGATGATGAAGATGATGATGATACTGGTGATGATGATGATGATACTGATGATGATACTGGTGATGATGATGATGAAGAAGATGATGATGATACTGGTGATGATGATGAAGAAGATGAAGATGATACTGGTGATGATGAAGATACTGATGAAGATGATACTGGTGATGATGAAGATGATGATGATGAAGATGATACTGGTGATGATGATGATACTGGTGATGATGATGATGATACCGGTGATGATGATGAAGATGATACTGGTGATGATGATGATGAAGAAGATGATGATGATACCGGTGATGATGATGAAGATGATACTGGTGATGATGATACTGGTGAAGTTGATGATGATGATACTGGTGATGATGATACTGGTGATGATGATACTGGTGATGATGATGATGATGATGATGATAAAGGGAATCTGGCCTTTCCTCATATTTATACTCCTGTGGAACAGGAAGTCATGGCTGGACAGTTTCATGCTCCTGGTCACTCTGGTGTGCTAAAACATGTAAATATGAATGGAATATACTTCAGAGATATTTTACTCATAATAAATTCTAGAGGTGCCAGTAATTGTGGCCGGCGTGTTTTGGAGAAAAGCATTTATTTCATGTGATTTCCCCCCCACCTTCCACTCTTATACTTCAATAAAAGATCAAAAGGATAAACTATGCAGATTTATTTTTACAGCCATATTTGATCATATTTACCAGAGGTGCCGATAATTCTGACCACAACTGTATCATCATATTAATTTAATAATGTGCATATTAATGTATTTTTTTACATTAATTAAAAATAATATTACTTATATCATAATTATATTAATTTGATCATATTTTAGCATTATCACATTATTATTTTCTTCTTATTATTTTTATATATTTATATTTCATTTTAATACCGTATTTTATATTATTCATATAATTTTGATAAAATATTTCATATTATTTATAATTTTTTATTTTATAATATCATATTAATTTAATAATGTTTATATTAATGTAATATCATATTATTATTTTTATATTCTGATTATTTTTATCATTTTATCATATCTTAGTATTATCACATTTTCATATTTATTTTTTTATATATTTTTTATTATGTTATTTTCATATATTTATATTATTATTGTATCATATAATATTATTTTCATATTATTATTATTATTATTCTTTTATCACTTATTGTTTTCATGTTGTTATTATTAGGGGATTGCGGGATTGTTCTGGGCAATAGAAAAAGGCTTTAACTGTGTGTGTGTGTGTGTGTGTGTCTCTCTCTGTGTGTGTGTGGCTGTGTGTGTGTATCTGTGTGTGTGTGTGTGACTGTGTGTGTGTGTGTCTCTGTGTGTGTGTGTGGTTGTGTGTGTCTGTGGCTGTGTGTGTCTCTGTGTGTGTGTGACTGTGTGTGTGTGTCTCTGTGTGTGTGTGTGTGTGTGACTGTGTGTGTCTCTGTGTGTGTGTGTGGCTGTGTATGTGTGACTGTGTGTGTGTGTCTCTGTGTGTGTGTGTGTGACTGTGTGTGTGTCTCAGGTAAACAGGGTCCATACGCCGGTTTAGTTGTCAGCGCTGGAGAGCCGTCCTGCTGCTCTCAGTGTAAGACGGACTTCACCTGCCGCTGGCGCAAAGACAAGGGCGGAGCCATCATGTGTGAGCAGTGTATGTCGTCCAATCAGAAGAAGGTCCTGAAGGCCGAGCACACCAATCGGCTGAAGGCGGCGTTCGTGAAGGCTCTCCAGCAGGAGCAGGAGATCGAGCAGCGCATCCTGCATCAGGCCACGCCCCCTGCCTCCTCCTCCTCTGCTCACGGGCTGAAGCGCCGCCCCCTGCCCGCCTCCATCAAACAGGTGACGCTCCGCTCGCGCTCCGCTGTGTGAGGCTGCTCTTCAGCAGGAAGTGACACGGTGTTTCTCCTGCAGGTGTCTCCGTCGGCCCGTAGCACAGCCGGGATACGCGCCCTCCCTCACTCCTTCTCGCCCTCCTCTCAGCTGCAGAACGCAGTGGCAGCCGCCGCACTGGTCAACAGGCCAGGTAAGCATGCCGTGCGTCAGGGGTCAAAGGTCAGCAGAGGCAGCAGCAGGAGCGCCGACCCCATGACCTCCTCCGGCTGGAGGAAGCAGAGCCGCGGCGCAGCAGGTAGAGTCTGGTCCAAACTCGCGCGACGACACGCTGACCGCTTCCACCGCGTCATTCATAGCGTTTTATTCTAACTTTAGCTTTTTTTTAGTAATTTTATGTCATTTTCTTCTATATATTACTATTTGGGTGTAATTTATTCCACCACTCAGGAACCAATCAGAGCTCAGCAACCCCTCAAAGGCCACAATAACCAATCAGAAAAAAAGGAAAATATTTTTTAAAGTCGGGGCGATCGATCATCGCGGTCACATCGTCTAACAGTCAGACTGTGAGCTACGAGCTCGTTAGTGGCGGGTTATGATTTAGTTGAAAACATCGGTTCGCATTATTTCAACTTATTTTTTAAAATAATTGAGTTTAACGCCAAAACTACATTACCCATAATTCTGTGCAGAAAATTCCACCAATCAGAGAGCTGTGGTAAGCTCTTTAGCTCCGCCCACGTCTCCGTACGCTCTGAAAATACTCATTTGTATTTATGGATATTTTGTGATGGACTTTGGCTTCTATAGATTTAATCAATGTGTTTTGAATTGGATTGTGTCTTCATGGGATTGTAGTTCTTTCTCGCATTAAAGCCGTTTTTCTGATTTTCATACATTTTTGCTTCAAATGAAAGTTTGTAATGTTGGGAAGACTTTAATATCCCTATGGGAACGGACGGCGCTGAAGAACTCTCGTTCTGAATCATGTGACTTCATGTCACGAGGAGTAAACGATGGGTGAGCGATCCCGTTAACGTGTGTGTGTGTGTGTGTGTGTGTGTGGCAGGTGTGACGATGGCCTATGTGAACCCCAGCCTGTCGGGACACAAGACGTCGTCAGCGGTGGAGCGGCACAGAGAGTATCTGCTCGACATGATTCCGACACGCACCGCCAACTCCTGGAAGTGACGGAGTGGATTCAGACGCTCCCGCCGGAGCCACAGGTCCACTCATCCAAGGGCTTTCACTGACCGCAGCAGATCCGGACCGGACCGATGACCGCTGCTCCGGACTCTCAGAACGACAGGACACGACTGAGAACATCAAACGAGCCGCTTCAGGATGTGTGTGTGTGTGTGTGCGTGTGTTTAGATTTCTTTGACTGTTAAATTATATAACTGTGTGTAATTCCAGCTGAAGGATGTGTGTGTGTGTGTGTGTGTGTGTACTGTTTTAAGTTGACCTTTCAAACGTTTGTCCGTACCTTTGCAGTCCGTGAGGATTATATTGTGTTTCTCTCCATGATTCCATTAATAACAGCTTTAATAAAGAGATCATCTTCAGCTCTGATTGGTTAAACTCCGCACACATGCTTTGCTCCTATAGGCCCGTGAGGTGTGCGTTTGAATATTCATGATGTCCCCGCCCCCTGAGCGGTGATGTCACTGTACAGAGTTTGTGAGATTGATCTTTTGTTCCTGTAATAAAGAGTTTAACCCTTTCATTCAGTTCCAGTGTTTTAATGAAGCCATGAGATCATAACGAGAGCCTGAGACTTCAAGACCATCACATGTTGCTTTAAATGTGTTTATTTACAAAGAGGTACACAATCTCTCAACCCTACGGGCAAAAATGACTCCCAGCAATGAAACACTCGCGTAAACACCCTCTCAAACACAGACACACACACTCAAACAGACACTCACTGACACACTCAAACACTTTTTGCGTCATCAGACTGTCATTGGTTGTGATAAAGCTCTGCATGAGTGCGCGTGCGGCGGAGGGGGCGCTAGAGAGCAGCGCGCACTCACACTCAGCGCAGCCGAAGAAGACGCGAGCGGAGCGGCGCTGGACGGAACGATGGCGGCGTCCAAGGTGAAGCAGGACATGCCTCCGCCCGGGGGGTACGGGCCCGTGGATTACCGGAGGAACCTTCCGCGGAGAGGACTGTCCGGTACGTGCGTGCGTCAGGGGTTACCGCGGTGATCAGTGTGGGGTTCATCACACACACACACACACACACACACACACACACACACACACACACACACACACACCCTGAGCGAGATTCTGCTTTAAATAAGCGCAATAAAACACATCTGACGGGTTTGATCTAGCCTTAAGAGTCAGTTTGACCTCAGCCTGTTAGTGATCAGACTCATGTTTAATCATATAGAGATCTACAGGGGGAGAGTGGGGTAAGATGAGCCATGTGTGGTCCTCAAGATAAGATAAGAGTACCGTGTTTCCTATCGTTTTAAATGATCAGAATGCATCTCTGACAAAGGGTTATAAAAATATGGCTTCTTATTTAAAAAAAAAAAAAAAAGTCTTATGTGGCTCAATTTACCCCATGTTAGGGGTAAGTTGACCCGAGTCGGTGGGTAAGTTGCACCATCTGGGAGTGAGCTGACCATCTGAATCAAACCCAAGATAATTTGCCTCTTTTAAAACCATTTTAATAATCAGATTTCCTTTTACACACACAGTCATATTTCTGTTCTTAAAGCTAACCGTAAACAACATAAAACCAACCGAATGAAGTTATCATTTTAAGTATCTTTAATTGTTTGCATTGTGACCTTCCCAAAAACTACATTAAATAGAAACTGCATTAGAATGAATGAATATTTCATACGGGTCGTGTCCTGGTGTTTTTCTGCAGTGTTGAAGATGTCAGGCCATCACAGATGCAGGTGTAAAGACATCTATGATTAAACCTCATCAGGGCCCGTGTTTATCAAGCCTCTGACCCGCTGGACTGTCCCTTCATCTCAGGGGCATGAGACTTTCCTAAATAATCTATCTAAACATGCACAAAAAACAATGAAGGACTAATACTAGAGCACAAATGCAACATGGAACAAGCATAATCTATATCATGAAGTTGTGAGGAGAAGTTATCCCTGTGGACCTCTAGTGGATAATGAGGGCATTGCACTTTAACTATAATTCCTGAAGTTTTTCCACAAACCTGCAGCTGGCACTTAACACACAGAGCAGTGTCCAAAAACTATTTAGATTTAATTAAGATCATCATTTCAGTGTTACATTAATTTTTCATGAGCCAATTTATGACATAGTTAAGTGTTTGTGCAGTAAATGTTTTGATCAGTGTATTAGGTGCTATCCTAACCTTAAGTCCACTAACGTCCTGCATAAGTGAACTATTTCATCTTGAAAAGCATTTAACGTCATAAAGATAAAAGTGAGTTTTCACACAAACCATCTGAAGCGTTTGAGCATTACACGTGTGTGTGTGTGTGAGAGAAGCGTTTGAGCGTTACACACCAGCGTTCAAGAGCCGTGTGTGTGTGAGAAGCGTTTGAGCATTACACACCAGCGTTCAAGAGCCGTGTGTGTGTGTGTAGCGTTTTCACCTCTGTACATGACGACGGCTCTCTCTGGATCAGATCTGAATGAATGTTCACTGTTATTTAGGAGTAAGATCGTGTGTGTTTGACTCGAGAGCGAGCTCTTTTAACAGTTAATCGTGATTCACACATGTAAGTCAGTGGTTTTCTGGGTAATGTGCGTGTCGTCCCCAGGTTACGGTATGTTCGGGATCGGCGTGGGGATCCTGGTGTTTGGGTACTGGAGGCTCTTCCGCTGGAACCGCGAGCGCAGGTGAGGCTGGAGTCGCTGCTCTTCATCCGTGTGTGTGGAGTCCGTCAGACTGACCGCTGTCGTCTTCTTCTTCACAGGCGTCTGCAGATCGAGGAGCTGGAGGCTCGGGTCGCGCTCTTGCCGCTGCTGCAGGCCGAACAGGACCGACGGTGAGAATCAGTGAAACAAAATTCTCATCATCTCCACCTGATTCCCCGCATGCGTTAACCTCGTTCCAATCACCAGGGTTTAATACTGCTCTAAATGAGCGTCCGCATGCCCACGGTCACTCATTTACATAAGACACGCCCACACCATGTCCATATAAGGGCATTCTGCTTAAACGTATCTCTAACTTATCTCTAACTCACTTCAGTGCTCTCTGAGCAGAATCCTCCATCTGTGATCCCCGCACAGATTTGGGTGTGAGCAGAGGGTCTGAGCAGAAACTAGCATGAATTATCGTGTTAGTATGTTAGCAACACAGCTAACATGAATTAACACATTGCTAGTACGTTTTATCATGTTGCTAACATGAATTATGTTGTTAGTACGTTTTAACATACGTTTTTTGCTAGTAAGTTTAAGCGAGTTGCTAGCATGAATTAGCACATTAAGTTTTAACATGTTTGCTAACATGAATTAGCACGTTGCTAGTACGTTTTACCATGTTGTTAGTACGTTTTGGCACATTGCTAGTAAGTTTAAGCACGTTGCTAACATGAATTATCATGTTGCTAGTATGTTTGAACACGTTGTAGCATGTTGTCGAGCAACAATTTTTTTATAAATGTAGAATATATTTCAGTATGAAATGTATGGTTGGTTTGTGAAGTTGTTCGTACGCGCATTTCATGCTTCTGCCTCGGCCAATCACGTGAGTTAGGGGCGGGGCTCTGAGCGTCTGATGTGTTTCTCCTCAGGACGCTGCGGATGCTGCGGGAGAACCTGGAGGAGGAGGCCCTGATCATGAAGGACGTTCCCGGCTGGAAGGTTCGCACTCGTGCTTCATTGGGTGTTCGGATTATGATGTCACATGATGATGATGTCACATTATGTCCTCTTCTGATCTCAGGTCGGAGAAAAGTCGTTCCACACAGAGCGCTGGGTCCCTCCGGTCACAGAGGAGCTCTTTAACCTCCGACCCCGCGAAGAGCTGCTCCAGAAGAAGTTCGGCTTCCAGTGGTACGTGTAGATGGCGGTATCCCAGCATGCCGTTCTGCACTGCCAGCCAGAAGCGTGTGCGTGTTTCTCTGTTCACACTGTAAATGTTTCCATATTAAATATCTTTACTTTTCCTCTCAAACACTCTTGTGTCTTCCCTCGTTTCTCTCCGTTCATTAACGCATTTGCTAATAACAAGCGTTACATCTGTTCGTTTACACGGCAACGACAACTTTTTTAAATTTTTTTTTTTTTTTTTGTCAAACCGATCCCCGTTCACTGATCCGCGAGAACGATTACATTCGTTTTACGTTTTATTTAAATTTTTTACCTCATCGGAATGGTACGAAACTTGGTGAAGGTTTTGGTACTTGCTGTGTAAACCCTCTCACACACACACATACTCTCACACACACACATACTCTCACACACACACATACTCTCACACACACACACATACTCTCACACACACACACATACTCTCACACACACACACATACTCTCACACACACACACACATACTCTCACACACACACACATACTCTCACACACACACACATACTCTCACACACACACACATACTCTCACACACACACACATACTCTCACACACACACACATACTCTCACACACACACACATACTCTCACACACACACACATACTCTCACACACACACATACTCTCACACACACACACATACTCTCACACACACACACATACTCTCACACACACACACATACTCTCACACACACACACACACTCTCACACACACACACACATACTCTCACACACACACACACATACTCTCACACACACACACGCATACTCTCACACACACACACGCATACTCTCACACACACACACGCGCGCTCTCACACACACACGCGCGCTCTCACACACACACACGCGCGCTCTCACACACACACGCGCGCTCTCACACACACACGCGCGCTCTCACACACACACACGCGCGCTCTCACACACACACACGCGCGCTCTCACACACACACACGCGCGCTCTCACACACACACACACGCGCGCTCTCACACACACACACACGCGCGCTCTCACACACACACACACGCGCGCTCTCACACACACACACGCGCGCTCTCACACACACACACGCGCGCTCTCACACACACGCGCGCTCTCACACACACACACACGCGCGCTCTCACACACACACACACGCGCGCTCTCACACACACACACGCATACTCTCACACACACACACGCATACTCTCACACACACACACGCATACTCTCACACACACACACGCATACTCTCACACACACACACGCGCGCTCTCACACACACACACGCGCGCTCTCACACACACACACGCGCGCTCTCACACACACACGCGCGCTCTCACACACACACACGCGCGCTCTCACACACACACACACGCGCGCTCTCACACACACACACACGCGTGCTCTCACACACACACACACGCGCGCTCTCACACACACACACACGCGCTCTCACACACACACACGCGCGCTCTCACACTCTCACGCGCTCTCTCACACACACACGCTCACACTCACACGGTCACTCACACACGCTCACACTCACACGCTCACACTCACACGCTCACTCTCACACACGCTCACTCACACACACGCTCACTCACACACACACGCTCACTCACACACACACGCTCACTCACACACACACGCTCACTCTCACACACACACGCTCACTCACACACACACGCTCACTCTCACACACACACGCTCACTCTCACACACACACGCTCACTCTCACACACACGCTCACTCTCACACACACACGCTCACTCACACACACACGCTCACTCACACACACACACACACACGCGCTCACTCACACACACACGCTCTCACACACACACGCTCACACACACACGCTCACACTCACACGGTCACTCACACGGTTACTCTCACTCACACACACTCACACGCTCACTCACACACACGCTCACTCACACACACACACACACGCTCACTCACACGGTCACGCTCACTCTCACACACACACGCTCACACACGGTCACTCTCACACACACACGCTCACTCACACACGCTCACTCACACAGTCACGCTCACTCTCACACACACGCTCACACACGGTCACTCTCACACACACATGCTCGCTCACACACGGTCACTCTCACACACACATGCTCACTCACACACACGCTCACTCTCACACACATGCTCACTCACATGGTCACTCTCTCACACACACACACACGGTCACTCACACGGTCACTCTCACACACATGCTCTCTCTCACACGCTCACGCTCACTCACACGGTCACTCTCACACACGCTCTCTCGCTCACACGGTCACTCTCTCACACACACACACACACACACAGAAGCACGTGTGATGGTCGTGTGTTTCCGTCTCATATGAGGACATGAATACATGATCTTCATCTCCAGAGCCGCTCTGAGAGTCACTTCAGGATCATTTACAGTTTCATTTGAGAGAAGCTATCATCATCATAAACGCACAGAAACTCAAGATCTTCACGGCAACCCGTCAGAATAAAAGTTCAGTTTAACTGACCAATATATCAGTTGTACAGTAGGATTTAGATACGTCTCAATGTAATAACACTAACACTAATGTAATGATAATTAATGATCAACTTAATTTTTTTAAGTAATAAATCAATTTTTCTTCCATGTTTTAATTTTAATTGTATAAAGCTCACTTTGTTTGACAAAATAAATAACCCGTCTAATAAAACACATCAGATATTAAAGCGGCTTTGTGTTTCCATGGTTACTACTAAATAAAACCGGAGGGTAACGCGGGTATGATGTCACTGATAGGCGACGCACGGTCCGTGTCCTGGATAAAATCTCTGGATTTAAACATTCTTGGACACATTTGGGATAATGTACACAAGTCAACAAAATATATAACACTATTCTAGTGGTTTGTGGATATTTGAATCCTAAACTCTTACATTATTGTGCTGATCTCACAGGCTTAGAATAAAACATGTTTTGGAAAATATATGTTTCATATCAAATTTGAAAATAGTATTTTTGTGCATCAATTATAAACTTAAACTTTTTACACTTTAGCAATGGTGTCTTTTTAAAATGAGACCAAACTTCAGTATTTCTTTTAACGGAGTATTTCTGTGCTGAACACACTCCTTCAGCATTCAAACAAGTTTCAGAACGTTTTTTGTGAGTGTGTGAGTGTGTGTGTGTGTGTGTGTGTGTGTGTGTCTCTTTAGCTCCGCCCACTGCACGCCTCCACGAGCTCGGCTGTTTTCAGTAAGAATCGGTACAGTGTATCTGTCTTTTATAAATATGATAAACTAAAGACTCTTAGGAGATATGAAGGATCAACACTACTCTATAGATACTCACTCAAGATTAACACGAGACTGGCAGAAACTGTGTGTGTTATGACCCTTTAAATAAAAAATAGTTAATGTAAACTAATGTAGTAAATATCAACAGATAGAACCTTACTGTAAAGTGTTACAATTTATTCTGAATCACCATGGAAACAAAAGATCCTCCAGTGCATGATTAGGAGAAACTCAGTGTGACCTCAACATCCTCCACACACACACACACACACCACGGACTCTTCATGTTCAGCATCAGATTATATCAGATGTTCCTGTACAGTAATGAGTCTTGAATCACATTCATATTTGTGCTGGAAAACAAGACAAACACTACTTCACAACAACAACATTGTTCAGGATTTGCATTTCCACAGGATGAGGAAGAATTCCTTGTTTCATTTGTGATGATGCTGGTTTGCATGAAGGGTGGGTGTGTTTCAGCGCTCACAGAGATATGATAATGTAAACACAGAGCTCTGCTTCAGTATGTGATGAAGATGTGCCATTCTCTCAGCTCAGCGTGAGGACTCCATCAGCCAATCGGAAGGCTCCTGCGGCTCCTGCGGCTCTCTGATTGGCTCTCAGCGAGACAGACTCTCACATTACCAGCTTCATCATCTCACATCATCAGCAGAAAGAGAGACGAGAAGGACCTGAAACTCTTTCAATCCTTGTGTTTAGTTCAGTGAAGATGAACAGCAGGAATCAGGAGTGTGTGGAGGCGCTCAGATATCTCAGGTAACACACACACACACACACACCTGTGCACTGCAAACCTCTGCTCTTCCTCAGAGTTTCCGTCTCGTTTTCCGGCACAAACATCTAAACATGCATAACTCAAGACACATTTACTGGAGAAGAGAAACGACTGGAGATATTAAGGTTTGTTTTATGAGTTTGTGCTTAAAGTCCATGTTATTTTATCATTGAGATACTATTTTTATTTGTATTAATAATTTGAATTAGTTTTTATTTTATATCTTTGTTATATTTTATATTACACTGTAAATGTGTATGACAGGTTTTTACATACACTCATCAAAATAAGCAATTTTCAACTTTTTTTATGTTACACAAGATTCAACAGTTTCATGTAATTTAAGTTGAAATGACTTAAACATCCAAATTGATTGTACTTAAACATTTAAGGCAGCCACTTTTTTTTTACAGTGTAGTTTTATATATTTTAGTTCATAGTTTCAAATGCTATTTTATTTTTGGTGGAAGTTTTAGTGAATTTATTGTAAGCTTTTATTAGTTTTTGTTTTAATTTTTTTTTTTTTTTTTTTAGTTCAGTTTTAGTAGTACATCAAGTTCAAATAAGAAATCTTGCCTTGGCAACTTGCAGCAATTGTGCTATATTTAATTTAATTTCAGTAACGTTAATTTTATTTCAAGTAATGTTTATTATGGGTTTGGTTTTAGTTAACTATAATAACCCTGTAAACAAGAACACATATCTGTCAGTGGAGGCAGAAAAATGACTGAATTCGAAGGGAAACAAGACTCCACTGGCTGATATTTGCTCTTGTTTTGAGCTCAAACTCACTTCATTTGTCGTAATATCTCCAGTCGTTTCCCTTCTCCAGTAAATGTGTCTTGATGTATGAATGTTTAGATGTTTGTGCTGGAAAACGAGACGGAAACTCTGAGTTTTTGCAGTGCATTCATCTCTTCATCTGTTCTGACTCAATCTATTAGATCTAGATCTGCTGTATTTTCTTGTATTATAAGCTTGTTTATGACACACAGACACACAGAAAATGAGTCCTGCGGTTCTTTAACAGTTCATTAAAGCAGTTTGTCTTGCGTTTCCTCCTGCCAAAGTCTGTTTACAAGAGATCAAGTTCTCCAGGAACTCATGAAAGATGTTTTCTGCACATTCCCCGCCGGTTGTTTCTGATGTTTTCCGAGGGAAACTTTCCTGTGAGGTTATGAATCTGGGATGTTGTGACAGTAATAATTTTATTAGAACAGTAACGTGCTTCAGTCTGGAGTGTTTGGTGCTGACAGACACATGATAGACCTGTGTCTCCTGCGGCTCCAGATGCTCGTGATCCGAGCGGGAGACCGAAGCTTTAATCCGCTCCTCATCCTGCTGATCCGTTACTTCCTTCTGCACAGGCTGAGATCTGACTGAGAAATAAACATTATGCACAGCATTATTACAGCAATAGTGCAGACAAACAACAAAATCCTGTATGCTTAACAGGAACAATTCTGACCAGTCTTCATGCAGCTCTTTTTCATTAAACAGCTGTAAAACTCACAAAAAAATATCAGTATGTAAAACATATTGTTGGAGTACACTGGCAGTCAAAAGTTTGGAATATTTAAGATGTGTTAATGTTTTGAAATTAGTCTCTTCTGTTTATCTGATCATAAATACAGTAAACAGTGAAATATGACTCCAGTGTAAATCAGCTGTTCTCTATGTGAATATATAGTAAAGTGTGATTTATTCCTGTGATCAAAGCTGAATTTATCATCATTACTCCAGTCTTCAGTGTCACATGACCCTTCAGAAATCATTCTCATATGAGGAGTTGATGCTCAACAAACAGTTATGATTATTATCAGTGTTGAAAACATTTGTGCTGCTTTAGATTTCTGTGGAAACCGTCATACACTACCATTTAAAAGACCGGGGCAAGAAAGAAGAAGTTAAGTGTTTCATTTTCAATGTTTCAGTGTTTCAGTGGTTTCAGTGGTTTCAGTGTTTCAGTGTTTCAGTGTTTCAGGGGTTTCAGTGTTTCAGTGGTTTAGTGGTTTCAGTGTTTCAGTGTTTCAGTGGTTTTAGTGTTTCAGTGGTTTCAGTGTTTCAGTGGTTTTAGTGTTTCAGTGGTTTCAGTGTTTCAGCGTTACAGTGTTTCAGTGGTTTCAGTGTTTCAGTGTTTCAGTGGTTTCAGTTGTTTCAGTTGTTTCAGTGTTTCTGTGGTTTCAGTGTTTCAGTGGTTTCAGTGGTTTCAGTGGTTTCAGTGGTTACAGTGGTTTCAGTGGTTACAGTGTTTCAGTGGTTTCAGTGTTACAGTGGTTTCAGTGTTTCAGTGTTACAGTGGTTTCAGTGTTACAGTGTTTCAGTGTTTCAGTGTTACAGTGTTTCAGTGTTACAGTGTTTCAGTGGTTTCAGTGGTTAAAGTGTTTCAGTGGTTTCAGTGTTACTGAAAGTAGTCTCTTCTGTTTATCTGATCATAAATACAGTAAACAGTGAAATATGACTCCAGTGTAAATCAGCTGTTCTCTATGTGAATATATAGTAAAGTGTGATTTATTCCTGTGATCAAAGCTGAATTTATCATCATTACTCCAGTCTTCAGTGTCACATGACCCTTCAGAAATCATTCTCATATGAGGATTTGATGCTCAACAAACAGTTATGATTATTATCAGTGTTGAAAACATTTGTGCTGCTTTAGATTTCTGTGGAAACCGTCATACACTACCATTTAAAAGACCGGGGCAAGAAAGAAGAAGTTAAGTGTTTCATTTTCAATGTTTCAGTGTTTCAGTGTTTCAGTGGTTTCAGGGGTTTCAGTGGTTTCAGTGTTACAGTGGTTTCAGTGTTTCAGTGGTTTCAGTGTTTCAGTGGTTTCAGTGTTTCAGCGTTACAGTGTTTCAGTGGTTTCAGTGTTTCAGTGGTTTCAGTGTTTCAGCGTTACAGTGTTTCAGTGGTTTTAGTGTTTCAGTGGTTTCAGTGTTTCAGCGTTACAGTGTTTCAGTGGTTTTAGTGTTTCAGTGTTTCAGTGGTTTCAGTGTTTCAGCGTTACAGTGTTTCAGTGGTTTCAGTGTTTCAGTGGTTTCAGTGTTTCAGTTGTTTCAGTTGTTTCAGTGTTTCTGTGGTTTCAGTGTTTCAGTGGTTTCAGTGGTTTCAGTGTTTCAGTGGTTTTAGTGTTTCAGTGTTTCAGTGGTTACAGTGTTTCAGTGGTTTCAGTTGTTACAGTGGTTTCAGTGTTTCAGTGTTACAGTGTTTCAGTGGTTTCAGTGTTTCAGTGTTACAGTGGTTTCAGTGTTTCTGTGGTTTCAGTGTTTCAGTGGTTTCAGTGTTACAGTGGTTTCAGTGTTTCAGTGGTTACAGTGTTTCAGTGGTTTCAGTGGTTTCAGTGGTTTCAGTGTTTCTGTGTTTCAGTGGTTTCAGTGTTACAGTGGTTTCAGTGTTTCAGTGGTTTCAGTGGTTTCAGTGGTTTCAGTGGTTACAGTGTTTCAGTGGTTTCAGTGTTACAGTGGTTTCAGTGTTTCAGTGTTACAGGGGTTTCAGTGTTTCAGTGTTACAGTGTTTCAGTGTTTCAGTGTTTCAGTGGTTACAGTGTTTCAGTGGTTTCAGTGTTACTGAAAGTAGTCTCTTCTGTTTATCTGATCATAAATACAGTAAACAGTGAAATATGACTCCAGTGTGAATCAGCTGTTCTCTATGTGAATATATAGTAAAGTGTGATTTATTCCTGTGATCAAAGCTGAATTTATCATCATTACTCCAGTCTTCAGTGTCACATGACCCTTCAGAAATCATTCTCATATGAGGATTTGATGCTCAACAAACAGTTATGATTATTATCAGTGTTGAAAACATTTGTGCTGCTTTAGATTTCTGTGGAAACCGTCATACACTACCATTTAAAAGACCGGGGCAAGAAAGAAGAAGTTAAGTGTTTCATTTTCAATGTTTCAGTGTTTCAGTGTTTCAGTGTTTCAGTTTCAATGTTTCAGTGTTTCAGTGTTTCAGGGGTTTCAGTGGTTTCAGTTTCAATGTTTCAGTGTTTCAGTGTTTCAGGGGTTTCAGTGGTTTCAGTGTTTCAGTGGTTTCAGTGGTTTCAGTGTTACAGTGGTTTCAGTGTTTCAGTGGTTTTAGTGTTTCAGTGTTTCAGCGTTACAGTGTTTCAGTGGTTTTAGTGTTTCAGTGGTTTCAGTGTTTCAGTGGTTTTAGTGTTTCAGTGGTTTCAGTGTTTCAGTGGTTTCAGTGTTTCAGCGTTACAGTGTTTCAGTGGTTTCAGTGGTTTCAGTGTTTCTGTGGTTTCAGTGTTTCAGTGGTTTCAGTGGTTACAGTGGTTTCAGTGGTTACAGTGTTTCAGTGTTACAGTGGTTTCAGTGTTTCAGTGTTTCAGTGTTTCAGTGGTTTCAGTGGTTACAGTGTTTCAGTGGTTTCAGTGTTACTGAAAGTAGTCTCTTCTGTTTATCTGATCATAAATACAGTAAACAGTGAAATATGACTCCAGTGTAAATCAGCTGTTCTCTATGTGAATATATAGTAAAGTGTGATTTATTCCTGTGATCAAAGCTGAATTTATCATCATTACTCCAGTCTTCAGTGTCACATGACCCTTCAGAAATCATTCTCATATGAGGATTTGATGCTCAACAAACAGTTATGATTATTATCAGTGTTGAAAACATTTGTGCTGCTTTAGATTTCTGTGGAAACCGTCATACACTACCATTTAAAAGACCGGGGCAAGAAAGAAGAAGTTAAGTGTTTCATTTTCAATGTTTCAGTGTTTCAGTGGTTTCAGGGGTTTCAGTGGTTTCAGTGTTTCAGTGTTTCAGGGGTTTCAGTGTTTCAGTGGTTTAGTGGTTTCAGTGTTTCAGTGTTTCAGTGGTTTCAGTGTTACAGTGGTTTCAGTGTTTCAGTGTTTCAGTGGTTTCAGCGTTTCAGCGTTACAGTGGTTTTAGTGTTTCAGTGGTTTCAGTGTTTCAGTGGTTTTAGTGTTTCAGTGGTTTCAGTGTTTCAGTGTTTCAGCGTTACAGTGTTTCAGTGGTTTCAGTGTTTCAGTGGTTTCAGTTGTTTCAGTTGTTTCAGTTGTTTCAGTGTTTCAGTTGTTTCAGTGTTTCAGTGGTTTCAGTGTTTCAGTGGTTTCAGTGGTTACAGTGGTTTCAGTGGTTACAGTGTTTCAGTGGTTTCAGTGTTACAGTGGTTTCAGTGTTACAGTGGTTTCAGTGTTTCAGTGTTTCAGTGTTACAGTGGTTTCAGTGTTACAGTGTTTCAGTGTTTCAGTGTTACAGTGTTTCAGTGTTACAGTGTTTCAGTGGTTTCAGTGGTTAAAGTGTTTCAGTGGTTTCAGTGTTACTGAAAGTAGTCTCTTCTGTTTATCTGATCATAAATACAGTAAACAGTGAAATATGACTCCAGTGTAAATCAGCTGTTCTCTATGTGAATATATAGTAAAGTGTGATTTATTCCTGTGATCAAAGCTGAATTTATCATCATTACTCCAGTCTTCAGTGTCACATGACCCTTCAGAAATCATTCTCATATGAGGATTTGATGCTCAACAAACAGTTATGATTATTATCAGTGTTGAAAACATTTGTGCTGCTTTAGATTTCTGTGGAAACCGTCATACACTACCATTTAAAAGACCGGGGCAAGAAAGAAGAAGTTAAGTGTTTCATTTTCAATGTTTCAGTGTTTCAGTGTTTCAGTGGTTTCAGTGGTTTCAGTGTTTCAGTTTCAATGTTTCAGTGTTTCAGTGGTTTCAGTGTTTCAGTGGTTTCAGTGTTACAGTGGTTTCAGTGTTTCAGTGGTTTCAGTGTTTCAGTGGTTTCAGTGTTTCAGCGTTACAGTGTTTCAGTGGTTTTAGTGTTTCAGTGGTTTCAGTGTTTCAGTGGTTTTAGTGTTTCAGTGGTTTCAGTGTTTCAGTGTTTCAGCGTTACAGTGTTTCAGTGGTTTCAGTGTTTCAGTGGTTTCAGTTGTTTCAGTTGTTTCAGTGTTTCTGTGGTTTCAGTGTTTCAGTGGTTTCAGTGTTTCAGTGGTTTCAGTGTTACAGTGTTTCAGTGGTTTCAGTGTTTCAGTGGTTTCAGTGTTTCAGTGGTTTCAGTGTTACAGTGGTTTCAGTGGTTTCAGTGGTTACAGTGTTTCAGTGGTTTCAGTGTTACAGTGGTTTCAGTGTTTCAGTGTTACAGTGTTTCAGTGGTTTCAGTGGTTACAGTGTTTCAGTGGTTTCAGTGGTTTCAGTGTTTCTGTGGTTTCAGTGGTTTCAGTGTTACAGTGTTAAAGTGGTTTCAGTGTTACAGTGGTTTCAGTGGTTTCAGTGTTTCAGTGTTACAGTGTTCAGTGGTTTCAGTGTTTCAGTGGTTTCAGTGTTACAGTGTTTCAGTGGTTACAGTGTTTCAGTGGTTTCAGTGTTACAGTGTTACAGTGTTTCGGTGTTTCAGTGGTTTCAGTGTTACATAGTTTCAGTGGTTTCAGTGTTACAGTGGTTTCAGTGTTTCAGTGGTTTCAATGTTACAGTGTTTCAGTGGTTTCAGTGTTTCAGTGGTTTCAGTGTTACAGTGTTTCAGTGTTACAGTGTTTCAGTGTTACAGTGTTTCAGTGGTTTCAGCGTTACAGTGTTTCAGTGGTTTCAGTGTTTCAGTGGTTTCAGTTGTTTCAGTGTTTCTGTGGTTTCAGTGGTTTCAGTGTTTCACTGGTTTCAGTTTTTCAGTGTTACAGTGTTTCAGTGTTTCAGTGGTTTCAGTGTTACAGTGGTTTCAGTGTTTCAGTGGTTTCAGTGGTTACAGTGTTTCAGTGGTTTCAGTGTTACAGTGGTTTCAGTGTTTCAGTGGTTACAGTGTTTCAGTGGTTTCAGTGTTACAGTGGTTTCAGTGTTTCAGTGTTACAGTGGTTTCAGTGTTTCAGTGTTACAGTGTTACAGTGTTTCAGTGGTTTCAGTGTTTCAGTGGTTTCAGTGGTTACAGTGTTTCAGTGGTTTCAGTGTTACAGTGGTTTCAGTGGTTTCAGTGTTCAGTGGTTTCAGTGGTTTCAGTGTTTTAGTGTTTTAGTGTTTCAGTGGTTTCAGTATTTCAGTGTTTCAGTGTTACAGTGTTTCAGTGGTTTCAGTGTTACAGTGGTTTCAGTGTTTCAGTGGTTTCAGTGTTTCAGTGTTACAGTGTTTCAGTGGTTACAGTGTTACAGTGTTTCAGTGGTTTCAGTGTTACAGTGTTAAAGTGGTTTCAGTGTTACAGTGTTTCAGTGGTTTCAGTGTTTCAGTGTTACAGTGTTTCAGTGTTTCAGTGGTTTCAGTGTTACAGTGTTTCAGTGTTTCAGTGGTTTCAGTGTTACAGTGGTTTCAGTGGTTTCAGTGTTACAGTGTTTCAGTGGTTACAGTGTTACAGTGTTTCAGTGTTTCATTTTCAGTGTTTCATTTTCAATGTTTCAGTGGTTTCATTTTCAATGTTTCAGTGTTTCAGTGGTTTCAGTGTTTCAGTTTCAATGTTTCAGTGTTTCAGTGTTACAGTGTGTCAGTGGTTTCAGTGTTACAGTGGTTTCAGTGGTTTCAGTGTTACAGTGTTTCAGTGGTTTCAGTGTTTCAGTGTTACAGTGTTTCAGTGGTTACAGTGTTACAGCGTTTCAGTGGTTTCAGTGTTACAGTGGTTTCAGTGTTACAGTGTTTCAGTGGTTTCAGTGTTACAGTGGTTTCAGTGTTTCAGTGGTTTCAGTGGTTTCAGTGTTTCAGTGGTTTCAGTGTTTCAGTGGTTTCAGTGTTACAGTGGTTTCAGTGTTACAGTGTTAAAGTGGTTTCAGTGTTACAGTGTTTCAGTGGTTTCAGTGTTTCAGTGTTACAGTGTTTCAGTGGTTTCAGTGTTACAGTGGTTTCAGTGGTTTCAGTGGTTTCAGTGTTACAGTGTTTCAGTGGTTACAGTGTTACAGTGTTTCAGTGTTTCATTTTCAGTGTTTCATTTTCAATGTTTCAGTGGTTTCAGTTTCAATGTTTCAGTGTTTCAGTGGTTTCAGTGTTTCAGTTTCAATGTTTCAGTGTTTCAGTGTTACAGTGTGTCAGTGGTTTCAGTGTTACAGTGGTTTCAGTGGTTTCAGTGTTACAGTGTTTCAGTGGTTTCAGTGTTTCAGTGTTACAGTGTTTCAGTGGTTACAGTGTTACAGCGTTTCAGTGGTTTCAGTGGTTACAGTGTTACAGTGTTTCAGTGTTTCATTTTCAGTGTTTCATTTTCAATGTTTCAGTGGTTTCAGTTTCAATGTTTCAGTGTTTCAGTGGTTTCAGTGTTTCAGTTTCAATGTTTCAGTGTTTCAGTGTTACAGTGTGTCAGTGGTTTCAGTGTTACAGTGGTTTCAGTGTTACAGTGTTTCAGTGGTTTCAGTGTTTCAGTGTTACAGTGTTTCAGTGGTTACAGTGTTACAGCGTTTCAGTGGTTTCAGTGTTACAGTGGTTTCAGTGTTACAGTGTTTCAGTGGTTTCAGTGTTACAGTGGTTTCAGTGTTTCAGTGGTTTCAGTGTTTCAGTGGTTTCAGTGTTTCAGTGGTTTCAGTGTTACAGTGGTTTCACTGTTACAGTGTTTCAGTGGTTTCAGTGTTACAGTGGTTTCAGTGTTTCAGTGGTTTCAGTGTTTCAGTGTTACAGTGGTTTCAGTGTTTCAGTGGTTTCAGTGTTACAGTGGTTTCAGTGTTTCAGTGTTACAGTGGTTTCAGTGTTTCAGTGTTTCAGTGGTTTCAGTGTTACAGTGGTTTCAGTGTTTCCAGTGTTACAGTGTTTCAGTGGTTTCAGTGTTTCAGTGTTACAGTGTTTCAGTGGTTTCAGTGTTTCAGTGGTTTCAGTGTTTCCAGTGTTACAGTGTTTCAGTGGTTTCAGTGGTTTCAGTGTTTCAGTGGTTTCAGTGTTACAGTGGTTTCAGTGTTACAGTGTTTCAGTGGTTTCAGTGTTACAGTGGTTTCAGTGTTACAGTGGTTTCAGTGTTACAGTGGTTTCAGTGTTTCAGTGGTTTCAGTGTTTCAGTGGTTTCAGTGTTTCCAGTGTTTCCAGTGTTACAGTGGTTCAGTGTTTCAGTGGTTTCAGTGTTACAGTGGTTCAGTGATTTCAGTGTTTCAGGGGTTTCAGTGGTTTCAGTGTTTCTCAGCAGCGAGGGCTCTTCGACAGCATGTCCCTCCTTCCTCCCAGGCTTCGGCACCAATGTAATGCAGTTCGTTGTTATGGGAAGAAGGAGGCGGGAACCGGCGAACATTTTAAAGACTTTAATAAAAATAAATAAACAAAACGAAAAGGGAACCGCGGGCAGCCCCTCACGGACGACTGCCACGCACACACATACAAAACGTAAACAAAAACACAACGTAAATCCAGGCCTGGTCCTCTCTCGTCCTTCACTGTCGTCGCTCCTACTTTTATGCCTCCGAGCTCCTCCGTGAGAGATCCGAGACCGGTGTGACGCGCAGCTGGCACTCATCAATCACTCCCCGGCCTCGTGTCGCCCTCTCACGGCTCTCGCTCGCCCGGCTCGTCACAGTGGTTTCAGTGGTTTCAGTGTTTCAGGGGTTTCCGTGTTTTCAGTGTTTCAGGAGTTTCAGTGTTTCAATGGTTTCAGTATTTCAGTGTTTCAGTGTTTCAGTGGTTTCAGTGTTACAGTGTTTCAGTGGTTTCAGTGTATCAGTGGTTTCAGTGTTTCAGTGGTTTCAGTGTTTCGGGGGTTTCCGTGTTTTCAGTGTTTCAGGAGTTTCAGTGTTTCAATGGTTTCAGTATTTCAGGGGTTTCAGTGTTTCAGTGTTTCAGTGGTTTCAGTGTTACAGTGGTTTCAGTGTTTTAGTGGTTTCAGTGTTACAGTGTTTCAGTGGTTTCAGTGTTTCAGTGTTTCAGGGGTTTCAGTGTTTCAGTGGTTTCAGTGTTTCAGTGGTTTCAGTGTTACAGTGTTTCAGGGGTTTCAGTGTTTCCAGTGTTACAGTGTTTCAGTGGTTTCAGTGTTTCAGTGGTTTCAGTGTTACAGTGTTTCAGTGGTTTCAGTGTTTCAGTGGTTTCAGTGCACGAGGCCACAGAAACGGTGGTCTATCAGGTGTGATGATTTCAAAAGTGGTGCAAATGTTTAACACTGCAGCCAGACGAGATACATGTTCCAGCTTTGGCTGAATCTCAAGATGCTGAAGTGAATGTGATGATTTGATCTCATGTTTTGGCTCCTGGGTGGAAGGATCTGTTGTCAGGTCGATTCCCTGCATGAGTTCAGGAACTGAGGAGCCGAACGTCCCAGGGATTCCCTATCGATCCCGGCCACGGAAGGGCAGCGGATCAGGCTTCCCACAGGCGTCCTGAAGCAAAAACATCCGAATGACGATGATCTTCACAAGCCATATTTAATGTTTTTAGATGTCATACATTCATATCCATCTCTTACAGATTGCACTTTCATCAGTCATGTTTAAAACTAGTGTATTTTTAGAGTTCATCTCAAGTTATTTATCATGTTTTGCAGTAAAGAGGAGGCAGTTGCCATGGAGATGGAGTTGCTAAGGGATTATCGTTTCGGACGGCAACAGCTGACGGAGATGCTAGGACACGCGTGTGCGACTGCCATCGTAAAGGTCTGCAGGGACGAGACTTTAATGATTCCACTGACCATTTGTTTAGTAGTTTTTGAAATACTGTATGAAAGCAATACTTTCCTGTAGCTCACTGATGATCAAAAATGATTCTCAATGATCTTGTTTTCCAGCACAAATATCTATAAACATTTTTTAATCAAGATACGTTTACTGGAGAAGCAAAATGACTGAAGATACTAAGTTTGTTTACTGAAAAATGTATAAAAAGGATGTGAGTTTGTGCTTAAAACAACAAAAATCTGCCAATGGAGTCAGAAAAATAATCTTAATTCAAAGAGAAAACAAGATTATTCTTCTAACTCACTTTGATTTTGATACATTGGTCATTGATCAAGAAAATACTATTTCAGTGTTTCTACTTCATAATGTATCTACTTTGTAATTATTTGTGACAAGTAGAAAGACTGAAATAGTATTTTATGCATTTGATGCCAATAAAGAACCTTTAGTTTTAAGAGTGTAGACTCTACAGTCGTTCTACTCAATGTCACGTTTGATTCAATGCTTCTTTGTAATTCTACAGGCCTTCCCGCTGTCGTCTCTGGAGAAACGGCAGCCCACGGTGCTGGTGATCTGTGGCCCGGATCAGAACGGCTGCGTGGGGCTGGCGTGTGCCCGACATCTCCATGTGTTTGTGAGTGAACACACGTGACACGCTTGAGCTGTTATCCGTGATCATTCTGACCCATAAAGCTGCTCCAAACACAAACCTGATTCCTGGAATGGTGGAAGTCCAATAATTGATTCCTCACTGTTGTTTGTGATTCTTTTTTTGACAAAAGATTGGATTGTGAGATTAAAAAGTCACGCAAAACTGTTTCCGTCACAGAATAAAAAATAAAAAAGGTTGTTGTTATTGTTTTTTCGGACTCACGATTGTGATAAAAAAGTATAAAAAGTAGCAATTACCTTTTTTGATTAATGATTAGCTCTGTTAAAATAAAAAACGTTAATCAAACATGAACTCGGTTTTGATCATTTTCACTAAACTTTCACGGCCCCCAGAATATTCTGGTGGGGAAAGAGTTAAAGAGCAGCCCGTGACCGGACGGATCTGTGTGTGTGACAGGAATACATTCCCACTGTGTTCAGTCCCAAACGCTCCCCGGACAGCCTTCATCAGGACCTGACGGTGCAGTGCGAGCGGATGGACCTGCCCTTCCTGTCCTACCTGCCCAACGAGGTCAGACTGAACATGTTATCTGAAGAAAAGTCATAGTAGTCTGTTGTAATGTTCAAAGTTTACCTTGTAATTTAATATAAATGTATTTTACCATTATTATTTATTCATGTTAGTTCAGAGTTCATTAACTTTTGACTTAAGAATATATGGTCACAAATCAGACACTAAAGACTGGATCTGAAAACACATTCTCAAACACATTTTTCTGGGTTTTTTTCTTGAAGGTGCAGTTACTCAATGATGCGTATAACCTGGTTGTGGACGCAGTTCTGGGCCCAGAAACTGAGCTGGTGTCCGTCGGCGAGCCGTTGACTGGCGTCCTGCAGACTCTACGAGACCTCAAAGTCCCCATCGCCAGCCTGGACATCCCATCAGGTACTAAACCATTTCATTTATTAACTGGAGTGGTGCATTAGTTTTCCATGAACATGTTCCCCATTGAGCATCAGGAGCTCTGTGAACTCAAGCGTGGTACCGTGATAGGTTGCCACCTGTGCAATAAGTCCATTCCTGAAATTTCCTCACTACTAAATATCCCACGCTCAACTGTTAGTGGGATTATAACAAAGTGGAAGCAATTGGGAACAACAGCAACTCAGCCACGAAGTGATAGGCCACGTAAAATCACAGAGCGGGGTCAGCGCATGCTGAGTGTCACAGTGCGCAGAAGACACCAACTTTCTGCAGAGTCAATAGCTCCAGACCTCCAAACTTCTGTGGCCTTCAGATGAGCTCAAGAACAGTGTGTAGAGAGCTTCATGGAATGGGTTTCCATGGCCGAGCAGCTCATCCAAGCCTTACATCACCAAGAGCAATGCAAAGCGTGGGATGCAGTGGGGTAAAGCACGCCGCCACTGGACTCTAGAGCAGTGAGACGTGTTCTCTGGAGTGACCAATCACGCTTCTCCGTCTGCCAATCCCATGGACGAGTCTGGGTTTGGTGGTTGCCAGGGGAACGGGACTTGCCTGACTGCATTGTGCCAAGTGTAAAGTTTGGTGGAGGGGGGATTATGGGGTGGGGTTGTTTTTCAGGGGTTGGGCTTGGCTCCTTAGTTCCAGTGAAAGGAACTCTTAATGCTTCACCAAGACATTTTGGACAATTTCATGCTCCCAACTTTGTGGGAACAGTTTGGGGACGGCCCCTTCCTGTCCCAACATGACTGCGCTCCAGTGCACAAAGCGTCGGTCCATAAACACATGGATGAGCGAGTTTGGTGTGGAGGAACTTGACTGGCCTGCACAGAGTCCTGACCTCATCCCGATAGAACACCTTTGGGATGAATTAGAGCGGAGACTGCGAGCTAGGCCTTCTCGTCCAACATCAGTGCCTGACCTCACAAATGCGCTTCTAGAAGAATGCTCAAAAATTCCCATAAACACACTCCTAAACCTTGTGGAAAGCCTTCCCAGAAGAGCTGAAGCTGTTAGAGCTGCAAAGGGTGGGCCAACTCCATATTAAACCCTACGGATTAAGAATGGGATGCCATTAAAGCTCATGTGCATGTGAAGGCAGGCGTCACAACACTTTTGGGAATATAGTGTGTGTAGAACCTTTTTGGAGTTTCCATCATGCATTTAGCTTTTTAATGCATTTTTAATAAAAAAATTCTGAATTAAACAGCTTGTAAACATACTTTATCTGTAGAACCTTTTTCACATTAAGGGTTCCTTCAAATTGAGTCCAGAACCCTAGTGTTGTATATTGAAGCACTTTTCTTCTAAGCACCTGTGCTGTGTGTAACTGCAGGCTGGGATGCAGATGAATCCAGTTCGGAGGGAATCAGTCCTGCGCTTCTGGTGTCCTTGATGACGCCCAAGCGATGCGCCCAGAGCTTCCCCGGATCCCACTTTCTGGCCGGACGCTTTCTGCCCTACGACATTCAGAAGAAGTACGAGCTGAACCTGCCCAAGTTTTCTGGGACAGATTGTGTCGTTGAGCTGTGATCTCGTCCTGTCTTGAGTGCCACAAACACGATTCAACAAGACTGATGTGAACGTTTGATTTTATTAAAATATAAATGTTTGGCCAATGGTCTTCTAGTGTTACATTTACCAAATAAAACGTTTTTTTGTCCATACAAACATGTTGCTGATAAATGACTGCCATTCAAACATTTACTCTTTTAGGGGGATTATTCAAATCAATGGCTTTGCAGTGTAAACTCCGCACCTTTGACGTTCAGATTCATTTATTTAATGCCCTTATTATGATTAAACCACAGAAAAACACTCCTTGGACACCATCATAAAATACAATAAATCTCCATCAATCCCAGCGTCCCCTCGTCCATCATCTGCACTGAAACCAGAGGAAAACCAGATCAGTTTCAGAATCGCCACAGGTAATCAAACGTCACATCAATGCAAGGCGTAATACCAACCTCACCCTTCACGATCAGGGGAAAAACATCGTTCAACAGCCTCGAACTTCTTCAAACACGAGACGTTTCTGATCAGAAATTAACCTGAATAAAGTCAAAGGAAGAACATTAACCACTCAAAGGAAGGACTCACACAGCAGCACAGAACTAGATCAAAAACTAAACTAAAACTCAGAGGTAATCTAACGTCTCACGAATTGAACTGGCGTCTGATGAGACACCGGGCAGAGAACCTAAATCTTGGAGGATTTGCTAGAATGGTTGACAGTGCATGGGCAGAAATGAGAAATCAGTATCTGACGTGGCTTCAGCTCAAGCTTTCAGGGAGATTTCAGAGATACGACACCATGCAGACGCAACTGAAACGACATTAAAGGCATCCTAGTGTCTCTGAGAGCAAGAAATAAAACTCAGGTAAAGATGAGAGCAAAGGAAGGTTACCTCACGGACACGGGGCTATACCTCCGCACATGAACTAGCAGAGCAGCCAGAGCTTTCGGGATTGGCTTCGGAAGGTGCAACGCTTCATGATCCAGGTTTGAGGAAACTTGCTCCACTCTTTACAGAAGCAGAGCGCTTGGATTCAACGAAGCATTGGGTGAAACACACTCAAGAACTCACACTTCTGAACAAACTAGAGTCCGTTAACCATTATCCTCAGAGTCTGACCCCTGGAGAAAACAGGCATCGGTAAAGTTTGAGCTCAATTTAGTTTAGTTAGAGTAAACCTTTAATAAACCAACCCAACTTGTCTACTCTTGGGTTCTGCTGCAGCTGATGAGTTTTAACTACGAGTTATAAATGTGCAGGTAATGTGACATAAAACTATTGATCTTCACCCTCTTAAGATATCACATGCTTCCCAATGATCAACCCGTCAAGAGTCGCACTGAAGAGTGACCCTGGACCACAAAATCTCAACTTCAAAAAATGACCCGTATGACTGGTTTATACATCATCTGAATAAATAATCTTTCCATTTATGTGTGGTTTGTTAGAACAATATTTGGCTGAGATGCAACCATTTAAAAAAAATATTGAGAAAATCTCCTTTAAAGTTGTCCAAATGAAGTCCTTAGCAATGCATATTACTAATAATAATACATTTTGGTAGGAAATGTATAAAATATCTTCTTGGAACATGATCTTAATATCCTAATGATTTTTGGCATAAAAGAAAAATTGACCCAATCAATGCATTGTTGGCGATCGCCACAGACACACCCGTGAGATCAGGACTGGGGTCACGGATATGGGAATGATTAATATGCTCCGGCTTTGGGACATTAAAGACAATTAAAACCCTCACCCAAAAATATAAATGCTACTGCATTTAAAAAAAGAATCTACTGGCATTTACTGTAACGTGTGTATTATAGTTGTGCATTTAGCTACAAATTAAATTATTTCTAAATGCATGACGCAAAAACAAAAATAGTAATGAAAATGATTTAAAATTCTCTGCATTTAAATCAGCTCCAATTTAATACTTTTTCTTAATGCAAAAACGAATAAGAACGAGTGAGTGCACTAAATTAAGAGTTTAACCAATTACTTGCATTTAATACTTCATTTTAAATGTAAATCCAACATTTCTGCAGGTTTAACGAACTTTTAAAGAATGCAAGGAATAAACCGAAGGGAAAACATGTCAGTATGTTCTCCAAATCTAAATGAGCATTAGTGACAGGGTTTCCAACACAACGCATTTTATTTAAAAAAAAAAGCAGTTTTAAGTTTGAGATGCGATTTTATGATTAAAACAAATCTCTGCCATTGCGTTCACAAAAACCCACTAATCAAATGAGTGTTCATACCCAATGAGTGTTCTTGTTTTAAGCATAAACTCTTAATTTGGTTCATTTTCTCAAACACGACTTCATTTCACATCTCCAGTAAATGTGTCTTGATTTAAGGAGGTTTAGAGATTTGTGCTGGAAACAAATTCAGATACTTTTTTTTGGTTGCAATTTAATTTCAGGCCCATTAATTTGTTTTATAATTCTGGTCAGTTTTTCTGGGCTCTATTTTAATGGTTACTTAGACAATTTATTAAACGTTTAACCAAAAGAAAGAGAGCCCCATGAAATATCACTTATGGATTCTGCGCCACAGAATTTAATATTGAAACCCTGGATACTGCAAAAGTTATTCAATTTAATACAATTCTGCAGTTAAATCAGCTACAATTAAAGTTATTTTAACAACTGAATGTATGACTAGAATTCAAATGAACATTAATATAGAAGTGATCATGAGTCTTCGGTTTAATAACTGCCCCAATTGATAAAAATGCTGATTTCCATTTATGGTGGACCCGCAGTTTCCCACTGGGTCCTGTAGATTCTTTGAAAAGGCAACAACAGAATTCAAAGCGTTTGAACAAATTGTTTCGTTTAATAGGCTCCATGAAGCCACAATTGAAGAGCAAAAAAAAAAAAAATAAGAGAATAAAAACAAAATAGTGAGTCAAATTCTGATACAAAGAAAAACAAGAGCACAAGGATTTTTTTCCCAGTTCTGGAGTGTACTGTTAACAATTTCTGGTTCTCTTTTTCAAGTAAATATTTGATATATTTTTAGGTCAAGAGTCCATGATTAAAATGCAGGCGTAGAGCAGAGACCTCAGGCAGCGCAAGCCTCAAGAACAGCAGCGCCAGTGCCGGACGCTCCAGCTGCGCAGCGGTCACCAGTCTGAAAGGAATTCACTTTTTGGAAACTGGACATGGACAAATCATTGCCTGGCTTAGAGCTAACAAAAGGAGCCGTTCTCTTAATGACAGCACTAGATCTACTGGAACAGATTAAACACTCTAAACTCCCCATAGAAGCACAGGGACCCACATCGCTACAGTGACATGAAGGTTGGTCAAATGTAACGTTTAAAGGTGTCAAACGAGGCAGAAGAGGAACCCGTCGGCGCTCTTCTCGTGTAACGTGAACACATTCGCTCGTTCACGGCTGATGAACAGAAACGGCCTTTTTCTCAAAGTACAAGAACAGAACAGAAACAGGGAGAACAGCTACAAAACAAATCCAAGAATAGATCCATGAGTCTTTAGAAACGCTCGGCCAGTGTCGTGTCGGGTCTTGGGTTTTACTCGGTTACAGCTGAGGAGGAAGTATCACACATCAAGACACTGAAGAATCTCAACAGGTTTAAGACAGAAAATCCCTCTAACTAACCAACCCACTAACCAACAACCAACCCAAAGACATGAAAACAGGGTCGAGCGATCTGGAGTGTGTGAGAGAGAGCAACTGTTCCTCCAAGGGAGATGGTCGGATGATTCGGTTTAATATTACTGGTCCTGAAGCTTTCGATCCAAATTGAAAATTGTGCCATTAAAGCATTTGTGTTTTATAATCCCATGTAAATTAGTAGTATGTGGTAAAGTTGACTAATCCGCCCCACAGTTGTAGAAACTCAAGAAAGCCTGTTTTACCAGTCTACGGTGGCACAAGGACAGCCGACATGCTTGTATGGGGATTGTAGAGCCGAGGAAGCTAATACGTACCATAGCTATCATAGCTATCTCTGTAAGAGCCGCCTCGATCGCCGTAACTAGAACTCCTGCACACAGAGAGAAACACACGGTCAACATGAGAAATACAGACACAAGAGCAGCAGAACCAGAGTTTACATTGGTTTTCATTGCATTGATTTTTGCAGTCTGACGTAAAACCGTGGCAAAGTTTCCTTGTTACGTCTATCGTCAAATGTATCAAAATGTTGAATTGACAACGGTCAAATGCATCAATACGGTCTAATGTCCAAAAGAGTTCAATTGTCATGGTCTTAAAAAAAAAAAGTTGCGTTTTAACGGCAAATGTTTCATCGTAACAATTGAAAGTTTAGACGTTAGATTGTTACAACCGTTTCATTGTTGCGGTCAAAAGCATTTACTAGTTACGGTCTAATGTCCAAAAGAGTTTCATCGTTACGGTTTACACGTTAAATGTTTGTTACGGCCTAACAGGGTTTCAGCTTTCATTAAACTGTGCTGCATATCGATCATCTGACACTGGAAGTAATCAAACACAGGTGGATCTGTGCTAAACACACCTGTCTCTGTTGTAGCCACCGCCCCCTCCGGAGGAGTAACCACCTCCTCCACCTCCGCTTTTGTATCCGCCGCTGTAGCTTCGGTCTCCTCCGTAACTACGGTCACTGCTGCCGTAACCGCGGTCTCCTCCACCATAGCCGCCACCGCCTTCAGAGAGCAAGACATTAAAACAATGCAACTTTAAAAACCTGGCACACAACTCGTATACTTTGAGAGATCAGCACCTCTCGAACCTCCTCTTCCTCGGCCTCCCCTGAAGAAACCCCCACCTCCTCTTCCCCCTCCTCCACCTCTGTAGGATCCACCACCGGACCGGCCGCCTCCACCGCCGCCCTTCCCGGCCTCGTCCACACGGATCGTCCGGCCATCCACAGACTACACATGAACAGAGACCGTGGATTAGTGCCCATACCTCAAGTATTAAACGGTATCATTTCAACTCTGACTGGTGCACAGCATCATGGGTAATGTAGTTTTACACTTACTTCCACTGTTAAACATGATTATTCCTAAAATAAGTGGAATCCGCAAAAAGATGGTATGATTTTTGTTGAAGCCACGGATTAAACTCGAAACTCAAAGGTCGGTCTTTAACGTTAACCCTTTGAGGGGGCATTTTGCCTAGCCTAACCCTAATATTCAAATTTAGTTTGGTCTTGTTTTAAAGACCCTCAGCAGATTATTGCTGAAGTGAAAGCACGCCATCCCCCCCCCGCACTAAATTTTAGATAATATTACAATTTCACTCAAATTACCATTTAAAAAAAAAAATCCATGCGTCTAACAAAGTTGTTCCAAATTTGAAGTTGATGTCACAAATGTTTGTTTAGGCGCAATACCAAAAATAGCCACCGGGTGACAAATTCCACGAATTTAACGCATTCTGCTGTAATTTGTCAAAATATAATTTCTATCACAAACTATGCAACCTTGAGACTCACGACGATACATGATCAAGATTAGAAAAGTTGATTATAAATTATGAAACATGCCGACACCCAATAGGGGAGGAGCCCACTAAACAAATTTAGAGTACCGTTTCTATGGTAACGCAATATCCAATTTCAAACCGGTTTTCACAGGATGAATTGAGTTAAGCTTTTGAAAGATACCAAATGATAAGTACTAACATGTATAAAAAGGCGATATAATATATTTTAGAGGATATTATAAATTATGGACAATACTAGAATGCATTTTATTATGAACCTTTAGCATGAAAAACAGTTTCAATGATTAAAAGCGCACATCGACTTGACAAAGGTCAGAATTCCTGTTATGATGGATTTTGAGGTGCACTCTTGTCATAATTGATCCATTACTGATCCTACATTTCTAACAAAAAAAGTGGCAAAATCTCTATTTAGGAGTCTTAGACCTTTCCAACAATATAACTGGTCATGATTAGATTTACATTGTAATATTGTGACGTAAATTTAGGCATCCAAGATTTCCTTATGGATAAAACCATGGAAAAAACAATCTAATGAGAAAATCCACTTTTGGTTTTAACTTCCAGAACCGATTGTTGCGCTCCACTGTAAATCAAAATTAGGAGCGTCTCCGTAACTAACCTTTCCATTCATTCCTTCCAGCGCGTCCTTCGCATCGTCTGGATTCTCAAAAGTCACAAAGCCGAATCCTCGGGATTTGTTGGTTTCTCTGTTTCGGGCCACATGAACTGAAAAGAGTAGTAGTATTTAAGTTATGTGCCATAAACTTAAATTAAATAAGTTTAGCATGGCAGACAAACATTTAGCAAATTCATATATACAAAATAATAAAAACATTTTATAAAATTGGAAAAAAAAAATGTTAATGCACGAACTGAGACACGCATAATAATGAGCCTCTTATGTAAATCACAGAATGCACTCGAACCAATACAGAGGCAGCGCGGCTGCAGAGAGGGACTGTGATTGGCCAGAGGGCGGGACTTACCGTTGGTGATGACGCCATATTTGGAGAAGGCGTCTTCTAGCGACTGTTCGGTGGTATCGAAACTCAAACCGCCGATAAACAGCTTTCCTTCGTCAGACATTCTGAGCTACAAACACACACACGGATTAATATACCACAAGTCAAATTACAGCTCATATAAAATGTACAAACAAACGCATTATTTATGCCTCATGGCGGCCGGGCGATAAAAACAGAAATAATAAATAAAAGAGGCGGGAAACGCTTAGCCGCGCGATTAAAATAGGGAACCAATGGGTCATTTCAATATTTCTTGAGCGTTTGGTTTAATAAAAAACCACTAGATATGGGTCAGCGCGCGCACGCCGCTCCAAACTAGGTCAAACAATAGACTCCACACAAAACACACGGACGATCGCATAAAATATACCGAGATATAACCCGAGATCGTCATATGCGCATTAAACCAAACAAATACTCGATACTATGAGGTAAAAGTATCGATTGAGGTATTACAAGCTGATAAAAACGGTTGATCTCGGATGAGGATGATGAAGATCTCCATCATGCGCCGCCATTTTAAGCAGCGCGCTAGTCGTGCAGGCCAAACACGCACAAATCTAACCAATTCAACCGTTAAAGGAGCTATATCTACACATAGTGAAACATACATCGAGTAAATCAAACAAATGCGAGTATAAATCGGGTACCTGTGATGTCGCAGTAGTAGCGGGATGATGAAATGGCGGGTATGCGTCTCTAACGCCTTCAGCA